>CM042240.1:53012641-53612641 GCA_023566225.1 Romanogobio albipinnatus
CCAGAGCCATCTAATGTTCTATCCGCCCGGAGTGTGTGGCGTCCCGCTAGCTCAATAGCGGTGTCCGGTATTCCGCTGTTTAACCAGGTTTCCGTGAAGATTAGGACGTTACAGTTCAAAAGTTTCTTGCTGTATGTGATGCTGAGTCGAATCTTCTCCATTTTGTTCACTAGCGACCGTACATTGGTAAGGAAAATGCTGGGTAAAGAGAGCTGGTGTGGTGTTAGCCTTAGCTTAGCTCTTAGTCCTCCGCGCTTCCCCCGCCTTTGTTTACAATCTCGACGCCGCCTGCAAGCACTTCCGCCCGGCCGGGTAGAGTGCATAGCCTCGGGTGTCCTAGCGATCTCAGGAAGGAGTCGAAGATTGTCCATAAAACTGTCTGAAATTCGCAAACCAATATCCAAAATCTCACAACGGGTGTATGATGTAAAGGCACAAGATGATGAGAGAAAAATACAGCAAAATAGCAGAATCTGGAGAGACCCCGAGCCTCGCGATGTACTCGCGCCGCCATCTTAGGTGTAAAAATCAATTATCTGATGCAATTATCTAATCTTATCATTAATGCAATTATCTAATCAACCAACCATATGGCAGTTGCTTCAATGCATTTAGGGGTGTGGTCCTGGTCAAGACAATCTCCTGAACTCCAAACTGAATGTCAGAATGGGAAAGAAAGGTGATTTAAGCAATTTGGAGCGTGGCATGGTTGTTGGTGCCAGAAGGGCTGGTCTGAGTATTTCACAATCTGCTCAGTTACTGGGATTTTCACGCACAACCATTTCTAGGGTTTACAAAGAATGGTGTGAAAAGGGAAAAACATCCAGTATGTGGCAGTCCTGTGGGTGAAAATGCCTTGTTGATGCTAGAGGTCAGAGGAGAATGGGCCGACTGATTCAAGCTGATAGAAGAGCAACTTTGACTGAAATAACCACTCGTTACAACTGAGGTATGCAGCAAAGCATTTGTGAAGCCACAACATGTAGCTGGGCGCCGCGGACAGGTGCCGAATGTCACTGCCGGTGTGCGTACACTCATTGAAAACAATGTGTTAGAATTTTAAAGACGTGGCGCGGCACTGAGCTTCGCGTCTGGTATGCGACACCCTTGCACGGCGCCCAGCTACGACTCAGGAAGTTGTTCAATATCCTGACTCACCTATCGTGCAGCTCTTCTGTCAGAAGTCTATTCAAAATTGAGCTTGCGCGTATAAAATGTCCGCGTCTGGTGTGAGATACCGGAGATGCTGCTCTGCGTGGTGCTGAGCTTCGTGTCCGGTGTGCGACCCCCTTGAGTCGTAGCTGGGCGCCGCGGACAGGCGCCGAATGTCGCTGCTGGTGTGTGTACACTCATTGAAAACAATGTGTTCAAATTTTAAAGACACGCGTCCAGTGTGCGACCCCCTTGAGTGAGCCGAACGAAAGTCACGGCACAAACATGACGTGTGTCCAGTCTGGCACGTTTTCAGATCGCATATGGAAGCTAAACTTTCATAGGAATTCATTGAAATGTTAAAACACTCACTTTTCTCTGCACCGCCCTGTTATGAATGCCCGAGGCTGAGCCGTGGGCATTTACATTCTTTGCGCGAGATCCCTCCTCTGTGGGCGGGTTGATAACATGTGGAACTAGCTACTTCTACTGGCTGTAGTCTGTCAATAGATCCTCATAAATACTACACACTGCCCCTTTAAGTTTGGTGCTTCAGAACTTCCTTTAAGGGAACATAGTGAGCATCGTTGCAGTGCATTGTGGGATTTTTTAGGGAGAGAATGATTCAGTGCACTGGAAGAATTCTGCGATTGAGACAGCCCTTAAAATGGCCGACTCAGTGCCCTGACTACTGAACTAGGGAGCTGATTGAGACGCACCCAATGAGAAGTATCGTGAGTGCTTTGGGTACGTCATAAATAGAATGAGGCATCAGTTTACTGTCGGGCATCATCACTGATTATAATGGGTTATATTCAGGGCTGGACTGGTAACCTGGCATACCGGGCATTTTCCCGGTGGGCCGACGCACTTTGGGGCCGATACAAGGTTATTTATTTATTTATTTAGGGGTTTTTTGCCACGGACTGGCCCATCATGCAGGGACAGCGGCCCATTGGTTTGTCTTCTGAATTGACAGGCCACAGCGAGAGAGACCTTCCTTCTTCCATATTCATAGACTGTGTCCATATTAGGCGCTGTTTTTTTTTTTTTTTTTTTTTTTTTTTTTTTTTATTTGGGCGCATGAAACTGCAAAAGGCGAATATCCGCACAGCGCTGCCGCTGACGAACATGCTCTTCGTTTCTGCTGCTCTATAAAGTGATGAATGGCACTTTGACTCTTTGACACTTTGAATTTTGTTTTATACAATCGTGTGATATGGTAACATAACGGTTCTTTGGTGAATCAGCTGAAAACAGCCGTGAGCATGTACATACACAACGAGGTAAATTGTTGGAAAATGGCAATACACACTACAAACTTCTCACCCTAGCACAACCACAATTTACCTTGCAGCTACTAACAGTGAAGAAATATGGTGTATTGGCACAAATGTATTTATTAAAAATGTTGCTATTATTATAGGCTACATTAAATATTGCGCAATATAAATCACTTTTATAGAGGCTGTTTTTGTATTTTCTATGTGTTTACAATATTTTTTTTATTACAAATTCAATAGTTTATTATTTATTTATTTATTTTAGAAACCATATACCCATGGTAATGAGGAGCATGGTTTGGCCAAAATTGGCCAACAGTTAAACTCGGTTAAAAGAGACCACGTCATTTCGGTTTGGAACAACTTTACACAACAGAATTTAAAAGCAGTAAATTTACTTTATTGCATCCTAGCTCAAAGTCTAAGGCTCAAAAGTTTACTGACAAGTGCATTTCTGTGTGACAAAAGTGCAATATCAAGTTTGATATCTGCATTTGCAGTAAATTCAATAATATCCATCATTATTTGTCCCTGTCCTAGTTTTATTTATTTACTCCAATGTAAGGCCCTAACCCCAGCAAAATCATTCACGAGGAACTCATGGGCCGGATGAGCTGGGTTTGCCAGGGCCGAATTTTATCCCCAGTCCAGCCCTGGTTATATTGTCTTTTGTCGTATCGCACCACTCACGTTCGATGTAGACACAGTGTAGACACAGGGTGAGTGAGAGAGAACAACATAATGTTAATTTTTGGGTGAACTATCGCTTTGATTATGCCACATTACAAAATGTATGCATTAACTGTCCATTTCATGCTTTAAATGCTGTTTGATATGTGAGTGCAGTGGATGAATTTAAAGGGGTACTTCAGCGCTGGGAATATGATGTGCATTTAAACTGGGTCATTTATGTAGTAGAAATGTGAAATTATTTTTGAATTTGGTGCCTACTTGACCGAGAAAAGACAGAAAATGTATTTTTGTCTCATGTGGATGAAAGACAACAATTCCCAGAATGCACTTGCATTCTGTCTAGCAGTAGCCGTGGCTTTGGGAAGCCCAAAGAGGCCACTTGCAAATCCACGGCTACTGGTTATCACTTGCCCACCATTACACCGTCCCCACCGTTGTTTTGTTTTTCATAGTAATAAAATAATTTAGTTCAGTTAGAGAATAAACACTAAAATTAAAAACTGAATGTGTCTTTTCAATAACGTGTGAGTGAGACAAATGAAAGTCGTGGCGCAAACGCAGCAGTATCAGATTTCATTCATCATGAGAAGAGCTGAGGTAAGTCATTTACAACGCGTGTCCAGTCTGGTGCTTTATCAGATCATGCCCTATGGAAGCTAATCTTTCCTTTATTGAAATTTCAGGAATTCATTGAAAAGTTGAAACACTCACTTTGCTCCGCAGCGCTCCGTTATTAATGCCCGATCCGAATGGCCTGTGCGGCCTGTACATTCTGTGCGTGAGATCCCTCCGCTGTGAGCGGGTTGATAACACGCGGAACTAGCTCCTACTACTGGCTGTAGTCTTTAGCCTCTGGCCAAAAAATCGCTGAAGTAACCCTTTAATTGGCTCATGTCCATCGTATCGGGTCAGGGGTGTTGCGTATACTGGTGCTGTCGCTCAGTCCAGAAAACTCCCTGTGGAAATAATGTAGATGCTGCTTTCATGTCCTGAGGCAGAGTAAACCCCCAACCCACCACTCTCATATATAATGCAATCAACTGTGCAGTTAATCTCGCATTTGAACTCGCAAAAGGTATTGGCACTTGAATCCCACTCTCTGAATCACAGAGAGTGAATCATAGAGAAAGTCCCAGCCTCAGTGACAGACCCCCTGGACATACAACACAATGAGGGCCTCTCGAGTTACTCTTCATATACACAACAAATCATCTGTTATGTGTGAAAGACTCTCCCATGCAAAAATGCACAATGGTAACCAAATATTTTCAGCAAAATTCCATATTTATTCCTAGAGCTGTGTTAATACAATATTTCTCCACTCCAATTTAATCATTTACTGTTGTTCCTGTAAAATCATAATGAATTGACATGGTATCTCATTCAAACAGTATGAGCCACTCTTCAAGATTATCATTTACTTGATGATAGTGGACAGCATCAGGTTACCACAGTTTTATTGTAAATTTTGGAAGGGCAAAATATTACTTAATCCAAACATTAACATGGCCCTATCAAACTATATTCCTAATTATGTTTTGGAGGTCTGCTACAATAGGTTTACATGCATCCAAGGTCAAAAAACACTTTAGTTTTCTTATAATATACATTGCAGCATCACCTCTTTTCTCAAAGTGTCTGAAACAGTTCGATAAATAATCCAGAGAGCCTATATATATATTTGTGTAAAAAAAGATAACTAGCAATGTCATAAAAAAGAAATCTTTACAAACACATATCTTGGTTACTGAGGCATAGACAATGTAAGTGAATGGGATAAAATGTTGAAGGCCATAGGGTCAGCCATCAAACACTGAACTGGACTATCCAAAAAGCAACAGTATGAACACAAAGGGGTCTGAGACCACATTCCTACTAAAGTGGACCCAAAAAAAAGGATCTGAGTCCTCTTTCAGGGACAGGGACAGTGTGAACATGAAGAGAACTGGGTCCTTTTTCACTTGGTTCACCTCGTGGTCCTCTTAAAGGAGCTTGAGTTTGGTTCTTTTAAAGAGGACCCAAGTGTGAAAACACCCTTAGTTAGTTGTGACTTCAGCTGAATGAACATATTCACGCAGCTACTTTAATCTCCTGACTGAACAAAACATTTCAGGATTCACACTAAGAAATTTCTGCTGTAAATCCCCAAAGGTGACTGTGAATGTAGCATAACACCTTTCCTAATTAGGCCTACATTGAATGAACCTTTTCTTTTGTAAATAGTTTTATTAGGTAAAAAGTTAATAGATTAGTTGCAGTTATTATTATCAATATCAATTTGAGCGTGAGTCCTCATCCTTTGGAAGTGCAGCAAAGTTGCCTTCTCAGCGCAGAAAACAGCATCTTCTCGACATGTCAACGACACAAACCAAACTCTTCCAGCCAATAAAGACCATACCATTATGTCAATTTGTTACAGAACCTATATAAGTTTGAGTATGAAGTGAGACTGGGATTAATGACAACTTGTTTCAGTCAGTTCAGAATCGGTTCTTTCTTTTAGGAGTCAATAACTCCATTTATCATGTTCTTTGATCTTTGGAACTTTTTTTTACATCCATAAACCGCCATATTACACACTACGTGGTAATATTTGAAAAAGCGCAATACGGCGACTTGAATTGTTTAAAAGTAAGAAGTCTTCAAGCTATATGTTACAAAACTAAAAACCTAGTTGACCCGATGGCTGTTTTGCATCGTCATTCTCTGTTGCCGTTACATGTACTGTAGATAATGGGCACTGGGCAGGTGTGGTTTGTGTGAAGCTGTGCCGTTGTTCGTCAGCAGTGTCACAATGAGTCATTCTGCTTTAAGTGACGAGTGTGTGTTTGTGTGTGTGTGTGTGTGTGTGTGTGTGTGTGTGTGTGTGTGTGTGTGTGTGTGTGTGTGTGTGTGTGTGTGTGTGTGTGTGTGTGTGTGTGTGTGTGTGTGTGTGTGTGTGTGTGTGTGTGTGTGTGTGTGTGTGCATTCATTACTCAAGAACAAAAACACCTGCATTATGCATTAGAGCAGGAGTGCTCAGTCCTGGAGATCTACTGTAGCTGCTCTCGGTCTGCTAACACACCTTACTATAATTTTCAAGTGAACCCAAAGACCTTGATTAGCCGTTTCAGGCATGTGATTAGAGTAGCAGCTGAACTCTGCAGGAAGGTGTATATCCAGGAGCAATGTTAAACTACGGACACACCAGGCGTCGTGTGCGAAAATTTCTTTAGACCCCTCGAAAAATGGGCAACAGCATGCTCTAGAACTTTTTTTTCGTGTTGTTATTGTTAACTAAAACTATTAAAAATACTCTGATTGGTCAGATAACCCAGTCTGTTGTTATTGGTCTACTCTGCTCTGATTGTTCAGATGACCCAGTCTGTTGTGATTGGTCTATTCTAATCTGATTGGTCAGATCTGTTGCCCAGTCTGTTGTGATTGGTCTACTTTGCTCTGAGATTTGCCTAATGGAAATGCCATTTACCATATCTGAATTTAATATAATAACATAACACTAGTTTTTAATGAATTATAAATCCCAACTAGTAAAAAAGTAATGTTTAATATACAATCTGTCAATCCGCTGTACCAATGTATTTATTATACAACAGCAAAAATGAATTTCCTATTGAGTTATATATTTCATTATATTTCTAAATGAATTGATAAAATCTTAAATTTAAAAAGTTAACACATTAATTTAAGTATTAACATAAAATAATGGCCTTAATTTAGCTTTCAAAAGTTGTCAAATAATTATTCAAGTAAAGTAAATGACAGTATTAAATATTCAAGAAAATAATTGAGAAACAGAAAAATATTACCAAGTAATTAGATGTAATATAAAAATACTTAATTGGCATGGTCATCACTGCATGATTATTAGATGTAAAACTAATAATATGGTTTTGATGGCATCATAGTTTGACTGAGATGCAGGTCTTTAATTATACTGTAGATTAGTTTATTTTAGTCAAAATGATCCAGCCTCAAGCAGTGAGTCATTTTCTCTTTTCTTTTTCTTATTAATATTTGTTTGTTTTAATATTAATGACACAATAGACAGCGTTTACATAGGCTGCATTTTACACTGCAACACTTACAGATACCCAGCTGAGATGGTACTCTTACTACCAATTCAGCAGGAACACTGCTATTATTAATTTCTTTTTGTATACGTTTTATACAAGTACCAGTATTGACACCCCTACTGCAAACTATTGATGTTTATATTCTTTATGTTGAGCCAAGAGATCAATCTGTGACATTTAGTTCCTCTCTTGGTCAAATGTCACAGGTGTGCATTTATCGACGGCTTCAAACGCAGCTCATCCAACTCATTTAGACTGGGAATTATCTTTTTCCCCCACTTTTTTTGGTCCACACCCAAAGCTCATTTGAGTTTTCCTGCCATGTCCCTCCCAGAGGGATCACTCAAGGTTATATCCTCTCCCATGTCAACACACCTGCTCGTGAGAACAGGCCCAACTCAAACACGCATAGTTTAGTATCAGACAGAGCATCATGTGGTACTTCTCCCGGCTCGCTATGAAATGATAAACTGGCCATTATGAGCTCAGATACACTCCAGCACTGCTGCGACTGCCGACCCGCGGAGATAATGACGAGGTTTCTTTTACTCTCAGCTGAAATGGAAGACCTGTCGATCAGTGGCGAACCGCTCCATCTCTGTTCTGTTTAGGAGATGTCCTGCACCGTGAGGTGGAACACTAAATTCTTGTGGGCAATTTGCAGTGCTGTGTGTCTGTCTTTCTTCATGAGAGAGCCATGGGGGTTCGTGTTGAGACCGACTGTAAATGGTTTCCGCCTACACGCACTCCTGCTTTTCTCTCTCTCGCTTCATTCCTTGCTGTTTTTCTTATATTTCTGGCATTAAACGCCACAGATTCTCTCACCACACACACTTGCATTAACATAGTCACGCACTCATAGTTGAGCCTGGGCAGATATCGTGCCTTCATATATGGTGTCCTTGGATGCACAAAGCACTTGCAGTAGAGAGCGCTCATTCTCATCTGAAAGTGAGGCATGAGGGAGAGCACACACACACAGACACTATTCCTCCCCCTCTCCAATACACTCCCACGCTCACTGGTTTGTTTAGGATAATGATGCCCCTGTCACCACCTCCCACTCATATCCTCCCACCACATCTCTTTCTCTGTGTTTTACTGCCTTCATTACATCACTGTGTTATACTCTCAGCCTTACACAAGCAGACAGTGGTTGGACTGCTCGTAGACGACACGTCACAACATGGCACGCTCACATGCTGCACGCTCACCAAGGTTACGTCGTATTTTCTCACCACTGTTTTGGTATCTCGTCACGTTTAAGGGAATGTTCTGGGTTCGAGTTAGGCTCTGTCAACAGCATACATTGTCAATAGTGTAATGATGTACGAAGCAGCACCAAAAACTGTAGATATAGAAAGACGGTTCACTCCTATTAGTTATGAATGGAAGAAACTGCAACACGCAATATGTCCAAATACTTCCCTGCCTTCTAGGTAAAAGAGGCAATCACTAATTGATAAAGTCATTACGTCACTGCAGCTGCCGTTAGAAACTCCGGTTCCCATAGAAACACGAGACTCGCGCATAGGACTGCATATGCGCGCTGGCTCGTCTAGCCCATAGACTGTGAAATAATATGGACGTAGTGTCCGTGACATCACCCATAGGATTCTGATGTGCAGTTTGGCAGTGCATCATCGCACGTCAGTCACGGATAACAGAAAATGGGCAAAAGGGCGGGACGTGGGCGGAGCTGAAGTAACGCAATGACTAACAGACAGCAGATAAATGGCTATCCACCTGTCACTCGAAGTGGCCACGCCCTTAATTATGCAGAACTTTATATAATGTAAACAAATGAGTTATAAAAAAAATTCACCCCCCTCACAGTTGTCATGAAGGGCAAAATTAGCTGTATAGACCAAAACCACAATTTGTACCAGGCTGTAAACATGTTTTATTCTGCTGTAAAGTTGGGCATTTTAACATGGGGCTCATTGAGATTCTGCTCTCTTCTGGAGTCTGTCTCTAGTGGCCAGTCGATGAATTACAGTATATGTCACTTCTGTATTGGCTTCAAGAGAAACTGCGGGAGGTTGCCGCTTGGTCTAGCCTGAAAAAAGTTTTTTTAACGCTATTTGAGCATAAGAAACAACATTTATGGGACAGCTGATTTAAATATATTATTTAATTGTGAGTTCGGTCAAGCAGTTTTTAGATTTCAGGATTCCCCTGTTCATATAGATAGGATTGGGTCTTGGATGCCCGAAATAACTGCCCAGGGGCGTTGCAAAAAATGGCCACCCAGTGAACAGACTTTCCTTGAAAAGGGACTTACGCAGAGTATCTTTCAAACCAAGCAGCTTCCTGTTGGTCAACAAATCGAAAATGCTTGTACAGTAGTTTTGTAGTTGCATCTTTAAATCGTTTTCCTGTTATCACTGTAAAGCTGCTTTGTATTGTATAATCAAACAATCTGTATTGTATAAAGCACTATATAAATAAAGGTGACTTGACTAGTTTTGTTAAAGCATTTACATGAATTATTCAATTAAACAGTGTTTATTATTTGAACTTATTTGAGATATATATATATATATATGGTCTAAATCATCGTTTTTGAGGTGGAACTACATTTCTGGTCTTCTATTTTAATATATTTTATAATGTAATTTGTTGAATCAGTTGAAATTTCAACTGGCACTTATTTGAATCAGTTTTTTTGTAACAGTGCAAATGCCTTTTAATGTCACTTTTGATTATTTTAAGGCATCCTTGCTGAACAACATAATTAAAATATAAATTTCTATTAAGGTTCCATTATTTAAAATCTAAAATCTTATTTTATTATTTGTCTTGCAGTAAAAAGCGAGTTAAGATTATTTGCTTATTAAGCCCAGAACATTCATAGAAATTTGTTTAATGTGACTAATTGGGTTTTATGATTGATGTTTGCCATGGACTGTCATGTTGCCTATTGAATAGGTCTAGCAAAGAGGGGGAAAAGTATCTAAATCAAGCCCGCATCCTTCACTGCTTTAGTAAGTTGCTTGTGAAACCGTTACCATGAGAACAAAGCTTGGTGAAATTCGCCTCTCTCTCTCTCTCTCTCTCTCTCTCTCTCTCTCTCTCTCTCTCTCTCTCTCTCTCTCTCTCTCTCTCTCTCTCTCTCTCTCTCTCTCTCTCTCTCTCTCCCTCTCTCATCTCTCCCTCTCTCTCTTCTCTCTCTCTCTCTCCTCTCTCTCTCTCTCTCTCTCTCTCCTCTCTCTCTCTCTCATTCAGGATTTTAATGTTGTTTTGATGTTAGGCTTCCGTATGATGTGATACATGAAATAATTATCATTCTTGTCTATTTTCTTTTTTTTAGTATTCATTTTCCGGATAAATTATAACTGACTGATTAATCAGATTTGTATTACGTTCTGCCTTATGCCATGTCTACACAAGGGCCTGATGATGCGTCACGTCACAGTGCGCCACAACAGCTTGAGGTCATTCATACTGGAAGCTTCACAGCTATTCATCTTCGTATTTTTACGAAACCAACCAGCATGTTACACCTGAGGACAAACTATGGCTCCTACTGAAATCCATTGGTGTAAGGAAATATTTGCATAGACTGTTGTCATCATTTCACATATAATCTTAGTTTTTTCTATTTTTGTATCATTTAGAAACAAAAGATTATTTAAATTATGAAAATTAAGGCCAGAGACCAAATACATCCCAAGCTGGCTTTGAAGTCACACATATAACGTTGACTTTGAAGTGCCCCAATTATGCTTTTTCAGATATTACCTTTCATGTTGTGTGATATAGCTGTTTATGAATGTAAAAGGTCAGCAAAGATTCAAAGATCAAAGTGCATGAAAAATAAAGTTATTGTCTTCCAAAAGAAATAACTGGTTCTGAAAGAAAATCCAGTCTCACGTCCTACATGCATAACAATGTAACACATTTGCGTAATGCCAGCCTATGGTCTACCAATAACAGCAGTGTATAATATAAGCAAAGATAAATTAATGTATGTAAACCTTTTTGTAGGATACCTCCAAAACAAAATTAGAAACCTTAAAATAGCATAATTGTGGCACGTTAAAATAAACCAGAGGCCTTTACCAACCTGTTGCTTCACCAATGGACTGAACAAACACAAAGAGTACACTTTAGTCCTTTGACCCATGTAGCACTAATTTACCCATGGCTGCCTTTTAGCCAATCAGAACTTTAATTGCAGGAATGAATATTCATGAGCTAAAACCCGCCTGACTCTTGTGCCATGCCTGACAGAAAGAAACTTCCTGAGAAGAGAATACATGACTAAGAGAAGTAGTCTTTAACAATGCTGTTCAAACTTTTTAAAAGCGCAACTTTTAAGTAGAGTGACTGACAGTGTTTCTATGGCAACTAGTTTTTAAAACAGTGTAGTATCAGAGACAGAATGGAAGTCCCACCTTGTATAAAAAAGAGCCCTATTCATATTTGGCACTGCCTCATCTTATTGCTGTCAAAGGTTTTAGCCATAATTTCAGTTAAAGAAGCATTAAATGTATTATACCATTTCATCAGTTTTTATTGATGATTTGAAGTGCGATATTGCTTAGATGGAAAATAACTCCCAGGTGCTTCACGGTGCCAAGATGGCTGGCCAAGTGAACTGACTTACTTTAAAGGGACTGTGATCGTCGTAATTGGGAAAAGAGACTATTGAGATGAATTTTTCAGATGGTTTCCGTGGCCATGTCTATAATGGGGGGAAAAACTCTTACATAATTAGGACTCATCAGCATTTACGCCCCTCTGAGCGGCAAATGATGTGATATGCCGTTTTAATTTCCTGTCAGGTCTGAAGCACTTCCCCCAGTGGTTTAGGTTGAATGGCCAGTGAATTAGTTCAATGATATTGATGCAGAAAGAACTCAATGACACATTTTGTTCCCCAGAGATCCACAAAGGTGGCCTGCAATTACCTCAGTATGAGAAAACAGAGAACACATGTATTAGTGTTTGTTTTGAGTAATGCAAGTAAGCTCCTATCTAATTGAATTAGGGAAATATCAAAATAACACTATTTTCCAGACTCACATTTCAATTTGATATTTAATGGCAAGATATAACAGGCAAAACTGCTGTTTTTCATGCACTGGTCAATTTTGAGATTTTTGACTATTTTGCCTCTGAAACTAGCCTGACAAGCCAGACCCACATTAAGATGTTGGGTCTGGGAACACACCATTGGCAGGGCTCAATCTGAGGGGTGGGATTAATCAGTTGTCTTTCAAATTCCATCTGCACGCAATAGGATAGCGCTACAACCAACCAGAGCAACGAAGAAGGTGAAGCGGAGCTAGTTGATAGATTAAACTTTCGCCGTATCCGGTCGGCAAATCTCAGAACACATCTTCCTTTCTTAAGAATGACTTCAGTGCCGTTCTTTGTTCTTTTCTCATAGAAAAGCTTAACTCCAAGTCTTCCAGAGTCACAGCCAAAGCCGTTTCGAAAGACCGCTGTTCACCAGCTTCTTAGCACATGGAAGTAGCACATGGAACCGGCGCAACTCTACTTAAGCCCGCCCACTGACTATATACACAATGTGATTGGCCTGACTAGAGTTTAGTTTTTCCAGCTCACAAGCCAACGGAGAGTTGCTAGACTACCCTGGCTGCAAATTACATTTGCTGATGCGTCTAGTAGGGTGCATCTAGATTTCTAGGCTACTCTGAAACATGTCTTCTTTTAGACTAGTGGAAAGAAGACATCCAAAGTAAACACTTAATCCATTTGCATCTGTAGATTTCAATTACAATGCATATCTTTAAATGCATTTTTCTCACAGTGAGTTTTTTTTTCCTCTTGCACTGAGCCAGAAATATCTACTTCAGTAAGACTTACATACACCAAATTTTTTTCTTCAAATCTATTTTATAAAGGGTTTTACATAGGGATTGCTGTTCAGCATCATATAGATCTGACATGAATGATATGATATAAACGTTGTTTCTTGAAAGGAGCATAAGAGTCAGGTGGGTCTTAGCTCCCAAGAGGGTCTTAATTCCAGAATTTGAAGTTCTGACTGGCTAAATGGTAACAGTGGGTAGATAAGGGCGACATAGCCAAAGGTCTAAAGTGTACCGTTTGTGTTTGTTCAGTCCCAGTCTGCTATGATTGGTCTACTCTGCTCTGATTGGTCAGATATGTTGCCCAGTCTGTTGTGATTTGCATACTCTGCTCTAATTGGTCAGATGGCCCAGTCTGTTGGGATTGGTCTACTCTCCTCTGATTGGTCAGATCTGTTGCCCAGTCTGTTGGGATTTGTCTACTCTCCTCTGATTGGTCAGATCTGTTGCCCAGTCTGTTATGATTGGTCTACTCTCCTCTGATTGGTCAGATGGCCTAGTCTGCTGTCATTGGTCTACCGCTTACAGCATGTGTCGGAAACAAATATCTGAATGTCAGCTCCGTTTTACCATATCAATTGCAGCACCAGTCTTTATTATTTTGAAGTGCATACGTTGTGGATTTGTAGTGCAAAAAACAGCAGCATCTCAACATGTCTACAACGAAACAAATTCTTCCAGGCCTCAGCTACAACTACGGTGTTGGAGGGCGGGTCAAAGTAGATGTTGTTTATGGGCAGCCAATGAAGACCATAGTCAAATTTGAGCCAGAAATCTCCACTTCAGTAGCACTTACATACACTGGGATTTCTGTTCAGATTCACATGGATCTGGCATGAATGGTATCATAAACGTTGTTTCCTATCAGTCAAATAATGCACAAAAAAAACTGTACAAAAATCAATTTAGCAATGACTTTGTTAAAAGACCCTTTTTACAGACTTTTGTAATGCCGACATAAGCCGTGGTCACACTAGGCTTTGAGCAAATGCGAAATTTAGTTGGACGTGGTTGTGATATAATGTCACTCTCTGAAGCGTCTTTTTTATAAACATGAATTCAACATATGACAAATAGTAACAATGTAAAACATAAGCAATCTACTCAACTTTACTGCAAAAATATAATTATTTTAATTCAGCCAAGAGGTCACATGATATATCGATCTTCTACTGGTCACATGTCGCCACATGATGCAAATTCGCAGCTCAGAGTTCGCCAAGCTTGAACTTTAGAACGCTGCGAAATGCGAAACTTTTTTCACAACCTTGCGTTTCCGGCCTGGCGCATTCAATGGAAGTCAATGGAACATTTCAATGGAAGTCAATGAACAATGGTTAATTGCATTGAAAAAGCGATTAAGTTTGTAATTCATCTTTTTAATGCTCATATGTCATATAACAGAAAGAAAACTAATGGCTAATGGCGCTAGTAAGCCTAGGAGGTGATATATTTGTTTAGGTGGGAAAGTGTTTCGCTCAGTCACTCCTTTTAATGGAATATAGACAGAGCCCTATGATAACTTCTGACAACCTCTCTCTCTCTCTCTCTCTCTCTCTCTCTCTCTCTCTCTCTCTCTCTCATTCACCTGGGCCTGTCGGAATGAGAGCAGTGGAGCTCTTTTATTAGCCCTGTGCCACGGTCCCAGGAGCCCTACTTTCTCCTGCTCTATTTCTGAGAGCTGCATTGCATGCTGGGAGATCGAAGGCCCACACACACTCCCTCACCTTGCCCTTGATTTTCTGTCTTGGCATATATGTGCCGAGTGTCTTGATCCATGAAAGCCTTGTATATGTATGTTGCATCTGGCATGGCTTTCATAGAGCTCAGAGCTGAAATACTAGTTAATAAGCTTCTGCAACCCCATGAAATTAGAGGCTTTCTGCTTTTCATCCTGTAGTGCTTTATTACAGAGATGGCTTCCTCTCAATTGCTGTTATTATAATATAACCTTTCTTTTTCTTGCTTGCTTTCTTTTGCTTCTTTTTTTAACTATCATGATCTTTCTGTCTTCACACCCTTACTTCTCTTAGAGGTCATGTCATGAAAAACAGGGTTTTTTCTCGGGTGCTTTTTAGAAATAAGAGTTCAGTGTATACATCAGTAGTGACTGAACTCAAAAGTTTTAATTTTATATATATATATATATATATATATATATATATATATAAGTCTGGGGATTTTTTTCCCCCAATGATTTTCTGTAAGATTGGGTAGATAAGGGTGACATAGCCAAAGCTCTAAATTTGTGTTTGTTCATTCCCAGTCTGTTGTGATTGGTCTGCTCTGCTCTGATTAGTCAGATCTGTTGCCCAGTCTGTTGTGATCGTGACAGACTTTTTTAAAGTCTCTTTTACCGATTACAGTTGAATCCATGTTGTGTAACATGAAAGATTAAAAAAATAAGTAACAACCACTGATCTATATAAATGACTGCATTGCTCATTGCGTTCTAAACTGCCATCAGGCGCTGAATCCACCATGCCATCATTGATTTACAGCCAAAACTTTTACCTAAAATCTCCTGAATTGCAGCGTTTTAAAGTTTTACGATACATGTATGTAAATTAATTGTAACTTCAGACGTTATTTATAATATTAATGGTCTTTTCGGAGAGGATAAGTAACATATTGAAATCGTTAATGTGGGTGTGTCTACTGCCGAGTGCCGACACAGGTAACCGACCTAACACAATAATATATTTCTTTATGTATATAATTTTGGAGGAAATATTAAACATGAACATATATCTGTGTTTAGTTGCAGAAATTGATTCGAATAGCATATACAATAAATATAAGGTCAATAATTGTCCAGATACAGTTTTACAGGTCCATTTACAACTCTAGAAATCTTCCCTAGGATGAAATGGTCTGTTTTTGCCTTATTTGGAAGGGTCATGAATATTAATGCAGAGTTCTGCTCTGATTGGCTGTTTCACTGCGGCTCAATGACAGCAGGCACAACTTTACTGACCGTCTTGACGATGGAGAGATTAGGCGTTCAACCTTAAATGTTTGAGCCTGTTTCAGACGAAGATGCAGATTTTGAGGAACAACAACATGTTTTGAGATTGGAAATGGACGCTTCTGAATGGCAAGTTAAGTCTTTATTTTAATTAGGAATCTGCAAAATCATTACGTCCATACCAGAACTACAGCCTAAACGATAACTAGCATATAGCATTAAATATACGCATCATATGAAGGAGGTGTTTGAGACTCACTGTATGTGATTTACATGTACTGTTATTTAACTATGGCAAGGTTCATTCAATTTTTCATTCTAGGGCAACTTTAAATCATTAATTGCTTCGAAATGTTAATGAAATCATTGTTGAAACATTTGCAGTTAGCCTACTGTATTATTAAAAACAACACTACAACACAAAACATAAATACATAAACACAACAGCGCAAGGAGATTTCGGGTTACAAGGCATTACTCTTTATTCTGATTTCAGAATGCTCATTTTGACATTTGTAACACATACACTGAAGTGTCTCGTCCGCCCGCCGAGCTGAATATTTACGTTACTTTTTAATGAGCAGGGGTCATTTCCGACTTTAAACAAATAACCATTATGCTTAGGACGTTTGCGTTATAAGAATGTACAAGGAGACTTCAGATATAAAAACGCTGTCTTGTTAGACAAGTTGTTAGACTTGTTGTTTTCCAGGTAAATTCATTTAATTTCCAATCAATTCAATAGATCGCGTGAGCTTACTAGTGTTGTGAACTTTTATCTTCTAAAGTGTAGGAAACTCAGAAGTGAAGACCAGGAGACTTCGGGATCGAAACAGACGTTATTCTTTTTAATGAGAACTCTCTGTGCTGCAGGTCGTCCGAAAACAGTCTGACTCAAACAGCATACCTGACAGGTCATATACACTCCAAAGGGGGAGGGATTTACAGCAGGGGAGGATACACTCTGAACAATACAATGCAAATGTTGTATAGGAAATAGGGACACACCCCAAACGTTCCTGCCATATCAGTCCTGATTCAATCAGCATAACAGTGTCATTCAAATGCATAGATGCTAATCCAATCACTCAGGGACTCCAAGAGCCATTAAAGACAAATGGTTCTCATTTTACTTACAATGAAGAGAAAAGGAACTGGCCTGGAAGATTTCCATAGCAGACTAATTAATCTGATATCATCATTTTTACCTTAAATGCTAAATACAATGTACTTTCTTAAATATGTAATCTTACACTAGGGAATACCAATATGGGAGTGAGGTTGACATCATGAGCAATCCAGTTCTCTATATAGATCAGTGGTAACAACATAAAGATGACAAGGCATTAATAAACGTCTCCTCAAATATATAAAACAGTGTAACAATGGAATGCTGCAGCACTGTAGCAATGGCCTTTAAATGTGATTTGTGGCTGTGTTCCTGTCAAGACACTTCTGAGGTCATGTGAATCAATGTGCTCTACACTGAACCTGTCACAACAAGGCAAGAAAAGGTTTCTGCTAAGAACGGATTGATTTGCAGAATGAGTGTATGGTTAGATAAAATCACTGGACTGCTTTGCCGTAGTTCAGAAATGTCCGCTCATTTCCAGCAGGTGTATGTGTTTGTCTGCCTTATCCCTATCATAATGGTTCCACCTCCCGTCAGCTGAGGAGCACAGGCTGTGCCGAGAGGATCCCTCACACTTGCCCTTCACTGCCAAATCTGCCAAAAACTGTAGTTTGGAGTGTAAGCAGCGTCCCTGTCAGCTCTAATGGCTACATTCACACACTGTGTTGTCTGTCAGGATTACAGACTCTGATCTCCACTTCTTTCTTTTCCCTCTTTTTCCCCATCATCAAATTCTGTAGCTTCTTATGGCGAGCAAAGCCGAAAACACACACAGATGATCACTCACACAAACCTATGAAAAACCACAAGAATTTGATGAGTAGTTATTTGTGTATTTACTTTGGTATCATATTGCATGAACGATTATTGTATTCCATGGCATTGCTTACATGGCACTCCATAGTAAAAAGATTTGGGTAGCACTTTGTTTTACAGCCATGTTCCCCATGTACACACTTATAGTAGTTACAATATCCAGGTAATAACTAGGTGCTAACCCTAAACCTTAGCCCATGTAGTTACCTTATATTACCCAGTACTTTCTTAGGTAAGTACACCAAGATTTGGTTCTACTTTATATATTGTGCCTTTAACTACTATGTAATAACATTTAAATGAATAATTTTATACAAAAAACGTTTGTAATACAACATGAACTCAATTGCGCCTAAAGATTTAAAAAAATATATATATGAAACTACAGGTTTCTAAATATATGCAGGAGGCTGTTTTTCTGCCTTCAGATTTTGGCTTTTACTTTCCTCTATACACACATTAATGATTCAGTACTTGCTAGTTTGCTGGCTTCAGCTGAGCTGTCATTGAAGACTTCAGTGATCTGTGCCTCTGAACAGCACTGAAACTGTCCTACATGCTGAGGTGAAGAAGTCACGGCAGAGGAGAGATTTTACTGGGTCAATAGGACAGGATCTCTGGCCTGACATGGCCTGTCTCCAGCTTAATATGATTATACTGCTCTTCTCTTTTGAGCAGTAGGGTTTTGCTTGGGATTATGCGCACACACACACACATCAGCATGTGCACAAGTCTCCATTTTTTAAATTCTGAAAAAGGATACTTTTGGAAACTATTTAGGTCCAGAAGAGGAGAAATAAGGCCAACAATAGAGAGATGTCTACATTGGTCTTGTATCATGTCTTCTTTTAAAGTCGGCATAAAACGGAAGTTGCCCGTCTTTTCTTGCCTATTGTGATGAGTGAAACGGTTCCTCGAACATGTGGGGCGATACTTTTTCCATGGGGAATCGATTGGATGTTTGCACAGTTGTGGTTTGCTATTGGTGGATCTCTTGTGAGTGACAGGTTGCCCCGACCTTGCGCCAGTGAACACGTCATCAGAGAAGAGAATGAGGGAGGGGAAGTGATTTTGACTGTTTTAACAAAAATACCATTGTATTATGTTTTTGAACATGATGCCATTCTAATTACCATTCTTGTACCATGGTGCCAGCACAGTACTTTTATGTACAGTACATGCTGTGTTTCCATACCAAGCTATAATATACTCTTAAGCTAAAAAGTCCCCATGAAATTATTTTGGCTTTTAGTTTGAATAGGTTAGCCTTAAGGTTATCTATAAGCTAGTGTGCTCCAAAACAATGACACAATTTGCATTTAGAAGATATAAGCATTCATCACTCTAGAATCTGAAGTGTCCCGCCCCCCTACACTATAAATAGACGCTGAATCTGCGGCGAAAACCAGTCACTTGTTCACACATTTACTATTTACATGGTGAATGGCACATAGTGCATAATATTGGGTCAAGGAAACAATTCAGGCAGTGTAAATGCTTTCCATTGGGGCGAATTAAGTCTGGTTTCACGTTCAGAGACCTAGCACAGTGCGGATCATATGAGCAAGTCGGCCCAGACCAGAAAACGTATCGGACCTATTTGAATTTTACACAGAATGCTATATATTAAAGCGATATGGAGGAGATTAGGAGGAGAAAGGACTTTTCAAACTATACATCCTCAGCATGATTATGTTCACTGTTTTGCTTTAGTAACAGTTTCGTATTAAATCTAAAAGGGAAATCTATAGAGTGGTGCAGGCATGACGTCACTTTGTAGGCCAACCGGCAGTTAGCATCGCACTGGTTCCCTCGGGAAAAACCCAATATGATTTTTCCATAGGCTTTTGGATTATCGCTAAAACAAGCTCTGTGATCAACTAAAGTTTTTGATACTTGCACGTTTTGTCCATCAAGATAATTTTCCCAGATGAACACAATTGATCAATTTTGAAGCCCAAATGCAGTCGCCAGAAGTAAAAAGCTAAAGGTAGCCTATAAATAAACTACACATGGTAATATTGATGTATTTTATGGTGTAGAATAAAACGTGAAAGTATCTTGAGCTTGTGTTCACCACAGACCTTATTTCAGCCATCTAACCAAAACCCCATTCAAAAAACCCATTGACTTTGGGACGAGAGAATCGGAAGTGCTAAAATGCTAACTGGCTTCTGCGTTTTTGGACTACAAAGTGATGTCATACCTGCACCACTCTATTAGACTGTGGCTGTCATACACTGTCAAATGCAGCTTTACCGAGCTGTGATATAAATTAAACGCTATTGGTTGTGTTAAAAAGAGGAGCTGTCCGATATGTCCTGCCCTTTCTTCCTGTTTCAGTGGAAATTACAGTGAATAAACACTACGTGTTTCAAGGCACTTCAGTGGGTCTTTAAACTAGTCAAACTACCCTTCTGGGTAAAATAATAGCTGTTTTACTACTAACAAATAGCAGCTAAGTACATATGAAACCAGACTAGCAATACAATTATTAATCTATCAAATCACGTGATTTTTTACAAGAAAGCAATGGTATTTGGTAAATAATATTTATCTGGCAAAAAACATTTGGTTTTAAATTAGTCACTGCATCAAACTTGAATACAAACATAAACAAAAAAACGAATGAATAGCTCCCTGACTTGTGTTAGCAGCAGGTAATAAACAGCATCATTTAAATAAATATGTATTTGTCGCTACAGTAAGTCTTCTGGTAGTAATGATGACTGTGATTCAGTGAGTCAGTTTTTTTTTTAATTAGTTAATTGAAATGAGTCACCCAAACAAACAGTTTAGTTCAAATGAATCAGACTTCCACCCACTACAAAAGAGAAAGGGGTATTCTTGGAAAGCTTGTTTGATTGTTGCTCCTACAGGTCGACCTTTAGCTCTGACACACCTGCTCCGAAGTTTCTAGTGATCCTGAAGACCTTGATGTGCGGGTTCAGGTGTGTTTAATTAGGACTGGAGCTAAACTCCTGATGTGAGCTTAGCAGCAGCATAACCGCAACGACAGGCTTGTGCTGCATGAAAGAACTGCAGCTGTGTGCAGAAAATGATGTGATGTTTGTGTTTGGCTTCATAAAATTCTGCGTTGCAAAAGATCGTGCTGATGAGTAGATTTACAGTGCGTTTTCACTATATTTTGTTCTTGCTCGTCAGTTTAGTGTGCAAATTGCAGCAATATGGGCTCAGCAATGATTATGCATCATTAATGCATATGCAGGATGCAGGGCATTCACGAATGCTGCGGTTTGCAGAAACAAAGCATTTGCAATTGTTCAATAAAAAATGGTTGAGAAATGGTCTCCTACAATAGGTTTGTTCCATTATGGATCCAAAGTAAAAAAAAAAAAAAAACATTTCAATTTTCTCATACATTGCAGCATCACCTCTTTTCTCACAGTGTCTGAAACGGTTTGATGAAGGATTCAGTCTCTCTAAACCCCTCCTGTCCTACTCTGCTCTGATTGGTCAGATGACCCAGTATGTTGTGATTGGTCTACTCTGCTCTGATTGGACCAAACTCTTCCATGCCTCAGCAACATCTAAAAAAAAATTATTTTGGGAAACTCCATCTATCGAGCACTTTGATCTTTGAAACTTTGCAGACATTTTACATTGACAAACAGCTATATTACACAGGTAAAATCCGAAAAAGCAAAATAGGGGCACTTAACTTAAACAAATCAGCAGCAAAACAATGTGGCGACGACCAATAGGAATGAACGGTGCAGTGAATTTTAGCGGCATCTCACCCCTCCCTTTAGAAGCACATAAAGAAGCTACGGTGGCCAACACAAAACAAAAATATAATTGTCTGAGACAGTAGATGTAGCTAGCGCTCTGTAGAGAAGTTTGTCCGTTTAGGGCTACTGTAGAAAGCATGACGGCGCAAAATGGCGACTTCACTGTAAGGGGACCCGCGGTCTATGGAGATAGAAATGGCTCATTCTAAGGTAATAAAAGCATAACGGTTCATTATGTAAGGTCTTTATACTCTTTACACTGAAAACAGTTATGTATATTATATTGCATTTCTGTTAATAGATCCTCATAAATACCACACACTGCACCTTTAATCACACACGATCCATCAGATACTGTAGTGGAGGGAAGAAAAACTGGAGGAGTCAGTGTTACCGTGACAGTATCAAATGTTCATAACACAATAATTGCTGAAACTTTAACATGGTATTGAATTACATTACAAACACAAGCTAAAAAGATAATAAAACTTCAGTGCTGTCCGTTTAAGAATGAGTTTAGTAACTTTTTTTCAAACAACAAAGACAACATTGAACATTTTAAATGCAATAAAACAGTACACAGTTACATTGTATGTAAACAGAAAGTTTTGTAGCGCTGTTTTATGTTTAGCCAGGGTTAATCGCTGTATTTCTCCATTCCCAACCAGTTGACGGAAAAGAAGCTAAGGCACGTCCGGACCAGTGCATAATATAAAGTATCTAGAATTATTCACAGTGTTTTGAAGTTTCCACGATAATGACTGTATATCGAGCATGTTAATTTACACAGTATATCGTATTACAGAATACCGGCAATGTGATTTTTACTGTTCTATAACATTTGTCTCTGCTTATGAACAAGGAAATAATAAAAATGTGTGGAAAACCATGAATTGTCACCATTCTGTGAGAGTTTGATTCGTACGTTGATAATCGTTAATGCTGTATAATGCGTAATGTTTACATAAATGTTAGCAGCAAGAAAACTTCATTTGAATTGACAATACATCTCATTTGTCATCAGATTTTCCACTGTAATGCAGCCCACCAATAGCATGATTAGAGTCATCATTAGTGTGAGCGGCCATTACGACGACAACAATACAGCCACTTGACGGCCTCCAGTGATTTAAGTCACCGCATGTGTGAATGAGCACTGCATGCACAATGCTTTATGACACAGCTAAGTACTATTTGATGTACTAGATGCACCAGTGCACCATGTGATGCATTTGTTTTGTCAGAAGCTGCACTGTGGGGAGTGATGGAATCTGCTTTCTATATAAAATGACAAAGGAGGCTTCGCATCTCAGTGTCAAGCTGATACACAAACTCCTCCATTTTGTTCTTCAGTATCTCGGTTTGGCTGGAAGCCTCAATGTTTAGACTGTTTCCATGACACCCTGCAGCGATCTACACTTGACCATTGTCAGTGATTCACTCTGCTCTCCTACTCGTTCTCTCCTTCCCAGACTGGTCCGGCCTGTCGGGTTTGCCCGCGGCTGCCGCATCTCTCCGCAACCTGCGTTCGTTTCATAAACGATGATGACACTCCTGCACTTCAAATGTTCTCATATAAATGTTTGCATAGAGCTGGTGAGGTGAGGCGGGGACAGGAAGTATGGGGTGACTTATTTGACTAGATGGACTCAATCCAAATGTTGTTTTTTCTCTCGCACACACATTTTTCTGTCCAAGTAGAGACATGCAAGACTACAGGCGCAGATTTTCCCAAGACAACCTGCTCTACTGACTGACAGGTATCTGTTGTTCGCCACTGGTTGCAGGTTGTGACAGAGAAGGAGAGTTTTACATTTCTTATCTTAGCTGTCTTTATAAAATAGTATTATTATTAATTAATAATAATAATAATTATTATTATTATTAACAACTTTTTTATGTTTTAAACCTGCTTCACTGTTTTATTTCACTACTTGTTTTATTATTAAAATAATAATAACAAATAAAAAATAATAAAACAATAAAAAAATGTTTAAACCTGCTTCACTGTTTTATTTCTTTTCACTGTTTTTTTATTTATGTATGTATATATTTATTATTATTATTATTATTATTATTTTTTTTTTTTTTTTTATAAAACTTTTTTTATGTTTTAACAAACATGCTTCACTGTTTTATTTCACAACTTTTTTCATTTGAGAAGAAAATCAGGTCATTTGGAATAATAATGTTAATACTTTTTTATTATTATTATTATATTGATATTTTTACTATTTTTGTAATATTGATACTAATGATAATTATAATACAAATCATGGTCATCATAATTATCATAAATATTATTTTATGTATTATTATTATTATTAGTGGTAATATTAGTAGTGGTAGTAGAAATATATTGAAATTAATAATAATCATAATAAATATTGTATTTATGTATTTATTATTTTTATATCATTGTTAGCAGTAGCATAATAATGCTTTAGCAAACCTGCTTAACTGTTCATTATGTATGTATTTAGTTTTTTATTTAAAGGTGCACTATGTACATTTTTTTCAGTAAAATATCCAAAAACCACTAGGCCAGTGTTATATATTTTGTTCAGTTGAATACTTACAATATCCCAAATGTTTCCAACTATTTGTAAATCGTGAGAAAATTGTGAGGGAGTCGCCTGTCAATGGCGTCATATCTGCGTTACCCCCGGTTATATTTTGCAGAAACGCTTTACCCTCACTGCAGTGTGCAACAAGTGTCATAGCAGCCGCCGAGCAAATGCGCAGAATAACATAATTTTCAACACACTCAAATGTATCTAATATGATAAACAGAGCTGCGTTACCTCCTACTCATGACCGGAAAAGCGGAAGTGGCGCAGGTGACTGTGTCATAATAAAAGTCCCGCTGCTCGCGAGGCGTGCGTTGCGAAAATCTTATTAATAATCGCTCCAGCGGCTTTGCTCAGCTCCCACAACAGTCGGTCCTGCTCTGTTTCATACTACAGTAACGCATCCATGAACATGATTTCTGCCCGAGTCCTATCCCGATTCTTTTCCACCAGCTGTGAGGTGAAGACCACATGTCCCCGGATTCTGCGCTCAAACGTGGCATCATCAAACTACGCCTTTGTTTTGAATAGGCGACCTCTAGTGGAAAAGTTACATAGTGCACATAATTGTTTTCTTCTGCAAAATCAAAGTCATGTAATGCATATTTTCCCAAGAGAACCTGCTGATTGAGGGTTGTGCGGAAGAAGGAGAAACGGCCGTGACAGGACCCGAGAGGTGTGTGTGTGTGTGTGTGTGTGTGTGTGTGTGTGTGTGTGTGTGTGTGTGTGTGTGTGTGTGTGTGTGTGTGTGTGTGTGTGTGTGTGTGTGTGTGTGTGTGTGTGTGTGTGTGTGTGTGTGTGTGTGTGTGTGTTGTGGTTTTGTGGAGCTCTCTGCAGTGACCGTGACCGCTTGCTGCACCGTTGCCGTCTCTCAGTCATGCATCTGTGCACAAGCAGAAGGAATGTGGAAGTCACAAGTCCGTTTTTGAAGAGCTTAAAGTACCTGCATGCAAAGAGCTCCTGTCAGACACATCAAAGCAAAGTTTTCTGAAAGACTTTTAGTGTTTCTTTCCTGTAAAAATTTGACGCACATCTTTAACAACGTACCAGAACAATGGTCTGATATCAATTTCAAGATTTAAATTGTTTTAAATAGACAACATTCTGCTGACTCGTATAAATTCGGTTACTGCTTCCTTTGATTCCTTTGACTCGAGCCAAACAAAATCAGACGTTCCGACTGCCTTCAAAGTGAATAAATGTCTAGAGGTGGATTGAGGTAGAAGGTTTTCCAGTAACGTATTGCGAAGGAAGGTCAGGGTGTGTCTGTTTCTTTGTGGCCGCATACACACTGTTGAGTTTTGGGAGTCACATTTAAATGCAGGAGTTAATCCTCTGAATTAATGTTGAGCGAGTATGAAAGACTTGAGTCACTCCCGAACATAGCATGGTTTATGTGGTGGTAACCATAGCAACATTTTGTAGTCTCGGTCAGTGGTGTACTGCTTTTTTTTTCATTGTACCGATTAATTTATTCAAAAATATTTGTAAAAAAGCAGTTCTTTCATACTGCACAATCACTTGAATGCGGATTTTGGTGAATTAAAAGTATTGTTATTGTTGTTTTACATAATCTAAAAAAATTAATGGGTTGATAAAGCTCTCTTAAAAAAATTTAATAAATGTCAACCCTGCTTCAATGCTTGAACATTATTTTAATTTTTGAAATATTATATTTTTCTGAATGTAACTTAACATAGTAATAATAATAGTAATCCGTCCATCTGTCTATGATCTTACATATCCATCCATCATTCAATCCAATCCCATCCATCCTTCATTCAATCCAATCCCATCCATCCATCCATTGCTTAATGAGTATGTTTATAATTTTCTTTATTTTGTGTGTGTCAGGGTTATAAAGCTTTCTTATTTATATGCTAGTGATGATGATGATAATAATAATATTATTATTATTATTATTATTATTATTATTATTATTATTAATAATAACAAAGTAATGTAACCAACATTCAGAAAAAATAACTGCAGACCCTCATGACGGTGTGTCAAGGTGCCAGGTTGTAAAATATCATGTGATACGATTCAGTAATTCAATACGTAATATTTGTGAATACTAGTGGTGGGCATAGATAAATGTTTTAATCTAGATTAATTCCAAAATTAATCTATATTAAAATGGCTCATTTGAATTCTGCTGAAGGCATTCAGAATATGTGTGCTCGTAAGTGATCGTTTGTCTTTTTGTAGTTTGAATAATAAATAACTTCTGTCCCTTTAAGACCTGACGCATGCATATCCAAACACTGTTCCTGTGAGCAGGTTACGACTGTGTTTACGTTAAAACTCACCAAGATGGGCATTGAGACATTTTTGAGTGTATTTGACCATTAATAAGCTGGAAAAAGGAGCTCATTTTTGCACTTGTATGTCAGAGGCGGCTTTATTACGGTATGTGTGTGTGCGCTTCAGATGCGAGCGCGAAATCTGCGGGAATTAGTAGAATTAACGTTATGTGCAACCCCGCCCGAAATTCAGACCGGTCACACCAATACTAACAAAAGTCCAGCAGAACGCCTGTTCGCAATGTTCAGAGGGTTAAACGGACTGAATGAGAGGAGGCGGGTGCGTGTCACTCGCTGTCGGTCGGAGAGGAGAAGAGAGTGCAGCTGATATCGATACTGTAGAAAATTAGTATTGTATCGTTTCAGATATTTCAGTATCGATACATGTCAAAAATATCCATATTTCGCTAACACTAGTAGGCATACACACAGGTTCGAAGACTCGTTCTCTCGTCCCCTACAGTGCAATTCGGCTAGGTGTACATCCGCGCTAAAATATCAAGGTGAAAGTCATCATAGCTTGCGTAGTATAGACCCAGCTCCCAACCCAACTTTGAGAATAGATTAACGGCGATATTTTTTTTTATCGCCCGATAAGAGTCGGCCCACCACTAGTGAATACATGTTATTTTTATTACATCACGGTTAGTCCATTTTTCCCCCTTGGAAATAGTAACACATAGTTTTTTTAAAACCCTTATGTGTTTTAAACTAGATTTATAAAGGATTCAGAATCTTTTATAATATTTGATTGCCAGCATATATATTGGTCAAATTTTTTCGCGGTTAATTTAGCTGTCACTTTCATAAATGACTGAACTCTGTGTGTACAGAATGAGATTAAGGACAAGAAGAAGAGTGACAACTATACTTATCTGTCGCGTGTGTACGTGCGTATCTGTGTGTTCATGGCAGGCCGTAGTGCTACATGTGTTAATTGACCCCAGCACTAAGACCAGTCAAAATACCTCTTTAGTTTATAAGCCTTGAGGCTGGTGAGCACGGCTGATTCTCTTTAATCGGTTTAGTCTGCAGACTAATGAGGGAGACCACTGTTTTTCGGTTTAGTCTGTCTGATGGTTTGTCCAGGGGGGTGATTGCGCCATATACCTGTTTTAAATCAAACCTCAGAGTTATGTTGGTTTGATTAATTGCAATCAAACCACTGAAGTCATTTTGAAAAAAGTCTGGATGGACATTTATGTTTGGTGACTTTTTACCAGTAGTTTAACACAGTTAACACAACTAAGAATTAACAATCATTTCACAACATTTATTAATGTTATAATTTCTACATATAGTAAATTTTTTGATTAATAGAGATGTACAATTGTTAGGTATAGATGCCTAATGTTAATGAAAGAATACTGTAAATGTAAAATATTACCCACCATTTAATTAACAGCATTTATGCCCAGGACCGATTAAAAAGTGTTGCGCATCAACCGCCCACATAGTTAACAGTTCATTTTTGTAATTTGATATTTCTCTCATTTGTTATCACTATTGTGATAATGTTTTCAATAAGCTTCATATGATGAGAAAGGGAGTCGGTGTGTGAATTACATCGCATTTTCTTTCATTGGAGAAATAGAATGGAAATGAACAAATTAAGGAATGAACAAAATGTGCGGTTTCTGTGTTATTAAAGTAGTACCTTCTGTTCTGAGTGTTTTTGTTCTTGTTTTGTATAGCTTTCTCACACTGTTCGTTTGGCTGAATGATTTTGGACTGCAATGCTCATGCAATGCTCATCAGTGTTTTTTTTTTTTGTCTGGCAGTTTACTAAACATGCATATAGAGATCATAATTAGGATTATTGCGCAAACTCAGACTAGTGACTTGTATGAACCTTAGAGGGATAGTTCACCCATTTACTACTTGTGTTTTCCATGAAGCACGAAGGGAGACATTTTGAAGAATATTCACACCACTCTTTTTCCATACGGCAAAAGTCTTTTGGACTTTTTGAAATGTCGTTCACATGTTCACATATTCAAAGTAAACAATGGTCAATAGCTTGATTAGTGACTACAAACACAGATCATGGCTGGCCAAGAATTTATGGAAGCGCAAATTAATTTTAGAACCAATTTTAATTTCTCTCAGCTGAAATGGAGAGCAACATTTGGGTCTGTTTATCTTACAAAGCTTTCATGTGCCTTTTGAAGACTGGGAATATGGGACTTTTATGTTACTTCATGCCGAAACTGATTTCACCGAGTGCAACATGTTCCTGGATCAAAATCTTTGTTGATCCTGGAAGAACATTCCAATCAACCAATCAGACTCAAGGGACAAGTTTAAAGTTTAGGTCAAGTTTAGGTTTACAACCAGGGTTAGGTGCTTCCACATCAGTGTTATTCACCTGTCATTTCCCTCTGATTTTAAATATAACTAATGGGTAGGGGTTAGGTTTAAGGGCAGGGATCATAGACTGTAAAAAAAGATGGACGACGCACCTTCACTCATTTACGAGTCTGCGAAGTGGAGCCATGATATCAAGGTCCCGCCCACACTCAGAACAACTCATTATGTCGGTGTGAAATAAACAGGATTATATTATGGAAATGTAGAAATTAAAGTTGAAGCTCCAATCTCCTTGCGAAGATCCTGAAAAAAGTCAGTTGGTGCCTCAGTGACTACTTCACTCAGAGAAGCTGTCAGTCACAGCTGTCAATCATGACCTCACACCCCCATTTGTATAGCATCAAATAACTAAATAAAACCAAATGTATTTAATAGGGATGGGCATTCGATTACATTTTCTTAGTCGATCGTCAGGAGAATTAACGATTGACTATCGATTAATCATTAATACTTTTATAATACAATGAATTATTTAACTTTTATAATTCAAAAATGCAATGAATACAAAAATACAGCGTATTTTTCCTCGATGAGACCTTTATTACAAGATCAACTTGTGGCAAACAGTTAAACTACGTTCAGTTAGGCAAACAGAACATATAATGCGTGTGCATATGCAGTGTTCTACAGCAGCGGAACCGGCGTTCTTAAACAAAGACCTCATTTGTTCCAAAATAATAATAATAAAAAAGAATCATGTTAAACAATAACTTAAACAAAAAACATAATACTTAGATCTGACAGGTTTTATCAACATGTAGCCTAACTCAAAACTGACAGGCTTTCGAACAGAAAGACGCTATAGTTTCAGCGTTACTCAAAGGCAGCGGAAACAGCCCAGCTACGCACGTCAATCCATTCCCGACGATCTTGGTTTGCTTCTTATTTATTAAATATACAGGCAAATAGTGTATTAAACATTGATCAAAATTAAAATAAAATTTATACAAAACTAAATTAATTTTAAAGAAAGACTTTCTAGAAAACACAATTCAATTAAGTGCTCAAAATCCATGTCCCCAGACATATGCGCATCTGATTATGTGCCTTACTCTTGCTGCTCACTTTTCATAATCAACATATGAAATAAAAAAATTATCATATTTTAACATAGCCTAACTATATGAAACTAAATAGGCTATGTTTTCTTTAACCCTCTGTCCAACGAAGTCGTCGGCGCCTTCTGAGGGATGTTTTCCTTTATGACCGCACGGAAACAAATCACAATACTCCATAATGTCTAGCCATACTACAGATAAGTGCAAGGCATAATTATAATAAACAGTAAACTGTCTACTTTTATTTGTGTACACTCACAATAACGGCAAAGGCCGTGGATTCTGGGAACAGATTATTTTGCACTCCACAAATATATTTTGTTTATTAAACGCAAAGTTTTTCATTTCTAAAGCATTTCTAAATTCAGTTTATATTTCCAGCAAACGAAATTCCAAGACAAAATAACGTGGTAAAAGTGGTAAAAAAAACTTTGCGTTATCACCATGAAGATTCAAACTTTTCGCTTGTCTCTGTATGTGGCAATGCGTCAAAGTGGATCATTCTTTACAGATGATGGTATGTTTGGACAGAAGACGAAACGAGTTCTTTATTAAACTCATAAAAAACAATAGAATATAAAATGCCACAATTTAACATAACACCTCATATGTGCTGCTCAAGTAGCCTATAAGGTGCCTTCCTTGCCATCAATGCTTGGATAACACACACGTCTCTTTCCATTAAAAAAATAATGGCGCGTGGTGGCTGGGATATACATAAACCTAACAACATCTGTAGCATAATTTTAGGAATTACTTATCACAAGAAGAAAAAAATAGTTTTAGTCCCATAACATCAGTTAAATATTTTAAGTGTAATTTGATTGTTTACTGTCTCACATCCCATTACATTTCATGGAGAGGGCGGGGTTTATGACCCATACTGCATCCAGCCACCTGGGGGGCGATCGAGACGCTTTGGCTTCGCTTTTAAGGACTCGTGTGGCACACTTTATAGGGATAGGGTTAGGACTAAATTTTTGGGACAGGAATGTTCCAGGGTCAACAAAATGTGTATGTAAATATACATTGCGGTTGCACTTTATTTTACAGTACGTGCACTTACATGTACTTACAGTCCACTTACCTAAGATTGTACTGGTAAAGTACAGTAAGGTAACTACATGGGTTAATGTTAGGCTTAGGGGTTGGTTCAGCGTTAGTACAGTACCTAGTTATTACCTAGTTATGGTAATTACTATAATAAGTGCATAGTATGTACATGGAGAACAGGGCTGTAAATTAAAGTGCTACTTTATTTAATTGGAGCATCTTATTTACTAACTTTAAATTTGATGTAATGTATAACGTCTTCACATCATGAAGATATTGTCATCAGCCATCAAAACAATCTATATTGACAGCCCGACCACATTCTGCTTTTGTTGTATGGAAAAGAGCAACGTGAACATTCTGCTAAACATCTCCTTTTGTTACCATAGAAGGAAATGTGTTTAAACATGATGAGGGTGAATGAATGATGACCTACTTTAATTTTTGGGTGAACTAGTCATCATAAATCTCCCCAGGAGCCTCTCTCAGAGTAATCAACAGGCTGTGTTTCTGAGTACAATACTTGTACTCAGCGAGGTCTCTTCAGCGAGAGCTCTTCAATTATGTGTCTGTGGCATAAACAACCATGCGGGGATCCGATGTGTGTTGTTACACTAGGCTGACTGTCAAGTATGAAGAGTTCAAGCACGCGCATAATACTAGATCCACTCTGCACTGAACTTTAGGCTATCGTGCAGAGATGGGCGGAAGGTCAGGGCTGCTGGCTGTTGTCTTCCATTGCTGTGTGTTCTTTTCAAAGTGTCTTACTGGGTCTCCTCTGTGCTCTGCTCACTGTCTGTTCCTTTCTTCACAATGCATTGCATATTCAGAAGCAGCAGCATGTAGGTATATTAAAACAACTTCCACCAGCTGCATGGCCTCTCTTTTTTTTTGTTCTTCCTGTTTACTTTACTCTTCTGCAATAAGTTTCACAACATTCTGACAGTCATCCTGGAGGAGAAGAACTTAAAAAAAGACAAATGAAACACATTTCTAATTTACAGTCAAGACTTCTTTGGTTTTGTTTAAAGGAACACTTCAATCAGATGTAAATCCTGTCAATATTTACTGACATTCTTGTCATTCCAAACCTAACCCATATGCTATTATGTTTCTCTGCACACACACACACACACACACACACATTTTTGAAAACAGAAGTTTAAAGTGACCATGCCAATCAAACTTCCCCCCAAAACCACCATTAAACGCGCTATAGAAGTCATATGATAGCTTTCCACAGAAAAATAACAGCATATGGCGAGTAAATAATGTCAGAATTTTCATTTTGCAGTGAAATATTCCTTTAATACAATGAAATGCTTTGTATTTTTGCTCATCCAAGTTTCTGTTTGTTCTCTACCCTTTCACCCTGTCATTCATTTCTCTGTCTCAGTGTTTAATGTCTTTTGACAGTGTCATTGTCTCCATGTTTGCCCGTTTGTGGTGCGTGTTCTGTGCGATGGCATGTTATAATGCACGTTGGGACTTCTCTCCCTCTTTCTATCTTTCTTTCGTTCTTTCTTGCCTACTCCACCCTAACTCGATCGGTCTCTTTAACCTCACTACATTTTTCTCACTTGAATCACATGATTATGAGTCCATTTCCTGTTATCCTCTCTCTTAACGGACATCTGTCCCTCTTCTCTGCAGGGGACGTGCTTTTCCAGATGGCAGAGGTCCACCGGCAGATTCAAGTGCAGTTAGAGGAAATGGTGTGTACCCTGTTCAACCATCATCCATTTCTCCTCTTTCTTTTTTTTTAAAGAATCTACTTAGCATAAATTGGAACAGTTTTTGACATGTTCACAGGTTCAATACAAGTTAAAACCTAACTTTTGCTGTAAAGCAAACTCCACCCATAGAAATTGCATTAAAAGGAGGATTTACAAGTTTCGGGTAAAAAAAACAACAACTACTGAATAATTAATGTAACTGCTAAATCAAAATAAAAACTCAATGTTTCTATGCTCTTGAAAACCCAGTTTAGTTCAGTTGCAATTGTTCTTGTAACCATGGCAGGTAACACTTCATTTGTAACACTTCACTTCAAAGTGTCTTGTTACATGTAATTACTGTAGTAATAACAGTAAATTATGCATAATTACACAGAAATAATCCTATTCCTAATTCTATGGGTAGGCCTACCTATACATGACAATAATGTACTAAAAATGGAAAAATATTTCCTTTTGCGTTTTTTCGTGTACAGATGACAATGTTGTCAAAATGATCCCCGTTCACACGGATCTTTGAAAATGACTAAAAGCGCTGTATTATTCATACCAGGCCAGTAGGTGGCGATGTCACTGTAAGAAACACTACACACCTATAGACTGAACACGTAATATGCATGCGCATGACGTCACTGTTTTCACAAATTCACTTTTTTTTTGTTTACTCGGAAAGTAGTGGTGCGCGGATCGCGGTTATATCTGCGGGTCGAGCTGGTCAAGTAATAAAAAATAACATTCCAAATATTGCGGGTGGGTTGATGAGTTGGATGAGAGATGAATAATGAATGTGTTTATTTTAAAAAAGAAAACTCTTTTCACGGTGAAACGCAATGAACGTACGTCACTCTTTTACTTTCATTTTCAGCTAATTTCAAGATCAAAGAATGGGAGAGAGAGCCGCATTAGCACTGGTGTGTTGAGCTTCAGGATGCGACGCTGAACATTTTACAAATGAACAAGTTTCATTTGCTGCAGTTTGCGCGTCAGCTTGCTGAAGAGATACAGCTAATGTTACTCGTGAAGCAAACAACATGAACGCACATGCATTACCGTCAATGTGATGTGTAGGATGTTTAATGGAACTTTATATAGGCCTACTTGATATCTCCGAAATGTATAGCTACCATTAACTTTTTTTCTTTTTTTTTCACAAAGCTAAGCGTAACAAGCTGTAAGCTGTCAGTGAGTAATAATTACGCACACACACACAAGTGTGCATGAATTTGAAAGCTCTTGCTTTCAGAGCTGTGCTCTTTCATCGTCTTGTTTTCATTGATGTGCTTTCATTGTATCTCACACTATCATATTTATAGCTCCTAACTTAATAAACACAAGATGTGTTGCTATAATAATTAGGCCTACCTCAAAGTATAGATCTGTATGTACGATGTACTTTATCTGAATTAAATACAAGCACATCTCTCGCTTTTGCTCACGTCCCAGCAATTAGCCTACTCCTCCGTGGGCCATAGGATAGGTTGCCGACACTTGGTTTAAATGAATTTCGCCAAAGAATATTTCGTGTTAGGATATCATCGCACTTACGAGAATTTGAATAATTATAATGTGACGATCGAGTGCGGATATGTAAATCAAAGAAAAACAGATGCGGGTGGGTGGCGGGTGGATGATTTTTTGTAAACAACGGATTCGGGTGACATTAGAACTGATCCATTCATCTCTAACGGTGGATAATGGTATCGTTTTCAAAAACGTGCACTTTTCGTGTAAATGAACGGCTAAACTGCATAAAACCTTTTCTAAATGTATAATTACACTGTATCAAGGACACCTTTACCCCTTAACTGTCACTGTCCTGCTAGTGAGGCACTTGGGGCTCTTTTTATTAATTGCCTTTTTTCACCATTTTGAAATTGGAAGTTGCATTACTATGGAAACAGTCTATAGTAAATTGCAGTAAATTGAATTAAATTATTTTAGAAAGCTCCTTGCCTATTGGGCAGTGTCACAAAATGTATTTTAACTACTTTATAAACTTGCCAGAACACATATAGTCGGAAAGGTTCCATATTTGGTGACTATTTTGTGATTAGAAGTGATGTTTGGACAGAAATGTATTAATTTGTTTCAGGAGAATGCAATTCAATGGAATTCAATGGAATGTGGTAGACACCCGGTGGCAATTTTTGGTACAGTGCCTAACAGAATCTCTGTTCAATTTTTGCGATGTCAACTTCAAATTTGGAACACTACTTGGTTAGATATATGGCTTTGATTTTATAGTATTTTTTTATATATGTATTGTATATGTATATCTTATATAAATAAAAAGTTTAGTACAGTACATTTGATTTACAGTACATTTTAAATTCCATAACTTTTTTTCATACTTTCATTTTTTGAAGTGCTGCTGAGTGTCTTCTTTAAAACAAGACCAAACTTGGGTCTGTATTCCAAAGCATTCTTGAATTAAAAAAATAATAATTAAAGGGATAGTTCACCCAAAAATTTCAATTATGTCATTTACTCACCCCCAAACCTGAAAAAATAAGTTATTTTGAAGATTATGGTTAACCACACAGTTGATAGACACCGTTTACTTCCATAGTAGGAAAAAAAATACTATGAAAGTCAATGGGACATTCTTTAAAATATCTTCTTTTGTGTTCAGCAGAAGAAAGAAATTCATACAGGTTTGGAACAACTTGGGGGTCAGTAACTGATGACAAAATTTTCATTTTTGGATGAACTATCTTTTTAAGTTTGGATAATGCATTTTTACATGTATTTTCAAAAAGGGGGTGACAGTTAAGGGGTTAAAATAAAGTGTAACTATTTCTTTAAAAAAAAAAAACAAGCTGAGGGACGAGTAATTATTTACTGTGCTCATCAACATTATACTAACAATGCTGTTGTTAGTGTATTGAACCCATATAGTATGGTATAATCTGCACAAATCTTCTTTCATGTTAATAAAAAGGCAAATTAACGAGCTTCACTCAATTTTTCTGCTTTTTTGCAGTTGAAATGCTTCCACAACGAGCTGCTGTCAGAGCTGGAGAAGAAGGTGGAGTTGGATGCTAGATACCTGACTGTGAGTCCGCACCTCATCCCACTCCTTACAGACTGACAAGACGCACATTGAGCACACTAACACTCTGAACAGAAGCGCTTCTCCTCTACTTTAGTTATACACATTCCTCGACTGTGCACTGATTGGCACAACCAACAAACACACTCGGCAAACACACACTATCACAATCCATTTAATTTCACTGTATGTTTTTTTTTTTTTCACTTGGAAATGCATCCATTCCAATATAATGAAGGCAAAATGGATCGGGAATGGCGTTTTAGGTTGATTTTAAAAATATTAAAACCAGTGGGATGTTTAAAACATTGTGCTATATTAGTATCACTTGACTTCACTCGATGTTTGCCACACATGGCATGGCATCCAGTTACCATTTTAATCCTATGCTACCGTTCAGTGTTTAGGTTGGTGAGATTATAGAGAAGTCTCTAATGCTTTATATATATATATATATATATATATATATATATATATATATATATATATATACATATACATATATATACATATACATATACATATACATATACATATACATATATACAGTGAGGTAAATAAGTATTTGAACACCCTGCTATTTTGCAAGTTCTCCCACTTGGAAATCATGGAGGGATCTGAAATTGTCATCGTAGGTGCATGTCCACTGTGAGAGACATAATCTAAAAATAAAAATCCAGAAATCACAATTTCACGATTTTTTTAACTATTTATTTGTATGATACAGCTGCAAATAAGTATTTGAACACCTGTCTATCAGCTAGAATTCTGACCCTCAAAGACCTGTTAGTCTGCCTTTAAAATGTCCACCTCCACTCCATTTATTATCCTAAATTAGATGCACCTGTTTGAGGTCGTTAGCTGCATAAAGACACCTGTCCACCCCATACAATCAGTAAGAATCCAACTACTAACATGGCCAAGACCAAAGAGGTGTCCAAAGACACTAGAGACAAAATTGTACACCTCCACAAGGCTGGAAAGGGCTACGGGGAAATTGCCAAGCAGCTTGGTGAAAAAAAGGTCCACTGTTAGAGCAATCATTATAAAATGGAAGAAGCTAAACATGACTGTCAATCTCCCTCGGACTGGGGCTCCATGCAAGATCTCACCTCGTGGGGTCTCAATGATCCTAAGAAAGGTAAGAAATCAGCCCAGAACTACACGGGAGGAGCTGGTCGGTGGCACGGAAGGTTCCCCTGCTTAAACCAGCACATGTCAATGCCCGTCTTAAGTTTGCCAATGACCATTTGGATGATCCAGAGGAGTCATGGGAGAAAGTCATGTGGTCAGATGAGACCAAAATAGAACTTTTTGGTCATAATTCCACTAAACGTGTTTGGAGGAAGAAGAATGATGAGTACCATCCCAAGAACACCATCCCTACTGTGAAGCATGGTGGTGGTAGCATCATGCTTTGGGGGTGTTTTTCTGCACATGGGACAGGGCAACTGCACTGTATTAAGGAGAGGATGACCCGCGCCATGTATTGCAAGATTTTGGGGAACAACCTCCTTCCCTCAGTTAGAGCATTGAAGATGGGTTGAGGCTGGGTCTTCCAACATGACAATGACCCGAAGCACACAGCCAGGATAACCAAGGAGTGGCTCTGTAAGAAGCATATCAAGGTTCTGGCGTGGCCTAGCCAGTCTCCAGACCTAAACCCAATAGAGAATCTTTGGATGGAGCTCAAACTCTGTGTTTCTCAGCGACAGGCCAGAAACCTGACTGATCTAGAGAAGATCTGTGTGGAGGAGTGGGCCAAAATCCCTCCTGCAGTGTGTGCAAACCTGGTGAAAAACTACAGGAAACGTTTGACCTCTGTAATTGCAAACAAAGGCTACTGTACCAAATATTAACATTGATTTTCTCAGGTGTTCAAATACTTATTTGCAGCTGTATCAAACAAATAAATAGTTAAAAAACCATATATTGTGATTTCTGGATTTTTTTTTTTTTAGATGTCTCTCACAGTGGACATGCACCTACGATGACAATTTCAGACCCCTCCATGATTTCCAAGTGGGGGAACTTACTAACAAAATAGCAGGGTGTTCAAATACTTATTTTCCTCACTGTGTGTGGGTGTGTGTGGTGTGTGGTGTGTGGTGTGTGTGGTGTGTGGTGTGTGGTGTGTGGTGTGTGGTGTGTGGTGTGTGGTGTGTGGTGTGTGGTGTGTGGTGTGTGGTGTGTGGTGTGTGGTGTGTGTGTGTGTGTGTGTGTATATATATATATGTATATATGTGTGTGTGTGTGTGTGTGTGTGTGTGTGTGTGTGTGTGTGTGTGTGTGTGTGTGTGTGTGTGTGTGTGTGTATGTATTTGTATGTATGTATGTATGTATGTGTATGTATGTACCGGTATGTATGTATGTATCTATATATATATATATATCTATATATACTTTTTTTTTTTAGATTTGTTTTTAGATTTTTTCTTAAATAGAAATGTTTTGCAACAATATAAAAGTATTTACTGTTATATTTGCTCAAAAGTGTTACTTAAAAAAAAAAATCTTATTATTACTGATGCCAAACTTTTGAACGGTAGTGTAAATATTTATTTAGCATTTTTGAGTCAAATTTTGCATTTCCTCTTGGCAGTCTGTTAAAACATTTGGATATCTTTGCTGCCACTGTTTTTACTTATTTGCTTGTTCACTCCACATTTTGGCAAAGTAGAAGGTAATTTGCAAACAATTTATGTTTATGTTTTTAGCAGATTCTTTTATCCAAAGCAACTTATCAGTACATGCGTTTCCTTTGATTCAAACACACAACCTTGGTGTTGCAAGCGCCATACACTCTTAATATTAAAATTGCTTAATGTTTCCATGGAGAACATTCAACATCCATGCAATCTTTTTCATTACGCAAAAAGGTTCTTTATACTATGATATAAATAATTTTGTGGTGAAGTAAATACTACAAGAAAACCAAATGTAATTTATACATGAAAAAATTAATTATCTATAAAATTCTATATTAGTATTCAATTCAAGCTTGTAGAAATGAAAGCATAAATGTCAATATTATAAAATTAAGTAAACCTACTCAACTTTTCTTATACTGGTTTTCCCATCATGCACTGGGGCTTGAATAATGAATTATACTATATATAATTATACTACATTATACTATATTTTTCGCCATTTTCCAGCTGTATTTAAAGTGTTTTATCATTGCTTTTGTTGTTCGTTTAGTAACTTGCCATTTTGTGACATTTGATTTTGAACTCAAGAACCATCCATCGAATGTTACCGTCATTTGCGTATTGTCTACCAAGTTTTGAGGTCTCTGTGTTCGGGTGCCGTGTTACTTCTATTATGTGTATATGGTGTCTACATTGTAGACACCATATCCATATCTATTGTATTATTTATTTAGATGTTTCGTGTTCATAAACACGACATCCTCAATAAAACCGTCTCCGGCGTGATGACTCCGATCTTTCAAATATTCTGATCTAATATGACTTCTGACCTGTAATGTTGCCCGAATCATAATCATACACTGTTTGTTCGTTGGCCAGAGGAGAACTGGCACCCCGACTGAGCCTGGTTTCTCCCAAGGTTTATTTTTCTCCATTATGCCACCTGATGGAGTTTTGGTTCCTTGCCACTGTCGCCTTTGGCTTGACTTGCTCAGTTGGGGACACTACATTTTCAAATAAATGTTCAACTAAATTACTGATCTGCCCGCATTGTCACTATATGATAATTGAAATGAGCTGGATAACATAACCGTTTTCTGCAGAGAGGCTGTACAGCCGAATAAAATTCTGTTGCATTATTTTCCTGTCTAACACTGTGAAGCTGCTTTGAAACAATCAGACATTGTAAAAAGCGCTATATAAATAAAGGTGACATGTTTCTAAGTAAAGCATACACTATAAAAGTGAGGTTCAATTCAGTGTTATATTATTTGAGTAAAAAGTATTGCAAAGGAAACTTCAACTACAGTGAGGAAAATAAGTATTTGAACACCCTGCTATTTTGCAAGTTCTCCCACTTAGAAATCATGGAGGGGTCTGAAATTGTCATCGTCGGTGCATGTCCACTGTGAGAGACATAATCTAAAAAAAAAAAAATCCAGAAATCACAATGTATTATTTTTTAACTATTTATTTGTATGATACAGCTGCAAATAAGTATTTGAACACCTGAGAAAATCAATGTTAATATTTGGTACAGTAGCCTTTGTTTGCAATTACAGAGGTCAAACGTTTCCTGTAGTTTTTCAGCAGGTTTGCACACACTGCAGGAGGGATTTTGGCCCACTCCTCCACACAGATCTTCTCTAGATCAGTCAGGTTTCTGGCCTGTCGCTGAGAAACACAGAGTTTGAGCTCCCTCCAAAGATTCTCTATTGGGTTTAGGTCTGGAGACTGGCTAGGCCACCCTAGAACCTTGATATGCTTCTTACAGAGGCACTCCTTGGTTATCCTGGCTGTGTGCTTCGGGTCATTGTCATGTTGGAAGACCCAGCCTCGGTTGTTCCCCAAAATCTCGCAATACATGGCCCCGGTCATCCTCTCCTTAATACAGTGCAGTCGCCCTGTCCCATGTGCAGAAAAACACCCCCAAAGCATGATGCTACCACCCCCATGCTTCACAGTAGGGATGGTGTTCTTGGGATGGTACTCATCATTCTTCTTCCTCCAAACACGTTTAGTGGAATTATGACCAAAAAGTTCTATTTTGGTCTCATCTGACCACATGACTTTCTCCCATGACTCCTCTAGATCATCCAAATGGTCATTGGCAAACTTAAGACGGGCCTTGACATGTGCTGGTTTAAGCAGGAGAACCTTCCTTGTCATGCATGATTTCAAACCATGACGTCTTAGTGTATTACCAACAGTAACCTTGGAAACGGTGGTCCCAGCTCTTTTCAGGTCATTGACCATCTCCTCCCATGTAGTTCTAGGCTGATTTCTCACTTTTCTCAGGATCATTGAGACCCCACGACGTGAGATCTTGCATGGAGCCCCAGTCCGAGGGAGATTGACAGTCATGTTTAGCTTCTTCCATTTTCTAATGATTGCTCCAACAGTGGACCTTTTTTCACCAAGCTGCTTGGCAATTTCCCCGTAGCACTTTCCAGCCTTGTGGAGGTGTACAATTTTGTCTTTAGTGTCTTTGGACAGCTCTTTGGTCTTGGCCATGTTAGTAGTTGGATTCTTACTGATTGTATGGGGTGGACAGGTGTCTTTATGCAGCTAACGACCTCAAACAGGTGCATCTAATTTAGGATAATAAATGGAGTGGAGGTGGACATTTTAAAGGCAGACTAACAGGTCTTTGAGGGTCAGAATTCTAGCTGATAGACAGGTGTTCAAATACTTATTTGCAGCTGTATCATATAAATAAATAGTTTAAAAAAACATATATTGTGATTTCTGGATTTTTTTTTTTTTTAGATTGTCTCTCACAGTGGACATGCACCTACGATGACAATTTCAGACCCCTCCATGATTTCCAAGTGGGAGAACTTGCAAAATAGCAGGTTGTTCAAATACTTATTTTCCTCACTGTAAGTAGAAATTACTCAACCTTTTACTGGCCATGTTATAATTACTTATTTTCTTTGTTAATTTAACCCAATGTAGTTAAGGAGAGTTTACTTAATTCCATATATGAAATGTACTTAAAAAATATGCTTGCAAAAGAAAAATGAAGTACATTTTTTTTCAGTGTAGTGGGAAAAGGTTCTTTAGGTTGTTAAAATGTTCTTCACTCTAAGAAAACAATGGTTCTTTTAAGAACTGTTCACTGAAAGGTTCTTTGGAGAACTCTTCTTCTATGGTTCCTCGCTGAGAAAACCCCATTTTAGAGCTTTTATTTTTAAGAGTGTATGTACACTCTACCGCATATATACTGCTAACTACTTTCTTAGTATGTGCAGTAGAATGCCATTCCAAACATACCCATAGACCTTGTAGATAGTACATCTAGTACATCTAGTACATCTTTAGACGTTTGTCTTGCTTTCTTATATAGCAACGGCCCTGTTTTCCCATCATTCCTGTTTCTACTATTTTCAACAAATGAAAGTACACAATTTGCGGGAGATTAAAGTATGTTTGGAGCAGTGCTGGGAGAGATATCTTTAGACCGTGAGTGGGTTGGAGAGGAGCTGTGTAGAGCTGTTCATAAGGGGGGTTTGGACTGGGATTGGGCGTCGCTTGTCATCACATTGTATTCAGATAAAATTAATGCCTTGCCGTCTTGCCTTATTCAGCTCTGGAGAGAGAGCGGTCTGCAAACACTTTTTTTTTTCTCCCTCAGTCTGCACATTCTGTGCAAACATGTTAAGTTTCTGCTCTATTTAGGTCTGGAAGATTATTATGATCCATTTTGTGCTGCTGCTACTATAAGAACACCGTTTTATAAAGATTTACTGTGACATAACAAGTGTAAATATGTTTCAATGGTTCCAAATTCATGTTCTTTCCTGCCCACAACAAATCACGGATGTGCGCTAAAAAGTGGCCCAGGACTTTCTGGCACAGAGCGGCCCACGGTACCCTCCTATCCGCAAACACACCAAACATAACACAACGGCTCAATTTGCACAGAGCAATTTTTAAACCCAGTTCCTAATTAAATGAAATCAGACAAAATGTGACCTTTAGCTGTATTTCAAAAGACAGTTTACAAATAAATAATACATTTAAAAATGTTGAAATAGAAATATGAAATTTCGGTGGGAAAATTTAAATGTATTTATTAAATATTAAACTAAAACCGGCAGTAGGTGGCAACAAGTCACTATCTTAGCTACAAGTTATCATGCTAAAAATCCATCAATTATGAATGAGCATGTCTGCCTGCTGATTGGTTAAAGTGCATACTCGTCTGCGACGTCAACACCAAAGCCAGCTGACTCAGCATGGGTCTGTTTAGTAACGTCATGATGATTGATTTTATGGAGTACATGCAGACTTGAGTTTTGTTTATTAAATTAAACTATAAAATATCATCTTGTCAAGAGATACAAGATGCCGCCGCGGATGGTAGCCTCGGTATGGAGCTCTTCAGCTATTGTGTTGTTTTTGTTCGTTTGTTCTGCGTTTAGTCATTCTTTTCCGATCAGTTTCACCAAAGACGAACTACTGGACATTAGGAAACACACACCAGACAACATTTCTGCAGTTTTTGATTATTCAGATGTTTTGTTTGATATCCTCGTCGGAGCCGCAGCTGTGTCTTTAAAACAGCGGCCAGACGCAGACGTGGAAAGCGAGCCGATGTGCTGGTTAAACTCTGCGTGCGCGGCTTTCGCTCTGCACTCCCTGGTATTCATCTTGCGAATCTCCAATCCCTTTCTAACAAAACGGACGAACGTCTTCTCCTCACCCGCATTAACAAAGATTTTTCAAACTCTGCTGCACTGTGCTTCACTGAAACCTGGCTGAGTGAAGCCATCCCGGACAACGCACTATATCTGCCGGGCTTCCAGCTGTTCCGAGCGGATCGCATCGCGGAACTAACAGGGAAATCGAGAGGTGGTGGATTGTGTTTCTACATTAACGAAAGTTGGTGTTCAGATGTTACAACGCTGAAGAAGATGTGCTCTCCTAATCTAGAGGCGCACTTCATAAAACTGTAAACCCTTCTACTCGCTGCGGGAGTTTTCCTCGTTCATTCTCGTGAATGTGTACATCCCTCCAGACGCGTGTGTGAGCGTGGCGCTACAACAGCTGGCTGAACAAAGGTACCCAGACTCTCTTTTAATCATTCTTGGGGATTTTAATAAAGCAAATCTCTCCCGTGAACTGCCAAAATACAGACAGCACATTACATGTCCCACCAGAGACAGTAATATACTGGACCACTGTTACACCACAATAAGGAATGCATATCACTCCGTCCCATGGGCAGCTTTGGGGCTCTGTGTGGTTCATCTTATACCGACCTACAGGCAGAAACTGAAATCAGCTTAACCTGTAATAAAGACTGTAAAAAGATGGACTAATGAAGCAGAGCTGGACTTACAAGCCTGCTTCGATTGCACTGATTGGACTGTTTTTGAAGCTGCTACCACTGATCTGGACGAGCTAACAGAAACTGTAACATCATACATCAGTTTCTGTGATGTTCTGTTCCTACCAGGACATTCTTATCATTCACTAATGATAAACCATGGTTTACTGGGAAACTCAACAGCTTTGTCATGCCAAAGAGGATGCTTACAGAAGTGGGGATAAAATCTTGTATAACCAGGCCAGAAACAGACTGACAAAGGAGATCAGAGTTGCTAAAAGAAGCTACTCTGAAAAGTTGAGAAACCAGTTTTCTTCCAATGACCCAGCTTCAGTTTGGACAGGCTTGAAGAATATCATCAATTACAAGTCACCATCCCCCCGATCTGCTGAGAATCAACAACTGGCTGAATGCTTTTTACTGCAGATTTGAAAAGCCCAGTCTCACACCACACACCCGCTCTGATCTGAAATTCCCACGTTCCCCATCACTTCCTGCACCCCCTCTCCTCCCCCCTCCTGTCATCCAACCCGAGCTTAAGGTCTGTGTGGAGGACGTGAGCCTTGTCTTCAAAAAACAAAAGACTAGGAAAGCTTCAGGCCCAGACGGCATCTCATCTGCCTGTTTGAAAGCCTGCGCTGACCAACTGGCCCCAGTCTTCACGCAGATCTTCAACAGATCATTGGAGCAGTGTGAAGTTCCCTGCTGTTTCAAACGCTCCACTATCATTCCCGTCCCCAAAAAACCCAAAATCACTGGACTTAATGACTACAGACCTGTCGCTCTCACGTCTGTGGTCATGAAGTTGTTTGAAAGACTGGTTCTGGCCCACCTGAAGGACATCACTGGACCCTTGCTGGATCCTCTTCAATTTGCCTACAGAGCAAACAGGTCTGTGGATGATGCAGTCAACATGGGACTGCATTATATCCTGCAACATCTCGACAGACCTGGGACTTATGCAAGGATCTTATTCGTGGACTTCAGTTCGGCCTTCAATGCCATCATGCCTGATCTTCTCTCAGCTAAACTGACCCAGCTCTCCATGCCATCCTCAATCTGTCAGTGGATCTCCAGTTTCCTGACAGACCGGCAACAGCTCGTGAGACTGGGGAAACTCACATCCAGGACTCTCACTACCAGCATTGGCGCCCCCCAGGGGTGTGTTCTCTCCCCACTGCTCTTCTCCCTGTACACCAATGACTGCACTTCTAAAGACCCCTCTGTGAAGCTCCTGAAATTTGCAGACGACACCACTGTCATCGGCCTCATCCAAAATGGTGACGAGTCTGTTTACAGACTGGAGGTTGAACAGCTGGCCGTCTGGAGCAGTTATAACAACCTTGAGCTCAACACGCTCAAAACGGTGGAGATGATAATAGACTTCAGGAGGAACAGCCCAGCTCTCCCCCACTCACCATCATGAACAGCACTGTGGAAGCAGTGGAGTCATTCAGGTTCCTGGGCACTACCATCTCTCAGGACCTGAAGTGGGACAATCACATTGACTCCATTGTGAAAAAGGCCCAGCAGAGACTGTACTTCCTTCGTCAGCTGAGGAAGTTCAACCTCCCACATGAGCTGCTGATTCAGTTCTACTCGGCTGTCATTGAGTCTGTCTTATGCACTTCCATCACTGTCTGGTTTGGTTCAGCTACCAAGAGACTACAACGCAATTCGGACTGCAGAGAGGATTATTGGTGCTCCCCTGCCAAACCTCCAGGACCTGTACTCTTCCAGAGTGAGGACGAGAGCATGGAAAAATCATCACAGACTCCACTCACCCTGGACACCATCTGTTTGAACTGTTACCATCAGGACAGCGACTCCGATCACTGGCCACTAGAACATCTAGGCACAGGAACAGTTTCTTCCCACAGGCCATTTCCCTCTTAAACAGTTAAATACCCCCTCAAAGTGCAATACTCTGACTGTTTAGTGCAATCTTTTAAACTCAGGAGATTATTTATGTTTATATATTCATACTACTCAAATACTGTAAATATGTTCATAATCTGTAAATGTTTATTCTGACTAAACGTAACTGTGACCTTATATTTTTATACTATTTTTCATATTTTAATTCTTAGAATTTGTATTGCTATGTTCTTGTTGTGTTTGTATTGTATATGTGCACTGGAAGCTTCACCAAGAAAAATTACTTTGGCAATAATGCTCTTTCTGATTCTGATTCTGAAAATATAGATGTTGGAAAACCACCAGACTGACCCCAAACTAATTCTGTTCACTCTGCGGCCATATTTGCAACGCCTCTGGGCAGCTATTTCAGGCATTCCAAGACCAAGTCCTATCTTATTGAATGGGGGAATCCTGGAATTTCAAAAACTGCTTGAGAAACTCACAATTAAATAACATTTCAAATCAGCAACAAAATCTGACATGAGCTGTCTCCTTAATGTTGTTTTGTATGCTCAAATAGTGTTGAAAAAGCTTATTTGTCAGGTTAAACGAGGTCAGGTTTCTATGTGATCTGGAGCTTCTAACTGCAGCTGCAGTGAATTTACCAATCAGCCAGAGTCTGCGCCAGAGCAGATCTACTGGAGGGGCATTGGGTCATCGGCGGGGGGGCACTGCCGTTTCATAAATATTTTGATGCTGTTGCGACATCATAGTCCAACACAGCAGAAATGCAATAAAAAAGCGAAACACTTTTTATTATTATTATTATTATTATTAATTATTATTAATATTATTATTAATATTATTATTATTATTATTATTATATTAATCAGGCATGGCACCAGGATTCCAGTTTTGGATGGGCCAGACCAATTGTGGGTGGGCCTTAAATTAAAAACGTTATCAAATCACTGTTTAACCTATTAAAAATGACTGACTAATATACTGTTATTTTGTCTGTGCTTACATAATAGAGATTTTAATAGCTTGATGCTCTTTAAATATTTTGTTGCATTGTAAATATTTTCGGTGCATAGGACGGACCTGTCCGTGACCGCTCTCCGTGGTTCTGACCAATGAAGAGAGCTTTGGAATCTCCATTACGCACCTGGCTGTGCTTTAGCGCATCTCTCTAGAAGGCCAATAGACTGTAAAAGTGGTCAGGAATTTCACCAAAATAAAGTTTGGTTTTGCTCGTATAACATAAAATGTTTTCCTTTATGACAGCGGCTCGCACTCCGTTATTTTTAGCCATACAGATAAGTGCAAGACATAATTATAAACTATAAACTGTCTACTTTTATTTGTGTACACTCACAACACCACCAAAGATTTACAGGAATACTGGATTCTAAACTAAGAAATGCCACAATTGATCAAGACCTTGAAGCAGATCTGAGGGAGAAACACACAAAACACCTCATACGTGCCGCTCAAGTGGCTATAAGGTGCTTTCCTTACAGCCTTAATGTGTTCGACGCGGTGGCTGGGATACATAAACCTACCGACATCCGTGGCATAATATTTGGAATGACTTATTGCGAGAGGAAAAAAAAAGTTTTCGTCGCAATAGTTTTTAATTGAAATTTAGAAAATAAATCGCAAACGTTTTTGCGCAAATCTGTAATGGAAACGCGGCTACTGTTATTAAAATAATAGCCAAAAGGGATATTTTTTGGGCCACACACCATGGCCTGTGGTAGGAGGGGCATCAATGACCGCTAGGGGGGGCACGGCCCTCGAATGCCCCACCACAGCGCCGACACTGCAATCAGCGATTGGCTCTTTTACTTTAGAAGGCGGGACTGTTTGATTGGCCATCTCAAACATCTTGACATTGATGAGCGGCGAGCGCTGTAGACTGCTGCAATGAGCCAGAGCACACTAAATAGATTAATCATTTTGAGTCATGTTGGCCGTGCAGGCATTCGCCTGGGCCGGCGTAATATGTAAATGTACTATCTTTTCATTATTATACATCTCCTATGGGCCGGCCCAAATTGTCCATCGGATCACCGGGAAAATGCCCGGTGCTCCAGATGGCCAGTCCACCTCTGGCTATTAACTGAAGTTAACCAGCCACATGCTCCATCTCTTGAATTCCAAGAGATATCGTGATCCATAAAACATTAGACTTGATTTATATTTATTGCTGTTGTGCATTTTGAATCATTCATGTGGTGAGAAAAGTGGATCATGGCTGGCAAAGCAGAATCTTCCTTTCTCTCTCCATCACTCACATGTAACTCTCTTTGTAGACACATTCCTGCTGTGCAAGAATCTGGTTGAGTTGCCAAACTATTTATAGACGTGTAGTCTAGAGATCATTCTCTCAACGTACCTTGTGTAGGATGTGCGAAGATTCGTATATCTAGAAATGTTCCCAGCCAAGTGTATCAGCCTCCAGAATTTTGGCTGTGAGCCATGGTGTGTGTTTGGGAGTGGAGGCCTTCACTTCTTTCTTCTGCAGACATCAGAGCGCACTGCCCTGAAATCCCAGACCTTCAGCTCAGTTCCCGACCTCAGTGAGTTTTCTGGCTTTTGAAGGCATCATAGGATCCTGACTTGAAGGCTGTTCCTAACAGTTGCTGACAGAACTTTTTCTGCTTGACCAGAAGTTTTGACAGTTTCACATGTAGCATTGCATGTGTCCATCGTTGAGAAGGCAATCCCAGAATTGGGAATGTACACTTTGGTCGTTTAAACTGACGATTACTCAACAGATCAATCAGATGCGAACTCATCTGGTTCAATGGAGCAGCTTCTGTTTCTAGTCTTTCATTTGTTGTTTGTTGTGTACTGTATATATGCTCAATGTTTTGCTGTCTTACTTTTTTCAGCATCTCAAACCATGAGCGCAGTGTCTTTAAGACCCCTCTCAAATAAAAAAAGTGTAATGATGATGATGATTATTAGAATTAATAATTATAATATCAAAATTACTTGTATAATAATTATATTTATCTAATAATAATTATATGAATAATCTAACATCATACATTTTATATTTTAATAATAATAATAACATAATAATGATTTATATATAATACTACTACTACTCATCCTAATAATAATAATAGTAGTAGTAGTAGTAGTAGTAGTAGTAGTAATAGTGGTATTATGATGATGATGATGATGATGATGATGATGATGATGATGATGATGATGAATAGTATGAGTATTATCACAATGAATAATTATAATATCACAATTACGTGGTATAATAATGATATTTATCTAATAATAATCTAACATAATACATTTTGTATTATTATAATAATAATAACATGATAATGATACTAATTATGATAATGTAAACATTTATATATAATACTACTACTAAATAATAATTGTAGTAGTAGTAGTTAGAGGAGGGCAGTGGCTCATGTAGACTGCAGACATGCAGCGTGTGTTTTGGAAAATGACTTTTGACTAGTGGGTTTTGACTCCCATGTCTTTCTCAATTCAGTAGCTACAGTTAGATTTCTGCATTCACCAACAATGTTCTTGTGTTTTTCCTCCTGAAGGCGGCTCTTAAGAAGTACCAGATGGAGCACAAAAGCAAAGGAGAGAGTCTGGAGAAATGCCAGGGTGAGCTGAAGAAACTGCGGAGGAAGAGCCAGGGCAGCAAAAACCCCTCCAAGTATGGCGAGAAGGAGTTGCAGGTGAGCCCCCACACTGCTACGGGTCGTGAACAGAGCTAGCGTGTCGCTGTGGGCTCCGTCCAAGTCCTTTGAAAGGGACGGAGGTGGATGGATAGGCTCTGCTTCAGCAAGACCACCTACATCATGCTAATGCTGAGATGATTTTAACAGCGTCTGAATGTAAGAAATGCTGTGAGTCTCTTGAGGCAGTGAGAAACACAATGGGTGGGCGAAAGCCGTAGGTGTGTATACAAACAGCGCTGCGGCGTATCAGCTAAGAGGTTGTGCCCAACACGCACACACACGTAAACATCACGGCAGTTTTTTATTAACTTTTAAGGCCACAACCTACCGGATTAATTGAGGTGTGTGAATGCTAGCCTGCTGAGAGGAGACTTGCACTACAACAGCGGGGCTGTGGAGACCCGGGACAGATCAATAAGTAAAGTGCATGTGCTCTCAGAAACGTACACGCTCTGACGGGTGTGAAAGAACGGCCCTCCTAACTGACCCCATAAGGAGTCATGATATCACTGATCAGCAAACGCTTCCTCAAAATGTAGCTGTGCAGGTCTGTTTTCACACTTTTAGAAGTTTTTATTTTCAGTTTGTAATAATAATAATAATAATAATAATAATAATTATTATTATATTTAGATTATTGTTATTTACTAATAACAGTAATAATACTTATTATTATCATTATCGTAGTAGTAGTAGTAGTAGTATATTTAGATTATTATATGATAACAATAATAAATATAACACTTTATTATTATAATTATTATTATTAGTAGTAGTAGTAGTATATTTAGATTATTATATAACAACAATAATAATTATAACACTATTATTATTTATATTATTATTATATTTATATTATTATTATTATTATTATTATTTGATAACAACAGTAATATGTATTATTAGTTGTAGTAGTATGTTTAGATTATTATATGATAACAACAATAATAATTATAACACTTATAATATTATTATTATTATTAGTAGTAGTAGTAGTAGTAATAGTAGTAGTATTTTTAGATTGTTTGTTTAGATTATTATTCGATAATAACTAATAATAATTAGTAGTAGTATATTTAGATTATTATATGATAACAACAATAATTATAAAGTATTATATTATTACTATTATTACTATTATTATTATTATTATTAATACTATATTTTGATTATTATATTAAATGATAACATTATTATTATTATTACAACATTTAGATTATGATAACAATAATAATAATATTATTTGTTGTAGTGCTAGTAGTAGTATATTTATATTAATAATAATAATAATAATAATAATAATAATAATAATAAAGTGTTGTTAGTATATAAATGTTTTTTTTTTTAAAGCAAAAAAGATAACCGCATTACAAAAAGATGGATAAATATAAAACTATTGATGATTGACATGCAATATATTTTTGTTTATGGGACAAATATGGGAAGTAAAGCTTATTTTTTATAGCACATTCCATACACAGTGGTAAGTCAAAGTGCTTTACATAAACATGTACAAAATAATCATAATCATGACAGATGCATAAGGAACTGAAATGAAATAATATTTTATAGAATAAAAATGCATAAATAAGATGAGTGCAGTCAGGAAGTTCAGTTCCCATTCAGTAAAAGCACAGCTAACAGATGTATTTAGCTGCTTGTATATACAAATAACAGAAGTTTGAGAGCGTAGAGTCTCTCCCACTACATCATTCCCAGTCCTCCTTCAGTTATTCGCAGTGTTTCATGGGAGATGGCGCACAATACGGTGTTCTTTTGACGTGATTTGCTGGTTGTGATTCGCTTAATAATGGATGTTTCTTTATAGGGCTATGGGTAATGTAGCTTCTCAACAGGAAATCCATTCACTGTTGAACAAGATATTTTAATATTGTTTATTTTTATTAAATAATAATGCATATGATACCTTATAAGTAAAATGCAGGAAGTTCACGTGTCAATCAGATGGTCTGTTATTGCCTTATTTACCTGATTCTATCTTACACACAATGCACCATCCAGCACTGATCGAAAAACAAAATCATTTTGTTTTTTTTCAAGCTCACATTTTTATATTCATAAAAAAAAAATCACCTTTGCTATGGGTAGTCTTTTTTTTAAACTGTATACAAAAGTCTCCATAATAGATTGTGTTAGCAGAAGTTAATATTGCTTGAGTGTAAGTGCGGTCAGATGTAGGGCTGAATTCTCCTTCAGGACTTGAGCGTGTTGGAGCAGGTATCTGTCAGTGACTGCTGGGAGTTTATACAGTAAATGTGTCCGTCTGCTGCCAGATGCCCTGCAGATAGTGAGCTCAAGCTGGGTGGAGCTTCACTCACCTTCACAAAAACTTTGAGTTTTTTTATTTTGAAAAATAGGGCGGAACGATTAATTGCATTTTCGATAATATTGCGATATGGTAAAACAAATTTTTCTTTTAACCGCAAAGGCTGCGATTACAGTGTGGTCACGTGACACGCGAGAGTAAAGCAGTCTGCAGAAGAAGCAGGCCTGTTGGTACGTTACACCTAAAGGAAAGAAACCATTTGTGTTTAATCTACCAAATATTGTGTTGGTCATAGAGCTGGGAGAAAAGATTCTCTCTCCAATGATTCTGGATCGATTCTGAGCTTATATTTTAACTGCAGGTGCGCGCTGGTGCTGCGTGTGTTTTAGAAACACAACCGTATTCTGCTTGCTTCCATTTCCTCTCTCTCTCATACACACAGACACACACCGCTCAAACCATACAATAATATTTCATAAAGTTCGGAAAGATGGAAACGAATTACATCAATTAATCCACATCTTATCATTCAAAAGAGATCTGTGCATTAGTGTGAGTGCAGATCTCCCGCTGTCTATGATGTCATCATTAATAATCAAGCAACAGTAGCCTAAAGCTGAGAAAGAGACAAATCACACACAGCTCTCGAATGGTACACGTTCAGATACTCTTAAATACTGAAAGCACTCTTTGTTCATTGCTTGTAATATGTTTTTTGTTCCTCTTTATTATTTGCTAGCTTTTATGTTTTGCGGCTATTTGTAAACTAAAGCTACAAGAGCTACAATAATGTGTGCTATACCATTAAAACAATAGTGGGGTTTTTTATGTTTTTTTTTTTTTTAAGAAATTAATACTTATTCAGAAATAATGCATTTAATTGATTGAATGTGACAGTAAAGACCTTTTTTAACCAGGCCTTGACATTAACACCTGCCAAATGTGGTTAGATTTCAGCAGTGGCGTGTAACACAATTCAAATGTGTATTTTATACATTAATATATACATTTTTCAAGTGTAGTGTTTTAAAAAGGCATCTTAAACGATAAACTACGTGCAATGTAGTGTTGTCAGAAATATAGATTTTTGTTCGATACATATCCATACTGAAATATCTGAAATGCATCCAATACACACGACACCAGCCGACAGCCAGTTGACACACAAACCTGCCTCTCCTCACTCACTCACTCACTCACTCACTCACTCACTCACTCACTCACTCACTCACTCACTCACTCATTCATTTGCTGCGGATGAATATTGTTGGCGTTACAGGGCTTGAATTTCGCTGTGGGATTGTGCGTAATGCGCTTAATTTGACTATTCACACAGATTTCCTGCTCACGCCCAAAATGCGCTCACATAAAGCAGAGATAAAATTTAGTTCTTTTTCGCTTCTTAAGATAGATTAGATTAGAGATTCAAGTTTATTGTCATTACACATGTACAAGTACAATGCAACGAAATGAGTTTGGAGCAAGCCTCCGAGCCGCAGCTATTTAAAGCGCCGCCACACGCTCTCCAGAAAAAAAAAGAAATGCAGATTGCAAAGCATACATGCAAAACATAACACAACATACATAACACAGTACACGTGGTCACATGATGGAATTTTTTGTTGGGACTGAGTAAGGGAGATAGTAAGGAGGAAAGGGAGGGGCAGACGGTTGGACGGGGGCAGGGATAGGGGTGAGGTATGTATGATGCGAGTAAGAGTCTGAAGAGTGTTGTGTGAGCTTGTGTTGTGTGAATGTGAATGTTAGCCTTAAACGGTCAAATACGCGCAAAATAATGTCAAAATTAATTAATTTGTTACATTTATATAGCGCTTTTCTAGGCACTCAAAGCGCTTTACATAGAAGGGGGGAATCTCCTTAACCGCCACCAATGTGCCACATCCACCTGGATGATGCGACGGCAGCCATATTGCGCCAGTACGCCCACCACACACCAGCTTATTGGTGGAGAGGAGACAGAGTGATGATACCAATCGTATATATATGGGGATGATTAGGAGGCCATGATGGACAGGGGCTACACCCCTACTCTTTATCGATGGGCATCCTGGGATTTTTAATGACCACAGAGAGTCAGGACCTCGGTTTAACGTCTCATCCGAAGGACGGTGCTTGTTAGAGTATAGTGTCCCCATCACTACACTGGGGTGTTAGGACCCACACAGACCACAGGGTGAGCACCCCCTGCTGGCCTCACTAACACCTCTTCCAGCAGCTACCTAGTTTTCCCAGTTGGTCTCCCATCCAGGTACTGACCAGGCTCAGCCCTGCTTAGCTTCAGTGGGAAACCAGTCTTGGGCTACAGGGTTATATGGTTGCTGGTTTATGCCATTCTAGGTATCGCTAGGCTAGGTATCGCTCAAACAATTCCGATATCGATACTGATACCTTGACTTCGATACCGTTCCTGAACTATACTTTTTTCTATACAAAATTTATTTTTCTGTTTTAACAGGATTACATTACTCGGACTCAAAGACTCGTATATATAGAGTAATACTGGGGGCGGAATATATGCTTTGCGCTCAAGTGCACACATAAAGCTTGCCGCAAAGCACTGGCAAAAGTAGCCTAATTGTTATAAATGTAAAAATAGCAAGGAGACATTCATTTTAATTATTTATTTATAAACTAGTATTTTCTGAGTCTGTGTTGGGCTGCAAAGTTGAAGTTGACGATGCTGACTGGTCATCTCCGCAGTAGTGAACGCATGCGCGCCTATAGAGGGAAATGCACCTTTCATTTGGATTACATAATCAAAGTATTTGTTTTCGATTTGAATTGGTTTGTTTAAACATAGATATTTCAAGCTTTCTATAGGCCTATTTCTCATGTCTGTGAGGAAAGTGTATGCTGAGTTTCGGTTCATTTATGTGATGCGCTGCAGTTCTTCTTGCAGTCGAATACAGAGAAACTTTCTGCTCTTTAGTTTCTGTGCACTGTCAAGTGCTTCAGATTTGTCGTGTTGATGATCTTAGTAGCAATTATCTTGTCGTGAATATTGTATTGCGTGCTGTTGGCATCGAGCCTGGTGAAATGTAGCCACACTTTTGATCTTTTCCACATCATTTACATCTATGTGGGTTGGGGCGCTTACCCCCCATTCATCACAGCTCTGATAAGGTTTTGTTCCGTTCTTATGACGCAGCGCGGCCAGTATAAACAGTAGGATATGAGGAGTGGACGCGATCAGCTCCGGTAGCCATGTCGGAGCCGTAATGCGCCGCATACGGGGTTTACACACTACAGCCTCACGTGCGAGCCACGTCCCTGGGCGTAACCGCCATAAACTAATGTTTTTTCCACCACAGCCAATCATGCTGCATGCTTATTGGCTCACTGACGTTGATGAGATTAACCCCTTAGACAAAACGTTTTATGATACTAGATAGTATCGAGGCAATTCGGTTGCTACCTAAAAATGATCGAACTTGATACCCAGCTCTAGTGAGTGTGTCAGGTCTTAAAGTGACAGCAGCTTAATAAACCTGCTGCCAAATTATGAGATAATTATTAAAAATATCTATATGGCAGTTTTTCCCCCCATGGTATCGATGTTAAAATTGTGGCCAGTGAAAATACTCAGTGGCTAGTAACTTTAAGCCACTAGCCACAGTGGCTGGCAAGCAAAAAAGTTAATGTCAAGCCCTGATTATAGTGTTATTAAACTTTTCTTTTTTTTTAAAAAACAAATGCTGTTTTTTTTCTATTCATCAAATAATCTAGTAAAAATGGTTTCCACAAAATATCAGGGAGCTGATTTTAACATTGGTAATAAGAAATGTTTATTGAGCATCAAAGCAGCATATTAGAATGATTTGTGAAATGATCATTTGACCACTTGATGTTTCGACAATAGAGAAAATAGCATTGTGTTAGATTTTGTTGGGATGCTTTTGTTGCGCAGACCTGGCAACCCTGCGTGTGACACTGAATAATGATGCTGAAAATTGAGCTTTGCCATCACAGGAATAAATTACATTTTAACATATAGTCAAATAGAAAACAGTTATTTTAGATTGCAATAATATTTCACTATATTATACACTCACCTAAAGGATTATTAGGAACACCTGTTCAATTTCTCATTAATGCAATTATCTAATCAACCAATCACATGGCAGTTGCTTCAATGCATTTAGGGGTGTGGTCCTGGTCAAGACAATCTCCTGAACTCCAAACTGAATGTCAGAATGGGAAAGAAAGGTGATTTAAGCAATTTTGAGCGTGGCATGGTTGTTGGTGCCAGACGGGCCGGTCTGAGTATTTCACAATCTGCTCAGTTACTGGGATTTTCACGCACAACCATTTCTAGGGTTTACAAAGAATGGTGTGAAAAGGGAAAAACATCCAGTATGCGGCAGTCCTGTGGGCGAAAATGCCTTGTTGATGCTAGAGGTCAGAGGAGAATGGACCGACTGATTCAAGCTGATAGAAGAGCAACTTTGACTGAAATAACCACTCGTACAACCGAGGTATGCAGCAAAGCATTTGTGAAGCCACAACACACACAACCTTGAGGCGGATGGGCTACAACAGCAGAAGACCCCACTGGGTACCACTCATCTCCACTACAAATAGGAAAAAGAGGCTACAATTTGCACGAGCTCACCAAAATTGGACAGTTGAAGACTGTAAAAATGTTGCCTGGTCTGATGAGTCTCTATTTCTGTTGAGACATTCAGATGGTAGAGTCAGAATTTGGCGTAAACAGAATGAGAACATGGATCCATCATGCCTTGTTACCACTGTGCAGGCTGGTGGTGGTGGTGTAATGGTGTGGGGGATGTTTTCTTGGCACACTTTAGGCCCCTTAGTGCCAATTGGGCATTGTTTAAATGCCACGGCCAATCATTTCAAATTGGTTTCTTGAACATGACAATGAGTTCACTGTACTAAAATCTGCCCCCACAGTCACCAGATCTCAACCCAATAGAGCATCTTTGGGATGTGGTGGAACGGGAGCTTCGTGCCCTGGATGTGCATCCCACAAATCTCCATCAACTGCAAGATGCTATCCTATCAATATGGGCCAACATTTCTAAAGAATGCTTCCAGCACCTTGTTGAATCAATGCCACGTAGAATTAAGGCAGTTCTGAAGGTGAAAGGGGGTCAAACACAGTATTAGTATGGTGTTCCTAATAATCCTTTAGGTGAGTGTATGTAATGAGCTATTATATCTTTCTGAGCTTCTAAAAGATCGATTCTCAAAACCTGCTTCAGTCCAAAGAACAGAGCGCCTTTAATTTTCTACCTCAGACTCTTTTTCATGTAAATGTGGCCTTGAGCAAGAGCAGGAAAAGTCAACTGATTTAGTCGAGAGCCCCAGGGGTGCATAAAGCAAAGTCTGAGCGCACACGCATAAATGCAGATACTCCATCCATATTACCGTAAATCACAGCACTATCTCTTGGAGTGATGGCGGTTTGGAGGTTCACAGATTGTGATTCATTGGAAAAACTCCATGAACAAGCATGAATTGACTGCTCTGTCTGAGCATGTTCAAACGACTGTTTATGCACTCGTGTTCGACTGTTCTACCTCCATTCTCTCTTCTTTTTTTCCTCTTCCTGTTGCTGCTGAAATAATTAGTCGCTGAAGTCCCTCTGAAGATGCTAATTAGCTAATTATTCAGTTCAGTAGAGTGGTCTGAGGTACAGCGGGAGGGATATGAGTTTCGGTGGAGCTCAATGGAACTCGCACTTGCTGTAATATCACACGCTAACAGACATGTCATGCTTCTGAATGTTGTGGACTCCTCAGCGAGTTCAGGGAAAGCAATTAGAGTATCTACAGAAGAACACTTGCACGCACTGTTAGCACACATGACTCTGTGAGAGCCATCTAGGGATTGTTGCTTTACTGGGCTGGGGAGGAAGCTGCTGTGCCACTGGATGAAGGACTGCTGATGTCAGAGGAACGAGTGGAGCTGCGGCTATATCAGGCTAACGCAGCGGGACACGCAGCAGGAAGCGTTTAAGTTAGCGAGGGCTTTATACTTTACAGCATGCAAATGTTGCTCTGGACATAGAGGGATTCCACCTCCCATCTAGCACACAGCCAGGGTCCAAAAAACACTTTTCTAAAGTTGCAAATGCTGGGTAATTAATGAAAATGTACTGCTTATAAAAAAAAGACAATCCCATAAGAATAAATAATTTAGCTGAATATTTGCAGCAAACACTGCAGGTCCTTTTAATAATGTGCGCCACCTCTCACAAAATCAACAAACAAAAATGTCAAATCCTAATATTTAAATTTTAATCATTGGTGTAATACACATGAAATGGTTTCATGAAATCGCTGCATTATGATTTTGGCTCCCTTTGTCCGAATCCCAAGACAACATTCGAAGCTCCCCAAATCTAAGCTGATATGTACCTCTGGTATGCTTTTTAGCATTATAATTAAGATTGTTTATATAACTAAATTTCAATTATTTTAAAGCATACACTATAGATTGGTGCAGGTATTACGCCACTTTGTAGGCCAACCAGCAGTTAGCATCGCACTGGTTCCCTTGACAAAAACCCAATAGGATTTTTCCATAGGCTTTTGGATTATCGCTCAAAACAAGCTCTGTGATTAACAAAAGTTTTGCACATTTTGTCCATCAAGATCATTTTCATAGATAAACAAAGCCTAAATAAAAGCCTAAATCTCCAGAAGTAAAAAGCTAAAGGTAGGCTATAAACGAACTACACCACGGTCCCGCAACTTCAACTTCACCATCACTATCTTCCGACAACGCTTTCAGTTTTTATCTTAAAACATTTTCCCAGAAAGTTTGAGTTAGAGTTATTTATAAGAGCAAAAATATAAGCATAATGAGGCTGTAAAAGCGGACTGAGTTTACCTGTTCGGCTGATGACGTTCTCCTCGACAGCCTCTGTAGTCCCATTTAGCCACTTTAGCCCAGTTAGCAACTGCCTTTTTCAAGACACGTTACAGCTTTAAGAAATCATGAGTGGGGTATTACTGATGTATTTTATGTCGTAGAATAAAACATAAAAGTGTCTTGAGCTTGTATTCACCACAGACCTTATTTCAGCCATCTAACCAAAAACTCCAAAAAAAATCAATCTATGCCCACCACTACTAATTATATTAATATCAGTTGTCACTCTACATTTGTGTAACGATGTAGCTTAATCCAAAGATGATGTGTGATGCAGGCAAATGGTGACAATAAAAACAAAACTGAACAGAACAAGAAATGAAGCCAGAGGGGTGGAGGATCGAAGTCCGAAGCAGAACCAGAGCGATGATTGACCAGGGTGGAGCCAGAGGGACGATGAAGCCTGATAGAGCCACATTGGCGCAAATGGGTCGAAGGGCCGTGGTGGAGTCCAGGGCTCGGGGGCTTGAGGTGGAGCTGAGGGATCCACAGACGCTAATGTCGGCTCACACACCTGGACAGAATCCGTGTTGGTCTCAGGCTCTGGGATGAAAGTGGCCTCTGCCGATCACTCTGGCTCTTGCTTCGTGGTGGGATCAGGCTCCAAGTCTGTGGTGGGCTCTGGCTCTTTCACTGTGGGCATGGCTGAATGCTGACTGGACTCTGGGTCTGGAGTGAGGCTGGTGTTCTCAACATTGTGGCAGATGGTAAAGGGGGACTCGCATCTTACCAAGACCCACTCCACATATTCGTGAATCTCATACATACAAAGACAGGCAAGCCTTCGAACGCTCGTTGAGGCTGGTGTTGAAGAATACACAAAGCGACTGGATGGGGTGGTGGGTAAGGCATGGCAGATCTAGGAAGTCCCTTGTGTGATCCTTGAGGGAGGAATCTCCCTGCTCCAGCAGTAGGAGATGAAAAGTGTGGATCCATAATTCCATAATTTAAAAGTCCTTTTACTGTTATAAACTTATTTTGGTCTCACATTCTGTAACAGTGTGCTGTAGCTTAATCAAAAGACGATGCATGATACAGAATGAACGGTCAAGGATTATAAACACAGACAAGAACACAACTACCGAAACTTTAACATGAGAACTAATTAGAAACCATGACAACTAATGAATTAGAACTCAGGCGAATGGTGACAATCAAAACTAAACAACAGAACAAGACATGATCGTAATATGACATTTTTAATAAAATCCTATTTTAATGCTTAGTTTTATGATCAAAGCTGATAGAACATAATGCTATGCAATACAAAAATTGAGAGATGTACAAATATGTACAATACACTTTTGATAAAAATGTATAAATTGATCAGAAGACAGAAGGCATGTAGTAGATTTTGTATAACAGGTTTTTCAGCCAAGTTGATCATTTAGAGGCCTTAGAATTGTGCACATCAATTATGACACATTAGGATTTATTGGGTTAAAAAAGCAAATTGCCTTTTTGATAGATGCATCACCTGTTTGTTACTCAAGATAACATGCATTTTAGCTGGGCTCTGGAAAATACTTGGGTTTATAATAACGTGATTTGAGCAAAACAAAAATTATGCATTTGCTGATTTCAAATGTATGATTTGACAATAAATAGTAAACCCTCACACATCCCAAAAATTAGGTGTGCAAGGTAATGTCATAATGTTGCAGTATATTAATGCCACGTTGTGCAAGCTGTGCAGGTTTTTTTTTTCTTTTGAAATGTCATCTTGGCAAACACTTTTTGAGGTTTCAGTCGTTTCCTGTTCAATTAGATATTGCAGGATCTTGGATCGAAAATACCACGTTTTCAAAAACAGTAACTGCAACTATGGTATTTGGGTGGAAACTATACCCTTTCAAAAACATTCTGTAAAAATACCATGGTACTTTGATACACATCATGACACTGAATAATGAATCCATTTACATGAAAGTACTGCTTTAGTGTGGTTTTGTTAGGGTATTTGTTTTAGATGAGCAGTTCATTGGAATAGCCATTTCTTTTGTGTAGAGGAATTTGTGATAGTGTTGACAGTAACATAAGCATAACCATAACTGTGTCTGGAATCTCCCTGCGGTACACGTGTCTTTGGTTTCACTTGTTAGAGAAATGTACTTTGTGTCATAATAAGGTTGAGCTGGACTGGTTCAGCATGACCCAGAGTACAACACGGCTGTTTTTAGTGAGTTTTTCTTGTTCTCTAAATTAAAGTAACATTTTGTTGGAACTGTAGCCTCCCTTTGGCGAGAGAGATGAGGCTGCTTCAAAATTGGTCTTCCTCATATTCTGATTGGGGTCTGGAATATTTTTTGGAAAGTTTTTTAAATATTTACACAGTGTAAATAGCAACTAGATTCTATTTACACTAAAATAGCATATTTTCTTAGCGATAATTGCTATTTACAATAAGTGAAAATAGCGATAGATGCTTTTTACCCCAAGTGTAAATAGCAACTAGAATCTATTTACACTCAGTGAAAATCACATATTTTCTTAGTGGTAGATGATATTTACACTAAGTTCAAATAGCTGTAGATGCTATTTACTAAATGAAATAGCATACTAAGTGAAAATAGTGATATATTCCATTTACACCATGTAAAAGTCGTTTTTTACAATATGTGTAAATAGTAATTACATGCCATTTATACTTTATTTTGACAGATACATACTATTTGCACCTCAGTATTGTACATTAACAGGATTCAATAATAACAATTATTATATTTATTAAAATTATTAAATGGATGCTGCCTTAATGGGACAATAAAAGCCCTCCCTACACCTACCTCTAACCCTACCCAATAAATGCTTTTATTATTATTAAACATTTCTTTAGGCACTTTTTTTCCATTTTTAGAACATTTTCTTAATTTCTATTGAAAGTAAATGCCTTTCCGATGTGATATCGAGCTTGGCAAAAGGTGGATTCGAACCCGTGTCAGTCGCGTCAAAACCTAGATCCTTAAGCCTTACTGACTACACCACTGAAGACGTTGAAATACGTGCGTCTTTTTTTAATCCCAACCAGGCATTGTTAGGCGGAGCTAGTGTGAATAGCACTTGCCAACAAGGCACGCTATTTGCACTTGCACTAAATAGGCACTCCGAATAAGGAATCAAGGCATGGGTGCTGAAATTTTACTGTGACACCAGTATAGGTACCATGCAGCATTTCTCTCCATCAATAGCTAGAGCATATGTGCTAAATCAACATGACCTATGTAACATCTTTCATAGCAGCTGATTGAGTAGGTCTGACAGCTTCCATATATGAAACAAAGGGTCCTGCCATCTCCATCCATCACGCCATCAGCACGCCTGTCACCCGCGTCATGCCTGTCCACACGGCCATCTTCTGTCATGACCTGTAATGCATCTTTTCATCAAACATCATTCCCCATGTTCTATATTTGCATTGTGCTTTTCCTTATTTCACCTGCTGTGCAGTCGTACCTCACCGTGTCTCTTTCACACTGCAGTACTCTATGACTCATAGTAGAGTTGTATCTGTATTTTTATTCTGGATGGGAAATGAAAACATTCTGCTTTATCTTGGCTGTAAAACAAGTTCGCTTCTCTGATAGATGTAATTCAGACCTCTATTTTTCAAACCTAGAAACTATGGGTCTTCAACAGGGGTACCTCCTGCTGGGGTTCTGCCAATTATGGTTTGATCTCAAGCTAATTTTTTAAGTTTTAGGTCAGCTAAATCTTTCATTGTCCCTCCCACATTAAGGCTATATGTTCACACTGTCAGTTGGGATTGACAACCACATTTACTTACATGTGCAAGTCTTGAAGGCTACGTTCAAACTGCCAGCTTTTGGAATTAAAACCACATTTACTTACAGGTGTGAGCCATTCAAACAGGAGTAGAGTCTTGAATATTGTCTGTACGAACATGCAATTGGACTCAACCCCATATACTCTTACCAGTAACCATAGCAACAGTGAGCAAAGTAATATAAAAAATGGTGGCATCCATAAAACTGAAAAGTCTTATAACTTTTGATACGACAAGAGTCTAATTGAGCCGTAAGTTTATCCATCAAATCTCCATTAACCAACAGCAGCTTTTATATCTGGGTGGAGAGCGGAACATTTAAGTAGCGTGTAGAACACAAAACTGACGGGAACGGCTCTGGTTGAGAACAGTGATTGGATCTAAAACCTTCAGATGACACAGAGCTCATATCTCCGACACTGTAAACCACACATGGTAGACACATTCACATATAAACATTAACCAGCGAACATAAACAGATCAACCGTACTTCTTTGATGCGCAAGAACAGACCACATTGTTTGCAGCGTAACACACAAGAATCTCGCATGTAAAGCGATAATGCTTGAGCTTCCATTTACCACAACTGATGTGTGCATTAATGAATGTTTATATGTAAATAAAAGCCTAAATTCAATCTGTTCATCATATAAAGCGATCGAGTCTCTTCAGGGAAATTTGACTAAACCGCTCAATTCATGTGGATTAGTTTTACGATCTCTTCATTAACATTTTGAAGTGTCAAATTGGTAGTTATGTAGTAGAGTCTCTCAGATTTCATTTAAATTATCTTCAGTTGTGTTTCGAAAAGGAACAAAGTCTTACAGGTTTGGAACGACATGAGGGTGAGTAAATAATGACAGAATTAAAAATTTTATTGAAATGCCTCCCATTTTTCTGGAAAAGAAAGCCAGTACTTTCTAAATACAAACATCTAAGGTTTTTCCTGCTTAGAGAATTATAAGGTGGTCACCTCCGTCAAATTGTTTGCCGCCTCTGGCTGTCGACACTCAGCCTGGCGGTCATGTGCAAGAGTCTCTGAATGATATTGATATCTTTACTTCATATTTCTTTAGACAGAATCATAATTTCTGATGAGCATATGTTGTCTGTTGTCTGATGTTCAACAGGTCAGCTTTTTGTAGAATAATGCTTTAACTTGATAATTGTCATTTTCTTAAACCATCTAATTATTAGAACCCCTAAAAGACATTGCTTGTCTGTTTAACAGCTAAAAGGAGCCCTTTTGCAGTGTAGTTGAACATAAACATAACATAAGGTTGTTATACATTGCATTTAAGCCATTGTTTTCATCTACATAGTGCACGACCAGAGGCAAAACATTCCATCCTCCTGTTTTTCAAGTGTTTGCTTTAGCCAGTTGAAGGCACGGCACAAGTGCATGTGCACATGATCAGGATAGTACCACATCCACCTCATTTTGAGCCAGGACAACCTCTAATAAGAGTTTTGTTCAACTTAAAAGCCACAAAACTTTCACTTATTTTGTCTTTAATGCCATCTTCTGTTGCTCTTCGAAACATGTAAGCTAGTTGCCATCAGTGTAAAACTAGCGCCAACCTGTGGTAATAACTTCAAACTGCATGTACTCAATTCAGTCAGACTCAGGACCTTGCATTTTGTGGCAGTGTCGTGAACAAAGGTTGTGTTTTATCTTGCGGATACTCAATCTAGTAAATACTGTCTTCAACAAGCTCTTCTTTCAGAGAATTCAGTCCACGGGATCCAAAGTAGATGGAAGTCCATCAAATCTCTCTATAAAACTCTCTCCTGCTGGTTTTACAACCCATTAATTTTACATCCCAATCTTCATCTGAACGCAGTCGAGCTTTCGCCGTGTGACAAGAAGATTTTCTGCTCCATTAGATTTCTGAATCTGACTTATTCATCTGCGTTCACTCCCTCTACAAGTCTGTTTTTTTTTTTTTTTTTTGAAGTAGTTCCCATCATTGACTCTTGGTGGTGTCTGAAGTACTTTTCTCATTATACTGCTTTTCTCATCGCTCGTCTCATTCAGGCCAATATAACTGAAATCCATGATAATACCAGTGGCTGATGGGGCGTCCCCCTCGTCCTGTTGTGGGTAAATTGGAATAGGGCACTAAAACACCTGGATGTGTTGAGATAATGAGTTCTGTAATGGTTCTGACATTTCTGGCAGCTGAGAGTTCCCACTGGGCATGTGAGAGAGGGAGATGGCAAGGTGATTATGGACCAATCAGCAGAGAGCGTGTAGAGAAAAGATCCTTTTAGTATTCATAAGAAAAACTATGGCACAGACATCTAAAACACATTCATATATTCACAGCTCTCCTACTCATGTTTTAATCTAGAGCACAGTCACTGACAAAACGGCACTAAAATGCACCAATTTTGTAGTGCTATAATGCATGAATATAATAATCATTCAGTACCATGGTAAAGTCGCAAGAGTTTTTGTAAGACATAATAGAGACCCTGCACACTACCGTAACCAATTATTTGTCTCTACATTCACATAGTTTTTAATCAGTACCAAAAAGAGTTCCACAGCCTGATGCCAAGTGAGAACATTTTTAAAGGGATAGTTTGCCCAAAAATGAACATTCTGTCATCATTTACTCACCCATTGTATTATTTTCTTTATCTTATTTTACAAAAAGTGAAATTTTGATGAAAAGCCTGGCTGCTAAAGCAAATGTTCTTGACCATCAAATCCTCATATTAGAATGATTTCTGAAGGGTCGTGTACAGTGGCCGAGAAGTGCAAAACGAATCACAATTCCGAAAACAAAATAACAAGTCAGAAAACATAATGACAAGTTGGATAAAACAGAGAAAGTCGATTCACGTGTGCATGTGTAAATATTAGAGCCGTCTATTTTACTGGGTAATTTAGTGCAATTATGGAGAAAGAAAAACTTTTCACTTTAAATCTGCCTACCACTATCTGGTTGGGTCAGTAATTGTTGTTGTGTTTTCCGACTTGCTACTTTGTTTTCGGAATTGTCATTGTGTTTTTTTAGCTTGTTAATTTGACTTGCCATTGCGTTTATAATTTGTTGTTTTGTTTTTTAATTTGTTATTTTGTTTTCATTATTGTGATTTGTTTTACACTTCTCGGCCACCGTAGTCATGTGACAAATACAGAGTTTGGCCCCACTTTATATTAGGTGGCCTTAACTACTATGTACTTACATCAAAAAATAAGTACAATGTACTTACTGTGTTCATATTGTATTGCAAAACACCTTTGCTGATATTGAGGTGGATATGGGTAAAGTTAGGGACAGGTGTGTTGGTTAGGATAAGTTTAAGGGTAGGGTTAGGTGTAAGGGAAGGGTCAACAGTGTAATTACAAATGTAACTACAGAAATTAATTACAGATGTAATTACATGCAGGTATTTTTAAAAATGTAAGTACAATGTAAAGAGATGGTGGTCCAGTGGGTTAAACAATGGAACTGATACGCAGAAGGTTGCTGGTTCGATCCCAGCGGTCACCACCAGTGTGTCCTTGAGCAAGGCACTTTACTCCATGTTGCTCCAGGGGGATTGTCCCTGTAATAAGGGCACTGTAAGTCGCTTTGGATAAAAGCGTCTGCCAAATGCATAAATGTAAATGTAAAAACATGTATACACAATAATTGCAATGTATCAATGATTCATTAAAATGTTAGTACATAGTAGTTAAGGCCACCTAATATAAAGTGGGTCCCAGAGTTTAGTAACAATATGTTCATGCGTTCAAAAAATACAGCATTTTACTACACAATTAGAAATGGCCGACACCCAAATTACCCCAACAATTGGATATCATTGGACTCTGCATGTTGCCCCGATTCGAATGAGACCCCTGTTAACGGAAATGGTTCAGAAGTTAAAAGCAAAAATAGCCATTTTTCATATCTCTGGACCACTAGGTGGCGCTGCTCCAAAACTGTGCAGGTACCCTTAGAGAATTTGCTGTGGTGAATGTATGGACTGTCCTCTATCAGTGTGCCAAATTTCACAACTTTTTACCATACAGTTCTATGGGCTACCATAGACTCAAGCGGAAGAAGAAGAATGATAATAAGAATGCCAACGGATACAATAGGTGCTTTGCCACTAAATATATTCATATAGAAAACAAGGTAACACTTTATTTTAGGGTTTAATTCTCGCTATTAACTAGTTGCTTATTAGCATGCATATTACTAGGATATTGGCTGTTTATTAGTTCTTATTAAGCACATATTAATGGCTTTTTCTGCATGACCTTATGCTATATCCCTTAATCCTACCCAATACCTAAACTTAACATCCAATTTACTAACTGGTAATATGCAGTAAATTAGGAGTTTGAGGCAAAATTCGTAGTTAATAGTGAATAGGTGTTCCCCATACTCAAGTGTTACCGAAAACAAAAGAGACTCCAAAGAACCATGTAACCATCTTAAGAAGAAAAAATGGGTTATTGAGGAAGGTCAAAGGCCATTTAAAGAACCTTTAAGAATGTATATGCATGATTTTTGAGTTTTGTATGTTCACCATAGAAACAAATTGTTTTTCCCTTTATCTTCCTCAGTATGTTGAGACCATCAGCAGTAAACAGAGTGAGCTGGAATCCTTCATTGCAGAGGGCTACAAAACAGCACTTTCCGAGGAACGTAGGAGATACTGTTTCCTGGTGGACCGCCAGTGTGCCGTGGCCAAGAACAGCAGTGCCTACCATGGCAAGGTGAGACCCAGATGTTTTTTCCTTTGCCGTACAAGATAGACAGCATCACCACTGATGTACTTTCGTAGTCTCTCCTGTAATATGGCTGAAGACAGCAGCAGTTGCCATGGCAATCCCCAAAGATCACCTCTCACTACCGTCTCCGTTGGGCACAGTTTGTTTGGGCTTATTGCAAAGATGAGATTTATTCTCCCCTGCAATTGTCTGTGTTCCAAAAGTGCCTGTGAAGTAATGCATGCCATTTCTGACATAACAATTATGCGTAATAACTGAGCCACTTCCCCACGTTAAAACCTCATCATTGTAACTCCAGACTGCATGATGAGCAGTTATTTAGATCTGCAGGTGGTCCCACCCCATATGCAATCTACTTAAATGTCCTGTTTTTTTGCATCTGTATACTTATGTGTGTGCTGAAGAGATGCTTGCACATGGCTATTTTGTGTAATATATCATTGTATAACTTGCTTTGACTAAACCGTAAACCCTGATCACGGACGAGACGTGTGGTGCTGTCTTCTGGGTACGTTGTTGAAGCTGTAGGGAGGGGCGGAGAAAAGCCTTTCGTTTTCAAGAACATCCTGTCCAGTAGCTAATCAGTATGGAGGCGTGTGTGGGAAGAGTTCAGAAAGGGCGCGCTGAAGAGAGAGAGAGAGAGAGCGAGTGTTGTAGAATCGGGAGCCGTGAGTGTGTTGTGTGCATGAGTCACCAGGAGTGGGCGGTAGGACGGAGACGAAGGCCCCTCACCCACACTGCAGTGAGCTGTACTGTAAGTGGTCCGAGATGTGAGAGACCCATTAGCAGTTGCTCAGAATCAACAACAGTCAACTGCTATGAAAATGACGTGAGGTGAATTTTATGTTGAAAGGATTGTGCAAAAAGCTCATAGTCAAAATGGTCGCTCGCTTAGGGTTAGGGCTTTTTCTAACCTCTTAACCCCAAGTTGAACTTTGCCACATAATCCCCTCCCTCCCCCACCGTTTGTGCTAACCAGTTATTACATCATTTGATGACAAATCACTTGATGGTGTCTTAATTTTCACATGGACAATAAAAAGACAAAAAAATATCCTACCTACTTGCATTGTTGCAGCGACCTGAACCATATCTAGAGACCATATATATCATAGATACTTAGATACCATTTCAGTAGTAAGCAATCACCTTAACAGAGAACACCCTAACAACACTTTGAAAACAACTCGGAACACACTAGCAAGCACCCTGAACATCCTAGGAATAGACTAAAAACAATCAAAACACCTTAGCAAACACTCCCAGCAACACACCAAAAACCAGTCAGAGCACTGTAGCAATCACTCAGAACATCACAACACACAAACAACCACTCAGAATACCGTAAAATGACCCAGAACATCCCAGCAACACACCAAAACCAGTCAGAACACCCTAGCAATCACTCAGAACACTTTATCAACTGCTTAGAACACCCTAGCAATACACTAAAGTCCACTCTGATCCCCTTAGCAACACACAATAAACCACTTAGAATACCCTAGCAACCACCTAGAATGCTCTAACAGCCCAGCAAACTCATCAACCATAATTGAAACGTCTAGGCAGCCACTCACATTTTATTCTGAATGGGTGAAAATCTAGTCACGATTCTGAAGTAGTAACAGTAACTGTAATAACTCTGATGTTTTGGCAGAGACCACAGTTACCATTACCATGGTAATTTTTTTACATGAGGAGCAAATGTAGTGGTGTAAAGCCAACAGATGACATCTGGCATCTCTCTCTCTCTCTCTTTTATTCACTTATTCAGATACATTTTAGCACACCATTTATGGACAAGATTTTCCAATGCCATTCTAAACACCTTTCCCATGGTGCTTCTTTATAGGGTAAGGACTTGTTAACCCAGAAGATCCCGGTGTGGCAGCAGGCCTGTTCAGACCCCAACAAGCTGCCCGACAGGGCCATGCTGCTCGCCCAGCAGATGACCTCTGGATCAAGCACCCTCATCTCCAGCCCTCTGCACTCCTCCAAGGGCAACCTGGTCATCTCAGATCCCATTCCTGGAGCACAACCGCTGCCCGTACCCCCGGAACTAGCTGCCTTCATGGGCCATCAGGGGGTGAGTAAAGAATATTTGCCATCTGTTTCACAACATAAAGGATTGATTGTTGGTCAGAATATACAAAATAACATTTCAAGCCTTGCATATCTTGATGTGAGAAGTAAATGTTAATTTGCATACTGCAGCATTAGCTGAGCGTAGGATGATTCAACCTCTTAAAAACTCATGTCTGCAGGCAGTGCTTTAGTCGAGTGGCCCCTCGCTAGAGCAGAACGCTCACACAATGTTAATTGTGCCTCTACACCCATAATGCACTAACGCTCTATTGGTGCAGCTGTTCGAGTGATGCTCGTATATCACAGAGATTGTTTAAATATGTGGCCTTGTCTGCTGGCTTAAAACCCAGCCTTTTGTGTGTGTGTGGTAAGTGGCCAACCAATACTATGAATACTATGGGGGGACTATGAATTTTAGGTCTAAATGATTCCGGGTAAAAATTTCCCCCTCAGAAAATCCCTGCTCGCGAGGTAGTACTTTTTTAAAGTTCAGGAACTTTCGGGGGTGGTACTTGGGTGTGCTAAACATGCTGATTGGTTGACTCCACTATTTCAACCACCATTTTTAAAAGTCTGTTGTGGTGCGTGCAGTAAGAGTTGTTTGCTATTCGAATCAACAATGGAATTGAAAAAAATTTAGGTGGAAACGCTGCTTTAGACCAGGGGTTCCCGACCCCATTCCTGGAGCCCTCCAGGAACGGGGGTAGGAATCTCTGTATTAAGTTGTTAAACAGAGACAGTAAACTTATAATAAAGACACGCTGGTATTCACAGCACTGTCAAAATAAAAGAATTATTGGCCTAAGCCAATAATTATAAAAGGCCAAATATCACATAGGCTATATATTGGTCGACCATTAGTGTCTGGCATTGCTTACTTGGTGATCTTTATGTTTGCAGCGGCTAATGGGTCCTGATGGCATGTCTCTGGTGAACGGGACGACGGGGGTCCATGGAGATGACTATTGGAACGAGGGAGGGGTCTCTCAGGGAAGACCGCCCTCCCCACAGAATCAATCTCAAACGCAAAACCAGCCCCAGAGACAGGTCAGCGATGTCTATTCCAACACTCTGCCTGTCCGCAGGCCTCAGCCGGCTAAAAACAAGACCACTGTGGGTAAGAGAAGCCAACCCTTCCACACAACCTTATGTGCAAAAAAATGCTTTTGATTTGGAGAAAACCTCTATAAAAATGGAAGGAATAATCATTATCATTAATAGTTGATTCACTCTATAGGAGAGACAAGAACTCTGCCCAGGTCAAGTTCCATGGCGGCTGGTCTGGAGAAGAACGGACGCGCTCGCGTACAGGCCATTTTCTCCCATGCCGCTGGTGACAACAGCACCCTTCTCAGCTTCACTGAAGGCGACATCATCACCCTGCTGGTGCCAGAGGCTCGGGATGGCTGGCACTATGGAGAGAATGAGAAAAACAAGATGTAAGCGCCCAATGATTTATGTGACCCGTGCTGGCAAAAGGAGTCGGCATGCACATGGGATCATTTTGAGCTACAGGCAAAACAAGTGAAAAATGTCGATTTTGAGGTTTTCACAAAAATGAGTTCATTAAGCCCTTATCTAGAGATCCCAGTGCTCCAATTAGCAAATAAATATCTAAAAGTATCTTTATTTGTACGTTTTCTGAGAGGAGTACCTTTCATTTGTCAATGAAAACGATCTTACTCGCGCTGACTGTCAGATACGACGCGTGCGCACAAAGACGCCTCAGACCTGCCCAATCCCAATATACACAGAATTACAGTATTTCAAAATATCTGTCATGGTGAGTATTCACACAAACATTACCTGTTATGTCTTAAGTGAACGTTTGGTTAACTATTGGGGAAAAACATCTGATGTGTAACATAATAAATCAACCGTGCGGTACAGTATGTGTCTTTCATTAATGTTAATCAAACAATTGCTGCATCATGGAGAAAAAAAAAGTTGAATATATATTTTTCCTATAGATATTTGGTTTTGGTGTTATTACCAAGGATTTTAATGTATGGTTTTCTTGTTGATTCTGGTTTGGAACCTTCAGAAAACGTTAACTTGATTTTTTTTTTTTTTTTCCAAAATTGATTTTACTGACACTTCATTATTGTAACGCCTTCATTATTATTTTTTGTCCAATTCCAACCAATCATACATAATTTTGAAGGTTTATTAAAGAATGTGAAAATATTACATAAACCTTTTAGAAAAATTGGCTAGCATGGGTCACACATACTGTACATTAGCAACAGAACTGCAAGTCTTTAATGAACCACGCATCCTGTGAAGCACTGCAGATGACATGGGACTGTCTCTAGGGTTTCTGTGCCCCTTGTACTGTTCGTCTCCGGTTATTCTCCTGATAAAAAGAGCCTAATAATCTCCCATGTGTCCTCTCGTTTCAAAAGAGATCTCAAAGTGCTTAGCAGTGACTGCAAAGTTGCTTTAGACATGTTTCTCTACATTCACTCACTACTCATATATTTGCATTTATTAAAATATTTTGCAATAAACAATGACTTATAGATAATATGCAAATAGTTAAAGATTTATTTGATTACTATAGTCTTTCTCAGGTGAATAATCTCTTTTGAATGAGACTTAAGTCTCCATTTACTCTCCATTTAATCTCTGTTTAGGAAAATATTTTTCTAAGTAAATTGAGCTCAAGCTCTCACTTGCTTTTTGTTTACATTTGGTTTGATCTACTGTCACGGACGTGAAGTTTCTAAAGAAAAGCTCTTTTCTTTCAGGCGTGGCTGGTTTCCTTTTTCCTACACTCGAGTACTGCCTGAGAGTGACGGTGAGAAGTTGAGAGTCAAGTAAGTTCCCTGAAAATGGTATAAACTGTGTTTCTCTCTTTACATTTAGTATTAATATTCTGTACATTTCCGGTGGTCGGATCATGAACTGATAGCACTTGGCAACATTAAAAGCCAGGAGTAAATGTATCACATCATAATGAACATGCATTTGGAAGTAGTCTGGGATATATTTTGACCACATTTAGTGAAGGTGAAAAGGCAAAAAAAGGCAGTTACGTTAGGGATACGAGGTTACACTGAAAATAATCTGTACGTCACTAACTGACTGAGCAGTGGGCTGCAGGTTTGGGCTTTTTGTTCTTCTTTCTCTGGCGAATTGAAAGACAACAGATATTGTTCTCTTGCGCTTTGATTAAATCACCTGATTTAATCAACAATATCTGATCATTAATCACATGATTTCACTGGAATGCTGTTGGAATCTTGTTTCTCTCACCCAAAGAAATCGCTTTAAAACCTTTTCTTCCGGTTTCTGCATTTCTAATCACTATTAACATCCTTTACTGAGGAGTTCATAAAGAAAGGAAACACATTAATTTACTGAAAAACCTGAATGAAACCTTTGGGGTCGGTAATATATATATATATTTTTTATCTTTAGTGTTTCTGAAAGAAGTCTTTTTTGCTCACCAAGGCTGCATTTATTTTCATCAAAAACAAGTAAAAACTGTAATATTGTGAAATATTATAACTTTTACAAATGACTGTTTTCTGTTTGTGTATGTTATAAAATGTAATTTATTCCTGTGATCAGAGTAGAATTTTCAGCATCATTACTCCAGTCTTCAGTGTCAAATCATTCTGATATGATGATTTGATGCTCAAGAAACATTTATTATTATTATTATTATTATTATTATTAATGTTTGTGGAAACCGTGATTTTAAGATAGTTTGATGAATAGAAATAATGTATTTAACAGTATCTATTTGAATATATAAACAAACCAATCAGTTTAATGCATCCTTGCTGAATGAAATTAATAATTGAACTTAATTTAATTGCGATGGAAAGCTATTGGTGAGGCATTTTAATAAAATGAAAAAAATTATGTGAAAAAATGATAACAGATCCCACTCTAAATTGTAATGTTGACATTTTCTGCAAAGCTGCTTTGAAACGATATGTATTTTTGGGAAAGGCGCTATACAAATAAATGTAAAAAAAAAAAAAAAACTCTCCGGATACAAAACGCATGTTAATGGCAGGTGTAAAGATGACTGATTGACTGACCTTCATCCTGTAGTCTTCATCATGGGAAGAGCAGCAGCACAGGAAACCTGCTGGAGCGAGAGGACATGTCTTTGCCCATGCCTGACTATGGTCTGACTGCCCGACTGTTGGCACAGAGCCTAACACAGACTCGACCACGTCCCTACAGCATGGCAGGCTTCGTACAGGTACACACACACACACACACACACACACACACACACACGTATTAGCATTAGAAAGGATTCTCTCACTGATGTCTCCTTTCTTGGGATTTTTTTCTCTTTTTAAACTCTGCTCGAAGTGTAATCTTTATGTCAGCTCTTTACTCGGTTCTGTAAAGCTTACTAATGGTGTGGGTCTCTCTTAACATGCATGATTTTCATATTAAAAGGATAGTTCATCCCAAAATGAAATTTCTGTCATCATTTACTTATGCTCATGTTGTTTCAAACACACAAGACTTTCTATCTTCTGTGGAACACAAAAACGGTTTTGAAGAGCTTCACTTTTCCATACACTGAACCCAGTGCAAGAAAATGTCACTAGATCTATGTTCATCTATGTTCACACATTTTGTGAACATAATATCATTTTGCAGAAATGTCGGTACAGGTACATTTTTCCAATAAACCGGGTTTAGGATTCGCAAAATACATTTTGAGTTCAACAGCAAAGTGGAAGGTGTTTAGTGAATAACAACACACAAAAGTATTGTATAACTTCAGAAGACGCTCGACGGTCCCTGGTCACATTCTGCTTTCATTGTAGGAAATACAATTAAAACATGAAAAATGTATCCGTCTGTTTGGAGCGATATGAGAGTGAGTAAATGATGACAGGATTAGTATTTTTGTGTGAACTGTCCCTTTAATACACGTGTTGATATACACGCCTGAATGTTTTCCTTCTAAGCTGGGAATAAGCTTCTAAGCCACACTGAAATGTTGTTTTTACGAATTCCAGCCAGCGCTAGAGGATTATGACAGTCAGTTTGCCACAAGGTAAGATCAGCTCTTAATGAACAGAACTGACAACACTTAATAAAGAAATAGTCTTATGAATTTATCCCAAAATGCCAAAACTGTACTGCTAATTATACCTCTGTTAGTGAATAGTAGTTAATTTCTGTATTTGTTCCTTTTCTTAGCCCTTGCTTGCTTATGCTAAATGTGCAATGTAGTGCTGATTTGTTGGGAGACCAACCCTGTTTTATCTGAGAATTGTAAATGGTTTGACAAGAGAAGGTTGTGTGTCTGTCTGTCTGTCTGTTTTCGTGAGTGGAGTGAATGAGCTGTTGGATTGTGAAATGCATCGTTGTTGACCTCATTGTAACCTCACCGTGTGTGTGATCCATTAAGGTCAGGATCAGAGCTGCTCACAGTCTGTGTGCCCTGAAGTCATTGTCTCTAGGAGCCTCTAGTTGAGTTGACTTCTATTGATTCTTTTCACAGCAGATAATGGTTTCATATCATCCCACAGTTTATAAAAACAAACAAAAACTGTGTACAGTAATGCACTTACAATAGAAACTTTTGGTTGAACATTATTAATACCAGAGCTGGGTAGTAACTGATAACATGTAATCTGGATTACGTAATCAGATTCCAAAAATTAAGTACTTGTAATTATATTACGTTTTAAACTACTCGTATTCAGACTACAGTTACTTTTTCATTGATTTACATGACTACATGTTATTCTAACAATTCATTGATTCTCCCTACTACTACTTTTTATCATTTAAAAAAATATCCTTTCTAAAAATGACTACTGCATGTATACAATCTCTGTATAAAATCCCAGGTTTGTGGAATTGCACACACAAACCAGCCACTAGTCATGTGACTATCACTGAAAACTGAGACCCACAGCATTTGATCACTGGATTTACAGAAATCATTTAACTTTTAACAAGTGTTTTCTCAACATTGCATATATAATCAACTCCTGATTAACACATTTATTATTATTTAATTATCACTCCGTTTCAGTGAATTATTTAACCATGTATTAATATCTTTGGAAGGCTTTTGTCATTCAAACACATTAAAATGAACAAATTCACCTCATTTTATATTTACATGCAATGCATGGATTCCCCAACCTTTTTTCATCTGAAATTTCTTTGACCCCGTATATTTACTTGGAAGTACTCTATGAAATTTGAAAGTGTAAGCTAGGTCAATAAGAAATTTGTCAATAAAATAATAATAATAAAAAATAAAGTTCACAGTTCTCTGATATTGGTTAATGGTCACAGGCAGGCAAAGAAATAAATGTGTTAGTTTTATTTTTATAATTTATTTGAATATATATTTGAATATAATAATTTATTTTAATTTATTTTTAATTACTTAATAGCTTTTCATTAAGCTCACAAACCCCCTGTTCAAGAACCCCTCTCTGGGAAATCATGACGTAATGTAATATTTAATGCACTTCATGTTGTTGATAACTAAGAATTTAATACATGTTCTTTCTCTTAGTATTTTTATATCAATATGGTACAGGAATATTCTACTCAAATCAATGTGATAAACAAGGTCAAAAGTAATCTAAGTAGTCCAAAAGTAGTCAGATTATATTACCTTAAATATGTAATGTGAATTACGTTACTAACTATAATTTTGTCTTGTAATTTGTAATCAGTAACCAATCTACCCAGCTCTGATCAATACTACTCAGCTCTGATCAATACTACTCCTGTTGGCATATTTGTCTCTATATAACACCCCTTTCCGGTAGCAAAAGTTACTAGGTTTACTAATTTTGGTTGTTGATGTTTTTACATAGTCATGACAATATTGGGTAACACTTTAGTTTAGGGTCCATTTCTCACTATTAGCTACTTTCTTATTTGCATGCATATTACTAGGATATTGGCTGTTTAATAGTACTTATAAAGCACATATTAATGCCTTATTCTAAATGACAATATGCCATATAATCCAATACCTGAAATGAACAACTACCTTACTAAATATTAATAAGCAGTAATTAGGAGTTTGAGGCAAAAGTCGCAGTTAATAGTGCGAATTGAACCCTAAACTAAAGGGTGACCCAATATTTTTAGGAATTAAATGTAAGATGGGGCCTGGTCATTTAAAAACAAACCACACTATCTTAAACTGGATCCTAAAATAAACTGGGAGCCAATGAAGAGAGGATATTGGGATATTGGGGATATATGGTCATAATTTTTGGCTGGAAAGTGAAGGACGATCAAAATAGGGAGTACAAATTGTCTAATTGTGAGGTAATATACAGTGAGGAAAATAAGTATTTGAACACCCTGCTATTTTGCAAGTTCTCCCACTTGGAAATCATGGAGGGGTCTGAAATTGTCATCGTAGGTGCATGTCCACTGTGAGAGACATAATCTAAAAAAAAAAAATCCAGATATCACAATGTATGATTTTTAACAATTTATTTGTATGATACAGCTGCAAATAAGTATTTGAACACCTGAGAAAATCAATGTTAATATTTGGTACAGTAGCCTTTGTTTTTCAGCAGGTTTGCACACACTGCAGGAGGGATTTTGGCCCACTCCTCCACACAGATCTTCTCTAGATCAGTCAGGTTTCTGGCCTGTTGCTGAGAAACACAGAGTTTGAGCTCCCTCCAAAGATTCTCTATTGGGTTTAGGTCTGGAGACTAGCTAGGCCACGCCAGAACCTTGATATGCTTCTTACAGAGCCACCCCTTGGTTATCCTGGCTGTGTGCTTCGGGTCATTGTCAAGTTGGAAGACCCAGCCTCAACCCATCTTCAATGCTCTAACTGAGGGAAGGAGGTTGTTCCCCAAAATCTCGCAATACATGGCCCCAGTCATCCTCTCCTTAATACAGTGCAGTCGCCCTGTCCCATGTGCAGAAAAACACCCCCAAACCATGATGCTACCACCCCCATGCTTCACAGTAGGGATGGTGTTCTTGGGATGGTACTCATCATTCTTCTTCCTCCAAACACGTTTAGTGGAATTATGACCAAAAAGTTATATTTTGGTCTCATCTGACCACATGACTTTCTCCCATGACTCCTCTGGATCATCCAAACGGTCATTGGCAAACTTAAGACGGGCCTTGACATGTGCTGGTTTAAGCAGGAGAACCTTCCGTGCCATGCATGATTTCAAACCATGACGTCTTAGTGTATTACCAATAGTAACCTTGGAAACGGTGGTCCCAGCTCTTTTCAGGTCATTGATCAGCTCCTCCCATGTAGTTCTAGGCTGATTTCTCACCTTTCTTAGGATCATTGAGACCCCACGAGGTGAGATCTTGCATGGAGCCCCAGTCCGAGGGAGATTGACAGTCATGTTTAGCTTCTTCCATTTTCTAATGATTGCTCCAACAGTGGACCTTTTTTCACCAAGCTGCTTGGCAATTTCCCCGTAGCACTTTCCAGCCTTGTGGAGGTGTACAATTTTGTCTTTAGTGTCTTTGGACAGCTCTTTGGTCTTGGCCATGTTAGTATTTGGATTCTTACTGATTGTATGGGGTGGACAGGTGTCTTTATGCAGCTAATGACCTCAAACAGGTGCATCTAATTTAGGATAATAAATGGAGTGGAGGTGGACAATTTAAAGGCAGACTAACAGGTCTTTGAGGGTCAGATTTCTAGCTGATAGACAGGTGTTTAAATACTTATTTGCAGCTGTATCATACAAATAAATAGTTACAAAAAATATATTGTGATTTCTGGATTTTTTTTTTTTAGATTATGTCTCTCACAGTGGACATGCACCTACGATGACAATTTCAAACCCCTCCATGATTTCCAAGTGGGAGAACTTGCAAAATAGCAGGGTGTTCAAATACTTATTTTCCTCATTGTATAAGATTGAAAACATCTCAGGTTATGCATGTAACCATGTTTCCCTGAGAAGGGGAACGAGATGCTGCGTCCCCTAGAGGGCATGATGCTGGAGGCATTCCCCATAGAGCCCTCAAGGGGACGCCAGTTCCCATTCGAAAGGGACTGTCTCAGGTTGTAACCATGACTATGGGGAATTCCTCCGGCATTACGCCCTCTAGGGGATGCAGTGCGAGTTTCCATTCGAAAGGTACTTTTGAAAAGGTATGTGCAAGCCAGGGGTGTCCAAACCCTGGTCCTGGAGGACTACCACCCTGCAGATTTTGGCTCCAACCTGGAACAAAAACACCTGAACCAGCTAATATATAAGATAATTACAGACAGGTGTGTTGGAGCAGAGTTGGAACTGAAATCTGCAGGACGGTAGCCCTCCAGGAGCAGGGTTGGACACCCCTGGTGTAAACTATAACATTTATTCCAGCGCAATGTCCTGCCTCATAAATTTCAGATGTAAGAGCATTACTGTAAACACGATTTGACAAACGTCGAAAGATTGTTGTTGTAGATGAAGCTTAAATGGTATTCAAGCCAAATTATTTTTGACAGCATAAAGATAGCTTTGAGATGAAACTTGGCCTGACCTTTTACCAATTTGAATCCCTTTGTCATTTGTCCCACGGTACATTAACTGAAGTTGGCAGTGTAGTTTGATGTTAAACCCCCTTAGGTTGAGGAATAAGCCCTCTACAGTCTTCATTCCCGCCCATTTGTGGCTGTCTTGTCTTTTCTTCATTTCTCTCTGAATGTGTCCGACCTGGCAAGCTTCCTTCTCTCTTTGTTCCACAGTTCCGATGGCAAATTGATTTCGACAGTGTGAACACAGACTATCAGACACAGATCCGGATAGCACAGGGGCCACGCCCCTACTTCCCTTAGCCCCTCCCCCTCTTAAGCTCTGCCTCCACACACTCCTCCTCCAATGGAAGGGGCCAGTCTCATCCCTCCTTTCTGTCCTCTCTTCCTCCCTGCGTCTTGCCGGGGCGATAGTGGTGGTCGCGTGTGGTGGGTCGGGGGGGAACTCTGAGAAGAACGACCGGAACGCAGTCCAACTGCTCGCCTCGCTGCTTTACGGACTCTGATTCGCCTGTAGTGACGCCGCTATGACATCGCTGTGGACTCCAAAGAGACTGCTTACCACTTCCCGTCTTTCATGCATGAGCACAAGTTTTGCTATGTGGTTGTTTTTTAAAATGACATCCTCATGTAAAAGTGCCAAAAGCAATTTTAGTCTTTTGGAGCAGCTCTCCTCATTCCGAAGCTCTTGCTGAGTGTTTTTTCTAAGCAGATGTGATGGGAGCCTCATGCCTAATGAGGAATGTTTTTTCTTTTCTTTTCTTCTTTGTGGTTTAGTTGTGCAGAGTGTACTATCTCTGTGTGTGTTTTTGAAGAGCATTTGCGTTTTGTGAATCCCTCATGTATTACCTGGTGCTCCTCTGGTCCAGAGGCTGTGTCGCTTTGTGCCGCAACAAACAGCAGCTTAGATTTTCTGATTCACAGACGAAATTGGAATGATTGGAAGGAAAATCAAATTTTCCCTCATAAAACAAGTGCCAAATGAGAGTGGACCTACGAAACTAGAGTGAAGGTCGCATGTGCTTCAAAATACTCGGGTGGGACTGTGCCGATCACCAGGACCGGCACATGTCCGCTCACCCTACATGCATGAAAGAAAAGTGCTCTGAGCAGAAACCTTTACCCCCAAAAAATCCACTTATTATCCTGCCTCAGACACCTTAAAGTATGGGATCAGAATAGTATTATAATTAATATTTTTAAAGTATGATTCACAAATGTCTGACTTAATTGACAAAGTACAGTTCTTAAACATAGTGTGTTCACCGATTGTGATGGATTAGTGTGGGGATGTTTTTTGAAAGGTTTTTATTAAAAAAAAAAAATGTTTGCCAAAAATACCAAAATTAACTTTTCTTTTTGGTAAAATGGTAATCTAAAGGTTGTTTATTTTGAATGTATTATTTTTTACATCCACTTCAGCCAATCAAATGAGATTTCAATGCATAGGACAATAGTGCAGGTATGATATCAGTTTGTAGGCCAAAACGCGGAAGCAAGTTAGCATTTTAGCACTTCCGGATCGTGTTTTTTTTTTTTTTTTTAAGCTGTTACTTGTCTAGAAAAAGGCGGTTGTTAACGTCAAGAGATAAAGTGAGCTAAATGGGACTACAGAGGCTGTCGGGAACATTAAACGTCATCAGCCGAACTGGTAAACTGGGTCCGCTTTTACGGCCTCGTTGGGCTTATAATTGTGCTCTTATAAACTATTCTAACTCAAAATGATTTTTCGATATTCGCTAAGCTTCCGACAACTCTTTCAGTTTTTGTGACGTTGAAGTCGTGGGACCGTGTGTAGTTTGTTTATAGCCTACCTTTAGCTTTTTACTTCTGGCGACTGCATTTAGGCTTCAGAATTGTGTTCATCTGTGATAATTATCTTGATGGACAAAACATGTAATTATCATAAACGTTTGTTGATCACCGAGCTTGTTTTTTGCGATAATCCAAAAGCCTATGGAAAACTCCTATTGGGTTTTTGTCGAGGGAACCAGTGCGATGCTAACTGCCGGTTGGCCTACAAAGTGATTCTGATGTATGTCATGTGAAAGGCCCTTTCAAAATGATGCCTTTGTGAACTTATATTCATTTTATTTAATGAATATCAATTAGGTTACACATTTATGTATCGTATTTTGTGAATATATGAATTTTAGCCTATTCTGAGCCCATATTGAAGTGCCAACAGCCCATGTCTTTAAAACATTCCCATTTTAGTATGTTTCCGTGCAGTTTTAGGATGCTGGTTGACAGATCCTCTGGAGCTGTGGTGTAGTCCTCGCTGTGTTGATGTTCTTTTGTTCGTTTATTTTTTTCTTGGAAAATATACAAACTAGGAAAAATGCACAAGAAATCAGTGTAACAATCACAATATGCATGCTGAGGAGGAAAATAGTGAACATTGACCTTGAATGTATGGTGACTTTTTACGAAAATAATAAATAAATATCTATATATTAATAAAACATTTGTTCAAATGAGCTTTTGATGATTTTTAATTTGTCATCTTGAATTTTACAATTTTCTGCATTGAACAAAAACACCCTGAGCTTTCAACTAAGCAGGAACGACCTTTATTGTGATATTTATATTTGTATCTTGTTATTTATTAATATATTATTTGAAAAAAAAAAAATATATATATATATATATATATATATATATATATATATATATATATATATATATATATATATATATATATATATATATATATATATATATATATATATATATATATAATTAACAAAATATATATGGTATGGACGATTTCGGGCTATTAATGGCTAATCTTGCACCCTGAATTTATTATTAAATTTTTTGGCTTTCTCACTTGCACCCACATGCAGTACCGACAAGACAAGTTCGTCCACAAATCAAATCCAGATGTGGATGTTGACTCAACATTTCACGAACCTGAAGAGCACAGCGTTCTAATCTATGTCTGTGTGTTTGTGCATCATGATGTTGTGCCTGTATGAATACGTGACCTGTCCGTGTATTTCTGTAGCTGTGCTTGCCTGCTTGCCTTTTTTCTTCTACCTTATCTTCTAAGATCTGATCTGTCTGAGATGTATGTGTCAGTTTTCTAAGCATGCATTATATTTGAAGAACCAAAGGGATTTGATATTTAAATGTGCTCTTCAAGAGTTCTTTGTTTTTTTTCCATACACATCTCTTTACTAATCTGACCTCCTAAGCAAACTGCTATGGGCAGACCTTTCATTTTGCACTATATTTTGAATCCATGTCATTTCTAGAAGTGCGTTATTTACTCATCTACGAACATAAGACTGTGACGTCATCCATGACCAGTCTAAACATGCCATGTCACAGAGCCGAGTAACCTACAGTACACTGGCCATCTTGCGCAACACTAACAAGTCATGTGAATGCGGTGGAAATGTAGCCATGCATAGCCTCGGTCTGAGCTGAGATCTCAGGTACAAACCCCTGGACTCTCTTTACCTTCCAGTTTGGGTCCTGAATTGTCCCGGTTCTGAGTGTTGCAGGACCTCCGTAAGTCACCTGCCTCCATCGCTGCTCAGCCAAACCAATCATGCCCTTTCTTTTATTATTTTGTTTTGGTTTGTTTTTCGACTCCCATTCGCTGTTGGGCTTAAACGGGCAGTAGGGCTTCACAACTGTTTCGTCTCATGCCGCCACCTGCCTCTCTGGTTGGTCCTTGGCTTTTTTTGTGTGTGAGCTGTAGTTCGTACCAGCCAGAGAGGTCATAGGTTGCCAGGAAATGGTGTTGGCGCTGGAGGTAACCCTGAATCTAACTCTTGCATGCCTCTATCACTGCTGACAGAAGTAACTATGTCTTGTTCCATTTGCATGCCTGCTCCAAAAACCCTTCATAGACTCCTCTCCAGATCATAAGTATATGTCAAATGAATCACTGTATGCCTTTCAGCAGTACTTTTCTTTCTGTATCCCAAATCAAAGTGCAGTAAGATGTTTTTGTGTCGTAGAGTTCAGTGGGTCACTAGCGTGGGCCATGTTGTGGGTGTACTGACCGTGTTTGTTCTCCACCCCCTCTCTATCTAGTGACCGTGCCCTTGAGGTCTACTTCAGGCCAAGCATCATGGACGACCGAGCCGCTCCTCTCTACTACTAGAGTGGCCATGCTGTGGCCTTTGCGCTATACCGCCCTCATCTGTTCAGTCTGTGTCATTGCAACAGCATGTGGAGGCAGAGCACATGCATTTCCCCAAAGGGCATGGAGGATTAGAATAATGATCTTAACTCTGTAGCTACATAATTATCGGTATTTGTAACCACCAATTCACGTATTTCAAAAGCTTTTCTAAAGGGTTTTCTTCTTGTTAACAAACCGAATGTGTGTTTTGGGAGGGGAATGTGTATGCACGACTGTTTAAATATGAGATCTTTTACTTGAATGAATGTGAAAATGTAAGAAAAGTGAGAAATTCGTAGATATTATTTCTATAAATGCAGTTCTATAGAGAAGCCTTTCTTTTTCTGTCAGACCTAAAAGTTTGTGGCACACTCTAACACTCATTTCAGAAAGCTGATGAAACCTCCTCGCAGGGGTCTTGATATTAATATTAAACAGACCACCATGCTTTGCTAATGTTTTAGTGATGCCTCTGTGAATTCTCTGTCTATGCAGAGATCTGTACAGTGTATTAGATGCAATATATAGTGCAATTTCTCATGCAAGCAGCACTGACACAGGAACTGTGCCTTTTCCTGCTGTTTTGTGCTTAATGTGGTTCTGAATATCTGTAATTCCACTGGTGTAAGTAAAAGGGATTTGCTTTTACGTGATATTTTGTTGTTCCATTTGATTTTTTTTTACAGTTTTTTTGCTTCTACTGTACTTTTGTTGTTTGTTTGTTTCTTAGAAATCTCAATGACTGTTATAGATTTAAGGGGGGTTATTTGTCTTCACCTGTTGCTTTTGCTTTTCCACATACTGAGCAATACTGCTTATTAACTATCAAAAATAGACTTGCTGCATAATAGTGAAAATATTAAATTGCAGGTTCTGTAAATATATCTTTTGATTCGTTTCTGCTTGAGGGACCGAAAAAGCCATTGTGTATATACAGCCTTTGATTTGTCGAAATGACTTCATGTTACAGGAAAAAATACAAAATCAGGTAGATTAGATACTGATATGAATTGCATGTTTTATAATAAGGCGTTTACTATGGATTGTTTGAGGAAGGTGGGAACGTTGTGGGATTCTTCTGTGGAGAGATTTTGTGTCTAATCAGCTTTAAAACCCATTTTATAATGTTTTCGTTTTGGCTTTTCTGTTGATTCCTATTTATGGAGAACTGCAAATGTATGTGCACATTCTTGTCTTTTCTGAAATAAAAAAGCAAATGTTAACAGATCACCACCACACTTTCAGATTATAAAAATTACAATGAGGTCCGAATGACTGAGATCTTATTGAAACATCGTTTCTTTTCTTCAACTGATGCTCAATCTACTCTTTGGATCATATCAAATCATGCTGGAAAATGTGACCATCAGGTTTCACAAAAACTTTATTATTCATAATTTTAAATGAAGAATTTATGTATTAAGCCTCAGACTTTTGGAGCCCACTGTATTTGCATTGAGCTCATGCATATATATGTATGTATGAAGAGTCTTTAATAACTCACAGGCACAAGGAGAAACTATAGTTTGGTTTATTTTTTAGAATAGTACATGAGTCGTGAGGACGTACGGTTTGACAGCTATGAGGCAGTTACAACAGACTTCTCCCCTCAACGCTACATTCAACACTCAATTCACTTTCATTTGACCTCTCTTTGGCAACCATAAACACCCGAATGAAGCACTGATGCTCTGAATGAGAAAAAGTACCTACTGCTGCAAGGTTTAGCACAGTATAAAACTCTTGAAAGGCATACAGCGAGAAAGCGAGGGTACAGTGCAGTGATTGTGACTTACAGCATTGGCACAAATGTGTATGGGCTCCAGTGATTCAAGGCAGAGCATTAACAGTACAGCTGTACGTTACATTTAAATGGATTATCGTGTAAAACAGGTCATAACTTTTCTCGGTGGAACACCTCAGATCATATAGGGACAAAATATGCTGAGAGAACCTTGTAGAAACACACGAGGTCCACATGCCGTCTAGACCATCTGAATTGTTTTGTAGTATATTTTTGAACATCTATCTGTTATTGGATTTAACAAAAATAACATTTCTGAGACGAGGCTTAATCACAGACGGAGGATCAGATCTGCAGGAGCTGCCATTATTGTTCGTAACAGATTTTGCTCACAGACGATATGGTCACTCTTCCTTTCACTTGGTTAAGTGTCTTTAAGTACCACAGCTGAAGTGTACAACTGTGACTTCGATAAGACACTGGTTTTTCGCTCATTCCTGAAATCAGTTCCTTGGATTCAAAGCAAATGTTATTCATGCCCGAGACTGATTGCTGTGACAGACTTCCTAAAATTCTGATTCTGGCAAGCACCTATAAACTATCCACCATCAGGGTCATTCCTCTTATACTGGACATTTTATATTTAACTCAAAAAAAAAACTTGTTACTTTTTCTCACCAATGAATGTCTGAGCTACAGCTTAAAGTATGGTAAAAGCACCATAAATGTATCATAAATGTAGCTTATTTAATTCCTCAAAAGTCATAGAATAGCTTTATGTGAAGAACAGACTGAAATTTAAATCGTCTGACAATTATATCCATAACAGTGAAATTTTACACTCACTTAAGCATTCAAAAATTGCAGTCAAGGCATTATGACAGGTTTGATGCAAGTGATGCGTCTTGTGATCGACTGTAATATGCTAAAGTTTGGACGTATCTTTTTGAATCAGACTGAACTCAGAATGTAGCACGAGATTTGTTTTAAAGGGTTTAAGTGCCTGATATTTCTGAAAGTCTGAGAATCCATTATAGAAGCAAACATATCATTTTCAAACTGCTGCATAACAGGAATGACCCATATGCAAACTGTCCTCTATGCTCGTTACCATACTAGTTGAAGAAAATCACTGGTTTATTGCGTACTCGCCAGCAATACTGTCATTCTTAGAGCTGAAATGTATCACTGTAGTCTATTAAATATGCTGGATATTTAAATAGAAATCTAGAGATCTAAAGAGAAAAACTAGCCTGTTAATGATTGAACTGCACTTTAAATCATATCTTGAATTGGATGTCCTTGATTATAAGGAAAAATATGTATAAAAGATGTCTTGGTTCAAATCATAAAAGTGCAGATAGTTTTTTTTTATTTATTTTTTATGAAAATTGTTTGGAAAAAAGCAAACCAGCAGACAGTATGATAGTTTATATTGTTAATATTTTTGTACCATACCCTTAACACCCCTGAGCTAAAGTTTAGTTAAAAGTGTTCAAATATAGAAAATATCACTTTTGAGCAGCTTGTAGAAGGGGGCTCAGTAAATTTCACCCTCAATAATAATTAGGGGTCTTACTTTTATGGGGGCAGAACATCCTGCATTCTATTTTATCCGGCTCATTTGGTCAACCTGAAACATGTAAAGCACTATGACAGATATTTCAGTCTCTAAATCACTTATTGACGATATGGGGCATGACAAGCAAATGAGGAGAGCAGCCTTGTATCTGTATTGTTTCCTACAAGTTATATGTGGAAAAAAGGATGCTTTCAGCATGATACTGATACTGAATTGTGCAAATAAGTTATAATCTTCATACATCATGTTTTAATACATAGATAATAAATATGTTCTGTTATACAGATCTCTTTTTCTGTTCTTATAACTGTTGTCTTCAACAGACTGTCACTCAACCACCGTCTGTATAGGAACACTTGGAAGGGGCTGGCTAATCCACTACAATATGAGGCACTGTGTCCAAACAGCATATCAGGTTGACAGGACTCTTTTGTCCAGCACGTTAAAAACAACAAAAAGATAGCGATACAAGAGAACCCACAGTCTGATCCGACCAAATCAAACCTCTTCAATTGAATGTGTTAGTGACCCCTTTACTCCTGGGTTCCATTCTTACTGTTACCTGTGTGACGAAAGGAGAGAGCTAGTTAACTTCCAGTGTCAACCATTCCCAAATTATATCAATAATGTGTTTATGTGAAGAAGTACAGAGCTGGACTGACCTCCCATGGAGTCCATGTCAGAGTCAGACACATGAGTAATGGAGAAACGAGAGACACTAAAACGGGAAAGTGGTGCTGGTTTTTCATCTGGCGACTTAACGGGAGAGTTGGGTGGTGTAGTGATTTCATCAGAGCTAGGTTCTGATGTTGAAGGGCTTGGCATCAATGGAAAATCATCTTGCCACTCAAATGCACCACCTGTTTAGGGTGAGAGGCTTGTGAAATATCACTGAACGAAAGGTAATACCTATGCAAAAATCTAATCAAGGTAGAAGAACACCCACTTTCTTCTGGGAAATGCCTTCCTGGTGAATCCTCAGGTGCAGTGACCCTATCTTGGGGTTGTGGAAGCTCCATTTCTGAAGCCTGGCCATTAGGTTCTGCCTCAACAGGAAAACTGTAGTCCCCAAGCTCACCCGTGGGGCTCTCCTGCATCGATACACAGCAAGACACAAACGTTGAGTCATATTAGCATTGCAAAAAAATCAATGTATTTTTCTGAAAAGAAAAGAAAGTAACATGCTACTTAATGCTCTACCTCAATACTACAAGAGATAATTTTACAAACCTGGTCAAACAGAAACACAGTGACGTCGTCAAAGAACGACACCGCTTTTTTTTTGCTCTCCAGTTCATCGCAGAAGGACTGGGTAAGTATGGAGGGCATTTTGAGGAGGCTGCGTAGATGCCGTGCACTGCTACGGTCGCTTACAATGACAGGCACCACGGGGAACTCGTCATCACTTTCATCACTTTGCTCCTGTATGTTGTAGCTACGAAGTTCTTCATCAGACTCATCACTATCCTCAGAATCCACATCATCTGCATCCTCTCCATTCCCCAGTGGAGCTGGGACATCAAGGTCTTCTGGCAAGGCTGGAAGAATGTTCTCCAAGGAATCATCACGCTTTGATCTTGAAAAAGCTTGACCTATGCCACCTTCTTCCACTGAATCCTCATCTTCATTTTCCTCATTGTGTCCTTCCCTTGGAAGCTCTGGATTGTCCACTTTGTTACAGGCCTCTTGCTCCTCTGTTTGGATTATCTCCCCACTGAAGTCTACTAGGATACAATTTGAACCTAGTGACTCTGCTGAGGAAAAATCTCTGAAGTCTCCGTTAGACGGCTCCTCCACACCCGAGGCCTCCTGTGTCGTGGAGGAACCTTCGGACACTGTGGAAGAGTAGCATTCAGAGTTTGGTTCCTCTCCAGAGTGATCAGTTTCCAGCCCAATACCATCATCTGGAGTTGACTCTTTGGTCAAGCATCCCCCCATCTCTGGAGGAAAGGGAGAAAGCATGGAAATCATTGGGACCAATGTAGGTGATGAACACAGATTTGGATTTGTCTTTTTAAGACACAATTGTTTAGCATGAAGGGCAGAATTGTTGTCCTTTGGCACCGAGATGTTATTTCCCCACTCACTCTCCATGCTATGTCCTTCTTTCCTAGCTGTCTTTTCTGAGCCCTCCTTTTCTGCTTTGAGCTCAAAGATATCCTCACCTTGGCGATTGAAAAAGTTGCTGCCCCCTTCACTGGGACTCTTGTCGTTCTCCACGTCATAGTCAGAAAAATAAGCAGAGTCTCTGTACTGATTTCTCTCACCAAGGCTGATCAGTGGTATATGACTGCTGGATGGATGCAGGAGCATTACATTGACATCTTCATCTAGGTCCATCTGGAGAACCATGTCACACTCGTCTGATTCTACACTGGTGCTAAGGGTTGGATTCCCGTCTAGGTCTTTCAAGATAAACTCAGGGGATTCATTGTTCTCTGTGTCATAGCCACTGTCTAGGGACTTTGGCTGAATGGATGTGTGATAACTATCGGGGCTGAAGGCCTCACATGTACTGCTGCTAGAGGCAAGATTAATTGTGTCCTCACAGTGTCTGGACGCAGTCTCCCTCTGTAATGGTCTATGAGTCAGTTCAATATTGCCCACCTCTGCATAGTCCAAGGGATAATCTGTAAGAACTCCAGAGGGGATGTCAGTGCAGTCATTAATTTCCACCAGACTGATACTGGAGTAGTTGGGCACCATCCCGCTGTCTGTCAAATGGTTACACGCTGAGACACTTTTAGGCAGATCCTTAGGGCATGACACTATTTTTACACAAACTCCAGCAGAACCTCCAGTCCCAAGTTTTATATTTTGTGCAGGGGATATCCTTGTCTCGAGTAACATGTTTTCTGTAGTCACTACAATATCTTTTGGAAGAGTGGATGGATTCATTCTGCTGTAACCTCCTACATGGAAGTCTGATGTATTGTTTTTGATATGTTTATGAGCAATGTTCTTCTGCCGTGTATTAATATGCTGGCTTTCTGTGACAGAATGACATTTGGAAGATGATTCAACATCCTGAGTACCTTCAGGGCATAAATGTAGGTACTCACCACCCTCTGAGTCAGTGTGAAGGTTGCTAGTGGTGGGTGTACTATCTGTGGCTTCCATGTATGAGTGGACTTTGAGAGAATCAATGCAATTATATGAACAACTGTTGCTTGTTTCCAATGCTCTTGTTTTCAAATTTTCGACATGAGAAGAGGGTGTTGGATGACGTAAATCAAGATATGCATCTCGAAAACCCACAGCTTGCGTACGATCGCTTAAACTGTTGTTGTTTGCTGAGTGGTTGGAGTTCCAGTTAGTCAACATGTTCTGAGAAAACAGATCATCATCATCTTCTGGATTTGAACTGCCCATGCCCAAAAGAAGGCCGTCACCAACATCAATATCAATACTCATGTAGTGGGGTCTGGGAACATTCTTTTGCATGGGGCCCATCATGTCATAATAGGCCTCATTGGCCATACTTCTTTCTGCAGTTCTCTGGTTAGACTCAAGGTATGGATCACAATATGCCAAGCTGGGACTACTAAGAGAGACTGAAATGCCAAGTGGGCTCTCCTGTACCGCCTCCAGTCTATGGCAGAGACTTCCCGACCCTCTTCTCTGCTGATTACAGTCTGAACCATACCCTCTTATCAAATGAACATCTGGCCCTGCTTGAGGTGACTCTTCACACTGTAAAGTTTGCCTGTCATTAGAAGAGAAATACGATTCTGACTGGCCAGTCTCTACCAAGCTTGGAACTCTTCTTTGGAGTGGCTCCATGTTTAGGCTACTATCTGAATCATAATCATTACTGATGGATTCTTTAGCTGCTGACCAGTAGCTGTTTGGCTGAGACCCAATGGGGCTCCTCCTGTCCATAGAAGACAAGCTGCTGTTGTTGGCTTCAACTCTTGGGCTGTAATCAAGATTGGTTTCTTCTAAGTTGATGTTGCACTCAACTGGTTCCTCAATGCGGATGTAGTACTCACTACTTACTGAGGGGCTGTGTGCACTCAGCACTGGAACCACCCCTGGATGGTCTGACTCATAGTAGGATGGAGAGACCCCGAGAGGAAGGCTCTCACCCTTGCAGCTACCTGTGGAGTTGCTAAGTGGATAATACACATCCTGATAATGGGGATTATTCTTTCCCAATGGTCCACTAGCTGAAGAGGAGCAGTAGGGCTGCTCAGCTTGTGCCTGCTCCCATTTATACTCAAAGTTGAGCCCATGGCTGGTCTCAGTTACTGTCAATATGTCATCCCCATTCTCAGACTGGAAGCTGTCTGCCATAGAGAAGTGTTCAAGTAGAGGAAATGAAGAGGAAGTAGAAGAAGCTACTTCAGGTGCAGGTGTCCTGTGAGAGCTGTTGGAGCCCAGACTTGGCCTGAGAGAGTTCCAGCGCTGCTCAAAGTCCTCTTCAGCCTCAGTAGTACCCTTAGCACACAGATAACTTAGCAGTAGATGGACTTCCTCCACGACAGGTCTCTGCTCAGGCTGCAGCCAACAGAACTGCATTACCTCATACCTGCTCACACACATAACAGAAAAGCAAATATTTTAGACCCTTAACTAATATCTATTAGAAACAGAATTGGTTGGTTGTGAAGGATTAGAATAGATTGGTTGGACCAAATTGAATACAAAAACTATGTTCCAAAACCTTTAAGCACAGATATCAACATTTGCCTCTTTTCTTGGAACCTAAAGATGTATGAGTGGCACCATTTTTATCCTCTATTATCTTATTGTTTTATGGATACTTAAAATGGATACTAGTACAGTATGGACAATAGCCAGAAACCGACTAAGTGATTATTTGAAATATGGACAGTTTAGTGTGATGGTAGCCTTGAAGCCTTAAAGTATGGTAATTTATTGTTTAGTATCCAGTAGGGGATTGAGTGGTGTAGTTGTATGAATTACTTCGCTTGAATAAATGTACAATGATTGAGATGAGTGTTTCGGGGTAAAATGAATGATGTGTGCTTCCAGGACTGGATAAATGTATGATTGATAGGCTTACAGAAGGGGAGAATTAATGATTGGCCACAGTGGATCTGAGCAGTATTGATTTGTTGGTCTTGCCAGAGAAAATGGCAATGAATGGTGGAAGCACCTGTGGTTGAAAAATATTCATTGCTTTACATGTATTTAAAAGAAAAGTGATTATGTGGGTGTGTCTCTGAAGGGGAACATTGATTGGTTTGAATGCGGTGATGGGGGGTCATAGATGGCAGACGTAAGGGGATGGGCGGTTTATTGCAATGATTGTGACTTGTGAGACGACTCACCAGCGTTCACACAGAGGCACTTTCAGCAGGGGCTTTGGCAGTTTGAGCTGCTGTTCCTTTACAGCATATGTTAAAACCTGCCTATCAGAATAGTGCCTGTAAGGCTGGTTCCCCAGTTCAAACAACTCCCATATTGTCACACCCAGTGACCTGCAGGGTTAATCACATAGTAAAGAGTCTGTTAATCAGTGAGGAAATTAGTATAAAGTATATAATATTTCTTAAATTCTGGATCTTAAATTTTACACATATGTCAGTATGTCACAGGGCAGAGGTTTTCTACCTTTTTTGGTCAACTACAGCTTTTTTTTTATTCCAAAGTTCTTGGGAACCCGCACAGAAATGTACTTCAGGATATCGCAAACCACAAATTATGTGAGTAACTTTACCTTTTTGAGAGGGGCTAAGCTTGTGTGTCAAAGCATGCTTATCACCTCTTGGATAAGCGAAATATAGCCCCAAAATAAGTATCCAAATAACTGCAAGTTCTGCATTTGCGGCATCCTGGTTGTTTTGCTGAGTTCAACTTTGCATTCAGGTGTCATTTTAGTGCACACATCATGTAATATCCTGTGACCTCAAGATTGAGAACCTCTGTCATAGTGTTTCTAAATTACTTCTCACCAGACATTGCTGGATTTGGTTTGGTCCACAACCAAGAGATTGCCGTGGACTTCATCAATAAGTTCTGGGGCAATCCAGCGTAGAGGAACCCATATTTGATCTGCTGTTACATAATAGTCATCCTAACAGGGGGAAAGGATGCACTGATATTGAATATAAAGAAATACTGAGACAAAGTCAAAATAATAGGATCAGCATGACTGCAATCCTAAAAGCCTTCACAGACTCACCTTGTACTTACTGTGGCTGAGGCCATAGTCTCCAATTTTCACTGCCAGCTCTGAGGTCAACAGGCAGTTCCTAAGGGCCAGGTCACTGAGAACAGGACAGAGTGGAGCAATGTTTGCATAATTTTTAGTTCCTGACATTGGCAAACTTTCATGACCGAGAAACAAAGGAAGTCTGCAATGTCATCTAACATTTTTTTCAATCAATTCTTACAAATAATTGATGATTTTGTTGAGCGAGGGGTTTTCCCCCAGCAACAAAATCACTGATGCTGGAGTCTGTGATATGTACTCAGGCAGCACCAGGATATTGTTGCCAGGAGACACCAGAGCTGGACGTCCAATGAGCAGCAGGATGAAAAATAACTAAAAGATCCAATATGCAGGGAAAAGGCCAAAGGCTAGTGGATCCTGACCTGTGAATGTAATTGTGTTTGTGAAGGTACAGAAGACCAGAAGCAATCTCGCATGCCATCTGCTGAAGGATCAAAGGGTCAGGGGTGACTGAGTCTGTGGCCCGACAGCTACGTAGGTATCCTTTAACATCACCCTGTATAAAGTAAACATCATTAGTAAAAACAATGCATTAATGCTAATGTGTGTTATCATGCAGTTCACTACCTACTGTAATTCTGGTACCATTACTCTGTCAGTTTGTTACTGTGCAAATGCACAATATGACCAGAAGAGGGAGCATTAAGCTGTTTAATTATCCATTTGCTAAGCTCCGTCCCCCTTGGATGCTTAGACCAGCTTTACAGAAATGTCACTGCATGTTTTTCAGTAAAAATGTGCTCATAAAGGGGTGTTGGAATGAAACAAAGCAATGTTGTTTATCTTAAATTGTTTAATGATGCAGTAAAATGATTAAAAGACTGTGAAATTAGAAACAAGACAGACACCTAACATAATCAAATAAAAAGAGAAAAGCCTCATTTGATGGTGATCGGAACTGTTCCTAATGTTATAGTACCGTGAACTCTTTATTTACTATTACGTATAGTATAGTATAACTACATCGTATAGAGGGTTTAATACACATAAAAATAATGGAAAATAGGATATTAAATAAAGCATGCATTCTCTCTGGGTTCCTTGTTTTCTACTTTTTGCATTTAAAAATTATCCCAACACACAGATTCTCCATAGACTTGTATGAGAAAAGAACAAAAGTCTGATTATATGGCTAGAGTTGCTAAGCTAGGATTGGTCAGTAACATTTTTAAGGTGTGGCTTACCAAAGGGTCAACTGCAACTGTGCAGCAGTGCCACGGTTGCTTTTTTTGCAGCATCTTGCTCTCAAAACAATAGGCCTACTTGCTAAATAAAGGAGATGCTACTTCAATACATCGTATTATAATTGATATAATATGCCACTTCATCTCAAAAGGCTGCTGACTGTTAGTATAGATTCTAAAGGGTAGGCTGAACAACTCCGAGTATGTTTTGAGTCCAATGAGGGAAGTGCCCGATATTCGGTGGCTTACCAGAGGACAGTGCTCCATAACCAGCAGGTAGGGCGTGACTTCTGAGCACTGGGACAGACACTGCAGAAGGGATGAATGCTGGAGCACCCTGTAAGATCCACACATTCCAACATCAAAACACTGCTCACATGAGAACTATTTATTTATACATTTCAAATAAGAGCTATCATTAACGTGGTTTCATTTTGTGCCGACAAGAGATGTAATGACAAAAATTTCATACATATAGCATATATTTTAGCATATAGCATAAGATACAATAAGATGAGGGGGTAAGTAATATAAGTAGGGTAAGAGAGATAAGAGGAAAGGTGTGTACCGGTAAGGTTGGACCTCTTCCAGGAACTGCATCTGCTCCTGTACACTGGCACTGGCCTTCAGCTCCTTAACCACCACCTGTGTGGAGCTGAGTCCAGCATTCACCTCCCCCAGCAAAACCTGAAAGCCAGCCCAAACCACACATTAACACTGCGGAAATGGCTCACACCTGCCACCTGTGAAACTGGCAGCACAGATTTACAAAGCGTGAACACTTGTGTGCTATTTATCTCAAACTGTTAGTGTAACGGTAGCTCATAATGAGTTCATGACCACACTGTACTGTGTTTAATATCAACTCCATGAGATTTTCTGCTGATTTCTAAGGGCCACCTTATAGTATGGCTTGGGTTATAAAAGGTCTTACCTTGCCAAACCAGCCATGTCCCATTTCTTTTATGTAGAGGAGGCTGTGGCGTCCGAGATCTGTAGACTTCAGGTGCTGAACTAGGGGGAACAGAGAGAAAACATACATTCAGAGATGAGAGAGACATGAAAAATGGATGCAATGAGCGGCTTGAATGTTCCCAAACAATGGAAGAGTGACCAATATCCATGTTTATCTGCTCAAACTACTTTACCTCTTCTATTACCACATCTAGATGCAAAATGGATCAAAATCTGTGGAAGTTGACACAAAACTTCAGACACTCTGGTTCCAAATACCTTGAACCATCACAATTCAGCAGATTAGATACAGCGACGAAGAGCAGCTCTCTTTGTCTGGAATGAAACCGTAGGATGAAGCTCCGACGATGCAGAGGGATGGAGTTGCCGTTCTTCTCCGGTTCTCCATGTCTCAATCTAAGCTCCAGGGGTTTAACCCTCCAAGCCCTCGGACAGCTGAGAAAGCAGCACTGACTTTCTCCAGAGACAGAGCTCGTCTCCTCGCGCTGAGATATGGCGCTCCACAACATTCCCATAATGCACCCGGCTGGAACTCGCAGCTGGAGCCAACTCAACTTGAAGCTGAGATTAAACTAGCGGATCTAGCTGAGATCAGTGTTTAAAGTGCCAAGTGTCCCTCAGCCCCACCAGGAGCTGGACGTATGTCTGCCGCACAGCTCCGCACATGCCAAATGCATCTGCTAACGCAAGCAATGCCATGAGCACATAATGACCCTCGTTCCTCTGCCCCCTTCCTTCTGTCTATCTCAGCAAGACTATGGGGGCAATTGTAAACAAATAAAGCACTGTGAGCAGCAGAAAGACCTCTGTCATTAACACGAGCCCCCCCCCACACCTCCTCTTGTGCTACGAGCAGGTCTCACAGTGTGCGTCTCACAGACCCATCCCTGTATTAATGCACTAAACTGTTCTCCTCCTCTGCAGCGTTCCAGAAGCTTCTCATTCCAGCCCCTCACACTCCCCGCCACAGTTACATTGTGGCTTTTGTCCGCAGAGCAGCAGCGCCTGGTACCCCAGTACCAGCCCAGACACAAGGCCCATTCTCTGCTGCTCTGAGCCAGGATTGTCACAGCAATGACCCCCCCCCATTCCTGACACACAACTATCTCTCTTTTCTTCAGCTGACTTGAACTGGCCTTTTATATGATTTCTGTGGAATCTGTGAGTTGTGCATTCCCGTCCCACTCCTGGCATTCCCACTACAGCCCTGGGCCATGTTAAAAATGCATAAAAACGAAGCGCAATTGCACTTGCACTTGGCTGGCCTATGATTGTACATGGGCTAGAAGGGAAATTCTACTTAAAGGGTTAGTTCACCCAAAAATGAAAATTATGTCATTAATTACTCACCCTCATGTCGTTCGACACCCGTAAGACCTCCGTTCATCTTCGGAACACAAATGAAGATATTTTTGTTGAAAGCTGATGGCTGAGAAAGGCCTCCGCAAGCCCTCCATAGGGATTCAGTACATTTACACTCACAAGACCCATAAAAGGCACTAAAAACATTGTTACAAAGTCCATCTCACAACAGTGGCTCTACAATAATTTTTACAAAGCGACGACAATAGTTTTTGTGTGCAAAAAAAAAATCAAAATAACGACTTTATTCAACACAAACTTTGGCCTCTGCCGTGAACTCACGAAGCACCATGACGCATGCGCGAGAATATGACGTAGCGCCGGCGTTCGGGAATCCATGAAATGCACACTTTAGCCCCATTTTGAACTCTACGCCGAGACCTAAAGCACGATCAATGTAGAATTCAACAGCTTAGATACGGCGCATCTTCCTCTGCTTGTAAACATCTCCTCCTCGCTTCTGGGTTATGTGTCCGAACGTCGGATCTGCGTAATATTCTCGCGCATGCGTCATGGTGCTTCGTGAGTTCACGGCAGAGGCCAAAGTTTGTGTTGAATAAAGTCGTTATTTTGATTTTTTTTTTGCGCACAAAAACTATTGTCGTCGCATTGTAAAATTATTGTAGAGCCACTGTAGTGAGATGGACTTTGTAATGACGTTTTTAGTGCCTTTTATGAGTCTTGTGAGTGTAAATGTACTGAATGTCAATGGAGGCCTTTCTTAGCCATCAGCTTTCAACAAAAATATCTTCATTTGTGTTCCGAAGATGAACGAATGTCTTACGGGTGTCGAACGACATGAGGGTGAGTAATTAATGACATCATTTTCATTTTTGGGTGAACTAACCCTTTAATGTGTCGACAAAAGATTTCAGAACGTGTAAAATTGCAAACTGAATGAAGGGATTTCAAAGGTGCTAAGCTGAATTGTTTTGGTTGAACTTTCAATATTAACAAGAAAATATGCATACAGTACATCTATTTTTATGATGAATGTATGATGGTGTTGATTCTGGTATAGCACCAGCATGGTAGATAAATAGAGTGAATGAATATACCCTGAATGACAGGGTATATACCATGCAAAGTTAGAAATGTCTGTGTCAGCCATTACAGATTTTACTACACCATTTAGGATATGTATTGCAAAGGATGGCATACATTTGCATCTTTTGAAAGAGAGACAGATATATTGAGTGATGTGAAAATACAGAGCAGGACATGTCTAATAAGATGAGGATGAACTTATTAAAGAGCGTTTTTTGGCACAATTCAAGAAGTCTGTAGTGCAAGCGGTCTTCTGTGTGGGTGCAAAACCGCAATTGAAAGACGTAACTTTATTCTTGAAAGAAATCATTTGAATCATTATTCCCGAATTTGGTTGTGTGGGCTGGGGGTATCTATATTCTAAGGGCTCTATATATTGAGGGTGAGTTTTTTGAGGTGACTGTTATTTTAGAACATTATTTTAGAACGTTTAATTTCCTTGGCGACACGTAATGCAGCCACACAGACACGTTTATTTCATTTTTTCCTTTTAATCCAAAATATTCACAAACTTGTTAACTATATCATAAATTATATATGATATATTCCAATTGTCAAATATGTGGAAGTGAATGTGTTGTGTCGTTTAAACACCTTTTTTAATTATCATCTTAGTTGATTTAACGTGCCATGAGTTTGCACAACAATTCAGAGGATCTGTCGGATTTACATCACGTAAATTAATCAGTTTTTCCCGAAATACATAAAAGTGGCTGGTAAATTAGAAGAAGAATAGAGTAAACTTTGTTTCATACTCAATGTGTATCTGATATGAATTAAAAAATTGAAAGGATTATTATTGCAGCTTCCATAGTAATCAGTGTATGGAATTTGAAGTCTTTTTTTACAGTACTTACTGTAATTTGGGCCGAATGCAATGATTGGACGGATATTTTTTGGTCCTGAGACATCCTAAGAAGATACCTATATGTAAATTTTTTATATTTAAAAAATCATACATTGTGATTTCTGGATTTTTTTTTTGGGATTATGTCTCTCACAGTGGACATGCACCTACGATGACAAATTCAGACCCCTCCATGATTTCTAAGTGGGAGAACTTGCAAAATAGCAGGGTGTTCAAATACTTATTTTCCTCACTGTACATATATATATATATATATATATATATATATATATATATATATATATATATATATATATATATATATATATATATATATATATATATATATATATATATATATATATATATATATATTTTTTTTTTTTTTTTTTTTTTACATTCTAGCTAACTTAAGTCGCCATAAAATTAACTTTGACTAATCTTATTTTTTATGGAATGCTGCAGTGTTTATTCTGAATTATTTGTCTGAACATATCATTATTAAAAATAAAAACGTGCCTTTATTATATTTAATTAAAAACATTAACGTGCAAATTGCAACAATTAGCAAATTACAACAATCCAATAAATTCCCAAAGGACAAAATGAAGTCCCACTTTTTTTAATGTTTGAGAAGCTGCACTTGTATTGGAAAGAAAAGAGACAATTTCCATTTCATGCCGACTTTAACTATATTGTGATACTGTATATACAGTGTATATGTATTTCCATACTAGCTCAACAATTGGAAGAGCATGTTGGGTTCAATTCGCATGTAAAATAAGTGATAGTAATGTTTTCCTTAAGCCAGGGTTTCTCAACGGCCAGGTCCACTGTCCTGCAGAGTTAGGGCCAACCCTAAACAACAGGGCCAGAGTTGAGAAACCCTGCCTTAAATGTTCTATAAGCTGCTTTGAATTAAACTGTCCACTCCATAAATAAAGGCAGTTGATGGACATAACTATGAGACCCTTTTTCTCTGATTCCCCATGCTCAACCTTTTTCAGATTGAAGCTTATGTCATAGTCAGTGAAAACCTGGAAATGTAGTTTAGGAGTGAAAAAACACCAGGGACATTCAAAGTGTGGGGGTTTTACTTCATTGAATTCAGTTAAGTGTTAATCTTGCATTAAAACAATATGAATGAGGATGAAGAGGAGGAAGGGGGGAGGACGAAAAGGGAGTGGTTCAACCATGACCGAGCCCTTCTCAATATCACAAGGGACTCAGTGCTACCCTCTCGCTCTGCAACACCTGGACCAATCACATGGCCGTAACCATGGGCGACGAACAGTCCAGAGGCTATTGGCTGGCTCCTAAAACTCTTTTGTCCAATCCCTGCTTTCATTCCAGCATTCCGCTGTCTCCCCCACCCTCCCCTGATGCTCTACGCAGACGGAGTGTGTGAGTCATAGGGACAAAACCTGACTCGCACGGATTCACCCACGACAGTCATTAAGCCATTGGGTTCGACTTGATGCCAAATTATATGTAATAAACTCAGTAGATGTTTATCATTCCTGAAGAAAATGCAAATGCTGTTTGCCTGTGCAAAACTCACTGCCATTATGCCAATGCATAGTGAGTGTTTGCCAGGGTGTCACTATGCAATTATTAAGATTTTTTGCATTAGCTTGCTGTTTCTAGGTGGCAAGTTAGACAGAAAATACCGTCTAAAGTCTTGTTTTTCAAATCTGATCTTTGGGAATGGCTGTCCACGCTGTCATTTTGCAAGTAATGAAATCAGATCAGTTTGTTCAGCAGTGTATCTATGTCTGGAGTATCTACATTGGCAGCAGTATATCTCATTGGTTTGGAAAGAGAGTATGGACTTGTTAACTTATTGTCAGCATAGTTAATGTAACATGGCATAGGACAATAGAGTTAGTAAAAATGACTATTTGGACAAAGACAATATTCGGCACTTTTTAATTAACAAGTTCTGTTAGACCCTAAACTAAAGTGTTACCATTTTATTTATTTTTAATTTTTTGCTAATTGTTTCTCTTATGTTTACCAAGGCTGCATTTATTTGACTTTTTGACTTCCATTTGACTTGCATTTATATTACTGTAAAAACAGTAATATTGTGAAATAATATTACATTTTAAAATAACTGTTTTCAATTTGAATATATTTTAAAATGTAATTTATTTCTGTGATTTTCAGCATCATTAGTCTTCAGTGTCACATGACCCTTCAGAAATCATTCTAATATGATTTGATGCTCAAGAAACATTTCTCATTATCAATGTTGCAAACAGTTGTGCTGAAAAGCAATTATTTAATATTGAAATCTCTTGTAACATTTAGATTTTTGATTAATTTAATGCATCCTTGCTGAATAAAAGTAATTTCTTTAACACAAAATATAAGCAAACACCACTAGCAAATCAATGTGATCTCTTCTAAAGAGATGAAAATCTACAGCCAATTTGGGTTTAGGACACATCTGTTTCATATCTGTTGAAATATTGTAAAAACAGCTTAATTTCCATCTGTACTCTCTAGTGCTCCATGCATTAATAGCTTCCTTTCCCTTCTGCAGTCCAGTTCACATGCATCCATCATGCCAGGAGTCCTCTGGGCCGGTCTCACGGCGCATTATGCAACTGACAGATGTGTGTTCTGCTTCCAGAGATGGTTCACTCTCCACCCCTCTCTGCACTGTGAGAACATAAACAAGGCCACTGCTCTTTTTCCGGAACCATCCGTTCACAATGGGCACAGAGAGAGGTCCTGTTCTTTACTCTTCCTGTCACAAGGCTGTTAGCGTAGTGTGCCACTTCACTTCCAGTATTGTTTATTAATGAGAAATGCAACCAGCAGTCTGCCTGCAATGTGTGAATGCAAAGTGTTGACAATGATGAGCTATAAACACCTCTGTTAAAACACACAGGGCCCTATCATACGCACGGCGTAATCGGCGACAGGCGCAGTGCAAGTGTTTTTTGCTAGTTTCAGCCCGATTTTTTTAAAATCATTTTTACATCCACGCCACGTTATTTAAATAGAAAATGCACTCGCGCCCATCTGTTGCCCATGGGCGTGCTGTTCTGAAAACAAGGTGTGTTCAGGCGCATTGTTGGGCGTTGCTATTTTGAGGCAACTGAAAACAACCATTGACCAACAAAAACCTGGTCTAAAGTCAATAGCACAGTATTTTCTGTGTTATTTAAAGGCCGCGTTAGTAATATGCACATATAGGCGGGTGCACTCTGCTTCTTACATACACAGGGATGGGCAGCAGTAATAGGCTATTTTCTACCCTGGTTTTGAACCTCTCTCATGGAACGCTTGGTTTTTATGGGCGTGCCGCACTGAAGACTTGGAAGTAAATGCCCACTGCTATGATTGGATAAGCTTCACTATAATGAGCGATCGGCTCCCACCTGAGTACACGTAAGGAATTGTTTTGAAAGCGTGTGGGAAAAGAACACCGGAAAGATTCGGGCTCGCAAAATGTCTTTATCAAACCAACATAATGATTTATCTCTCATCCACCGGCAATTAATTGGAATGTTATTTTTTATTACTTGGCCCGTCCGATAGGTGGGTATAACCACGAACCGTGCATCACTAACACACATGCACAAGCCTCACAACAGAGTCAGACAAATCAGCATGCTCAAAACTTCCGCAATTTTATTTTTCCTTCAAATATCAAGTCAATAGAGTGAACAACGCACATCAAGAAAGGAATGTTATTTCACTATTTAAGATAGCCTGTCGGCAGGCCGGGAATACATTTTGGTAGCCCGTCTGGAAAACGCAGCCCCCGGGACATTGGGCTTTGTGAGCCCTCTGACAGCGTGGTAAATTATGTTCAGTTAGACACGTACACATAATCAGTAGATATCAAATGATCTGAAACAATGCAATACTCACATATATAAAAAAAAAAAAAAACATTTTTTAAAATCACATTAGTGTGTTGCTTCATTCATTCATGTAATCTCATCCTGTCTGCAAATCCCGTCTCTTGTTTACAAACGAATCCATGGGGAAATGAAGGAAAAACCTGCAATGTCTTAAAGGTCCCGTTCTTCGTGTTTTTTTGAAGCTTTGATTGTGTTTACAGTGTGCAATATAACATGTGTTCATGTTTCGCGTGTAAAAAAAACTGTATTTTTATTTACTTATCTGTATACCGCTGTTTTCACTGTCCTAAAAACGGCTGATGACTTCCTTGTTCTATGAAGTCCCTCCTTCAGAAATACGTAACGAGTTCTGATTGTGCCAGCGGTTCCTGTGTTGTGATTTGACCGCAGGTGGCACAGTTCCTGTGTTGTGATTCGACAGCTGCTTAGCACACGTAACTTGCACGGAAAGATCACGCCTCTGGAGATGTATGCGCTTAATGATCTCTACAGCGTCCCTGGGAAAGCCAAACAAAGGTGATTTGACTCCGGGATGAAAATAACAGCGTCTCGACGACATGGCGACAAACACACTGAAACGCAACACTTTCTTTTTCTCCACGCTCCTGTCCTCTTCTCCACGTGGGACAGCAACAAGACCACGCCCCCTTTTTTCGCGTATTCTTGTGGGCGGAGGTTAGTCTGTTCTACTGTTCTACTGACGTCATTTATGAAGGAAGTACCAGGATGTAGTCCAAGCCGGCCGTTCGCTGTAGGCTTTGAAAGGGAACTTCTGTTAAATAAAATATCTCGCTTGGCATTGAACTTTGAGCTTTATCATTTTACAGGTATTATTTATGCTCTAACAGCAACATTACACACTAACTAAAGTTTGAACAGTGGGATCACGAAGAACGGGGTATTCTAAGCTGGGTATTCATTAAAAATCCATGCATTCATAATATTGGAATCCGAATGAGGCTTATGCAGCATGTTTATTGCTTGGAAGTTTGATCCGATTTAGCTCCACATAGGCCTATGTTATCTATCTATAACATGCCATGCACAAATTGGTGGGCGTGGCTACAGAATCAGGCGTAATACTTATGTTGAGGCGGTGTTTCACCACACTCTGACGTCACAGCTTGGCACATTCTGAGATCAAGCGTTTTCTGGACCTGGTGTCAATAAAAGCTTTTCTTTGACTAACAAGAAGTTTTCAGCTCTAAAACTTAGGCTGAATGAAAAGTTGATTTCTCAATTCGTGAGCCCTTTAAAATAGGGCTCACAGCGTTAATGATCAGGTGATCAGATGCTTTCTTAACTGTAGTTTTCTCGCTGCTGTCATTGTTGTTCTGTGTTTATTTTGTTATTAAGAGGAAAGCATGCAGTACATATTCAACTAATGTTGCTCTCAGCAGTGCAGGTGGCGTCATGGATGTTTGCTAACACTATATCACTGCTCAGCAATTTCAAACTTCTTTCTACCCCTTGAGCGAAGAATGAAAATGGACTTTGCCGTGAGTATATCGGCGCCTTTTTTTCCATTAAAACTTGGGCTGCCTTCTCGTGGTTGCCGGCATGTTGAATCACATGGCCAGCACTCATTCCAAACTCATTCCATGAAAATACAAATTTTTCAAAACATCTCCCTTTGTGTTGGGTAAATAATGAAAACGATACGATTCTTACATGACTTGTTGGGCTGTTTGGACACAGGTAGTGAGACCTCCGTGAGAGGCAGGATATAAACCTCGGGGTCGTTCTGAGAGCTGGGGGAGGCTAAAGTGGAAAGGTTAGCTTGGCCCTCCTCCCCCTCCGTATTTTCAAACTCCTACAGGGAACAAAAGCACAGAGAATCAATGACACAATTGAGACGCAAGCAGTGTCAGCACAATTACTTCACACATACTGGGAAATTAATATGGAATTTTAATGGTTTCTTTTATCACAGTATGAATGCAAATTAAAGTCTCTAGTGTTGTATCTTGTGTTTTGAACGCTGGATGCCACATTATGAAAATTGAGCAATCATTTGCTTGGACCCAATAGCCAACAAGTTTTCAGCTCCCACAGCTCCACATATTGGTCATTCTCACACAGTCTGACTATTGTTGAGCATCTGTGTTGGGGAATTGAATTGCAGTTTTGAATCTGTGCCATAACCAACGTCAATTAAATTCTTGTATTTGATCTCAACTTAGATTTGGGTAGTAAACAAGATGCAGAAAAGCTTCTGGGAATGTCCTTTTACTGTGTTTCATCATAAAATGTATTAGTATTTTATGCTAATGTTACATCTAATGCAATTTTATACCATTTGCCATTTTCACTGTATATAACCTGTTAACTAATTAACAGGTTTCTGTCATTATAACTCTCTGGCTGTTTGGCATGGCAATGTTTATATATTTGGTGGAATAGATCTGCTACGCTGCTGCTGCTGTTAATGTTGGTTATTGCTGATGCTGATGCAGAGCAAGTATGGGACTTGCTACTGCCGATACTAAGGATGTGAAGCTGAGGAAATTTTCCCACCGGTTAATCGATGGTGCAATACTGTGCTGTGATTCTCGTTCGGCTCACGCTGCATTGAGCAGACAGTTTTTAACTGTAGTGTCTCTAACTGAACTGAATGATTTTTATTACTATAAAGAAATCAAAACGGTGGTGGGGGGCGGTGGTGCGGTGGGCAAGGGATGTAACCGATGTTGATGCTCATATGGTCACGGCTCGCAGTACATTACGAGCACCTCCCGATAATTTTCAAACTGCCAATTGCCAAATCATACACAACCACGTGTATGTTCAAACAACTCCCAGTTGTTAATATAAACTACAGTATCTCGAAGTAATTCCCCGAATACTTAAAATACAATCCAATACTTCCCTAAAGTATGGTGACGGCATCCCGTCAAGAAGCTACTATCACAACCTCAATCATACTTAGTTTGTCTTTTGAGCATAGAATCTTTAGTACTTCTATTCCTCAGCTGCGCAGCATAAAACTGACACGACTCCCAAGTTGCTCTTTGAAGGAATTGAGTTTTATTCACAGCCGGGAGATCACTGGTCACAACAACCAAGTGAGTCTCCTGAACAGAAAGATACATGTACATTTAAATCTTACAGTTGATTAAAAATCTATGTCACTCAAGCCTTCTTCACTGTGATTGGTTCTGGTGATTGGCTTGTAACGATCTAATCATGACTGTTCTATTTTGTTAAACAATTTTAGGCAAGTCTGCATGGTCTTTGATCTGTGCATAAAATATTTCTATAACACACGTCACATAGGCTAGTTCGATAAATATTATTAGGCATTAGGCTATAGCTCAGTGGCTGCAACCCTACAGCGTGCGAATACACGGTCGGTCACACACACACACTTTCTCTCTCTCTAGTTGTTTCTGTTGAAAGGAATGGCTGCTGTTATTTGCACACAAATATTTTCTTGCTTTCTTTTTTGCTATCCGAAGTAATAGCAGCAACATTAAAAGCTCCAGTCTGAATGACATCGTATGACGTATCGTATGACGTATCGTATGACGTTGGATGTAGCGGTCTGGCGGAAGCTAGATATTATTACGTTTTAAATATGGATATTTTTCTTACACATCTCCATTGATATGCTTCAGAAGGCCTTTATTAACCCCTAGGAGCCGTGTGGAGTAAGTTTTTGATGAATGCACTTTTTTGAGCTTCAAACTCAATGGACCCCGTCACTGCCATTATAAAGCTTGGAAGAACCAGGATATTTATTAACATAACTCAGATTGTGTTCGTCAGAAAGAAGAAAGTCATATATATACCCCTAGGATGGCTTGAGGGTGAGTAAATCATGGAGTCATTTTCATTTTAAAGTGAATTAATCCTTTAAGGACCTATTAGCCTGAGCCATCTAGAGTTTCATAACAGAACTTTGTATTTTTACTGTAGCTTTTTCCTTCTGTAAAAATTACTAACATTTTATTACAGTTTGGTATGTATTATAAAATTTGTGTCAGTTCCAATATTAAGACCAAATTGTCCTTTAGTCTATATAGTACATTCATCAAGATAAAGTCATTCACCCTCTTTCCATCAGTTTTGCTGTTGACAGAAAGTAGTAGGAGCAGTTGTGAGCATCTGTAATTCGTGAAATTCTTTTCCTGTCAATCCAATTCAAATTCCAATTCAAATTCAGTTTACATTCTTATTAACTGAAAGGGAGCCAATTCTTCATTTGTGACTTTTGTCCATGACTTTACCTATAAAGGAATGTTTCTCTATGCTTGCTTATCCTTATATTCTTTGTATGTCTGATTACAATTGACAACACCTCTTATCTTCTGCCGTAGTGCCTCTCCTATTTTAAGAAGAGCAATATTTCTTGTTGTAATGCTACAATAGTTCTACTCTTTTGAGCATCAGATGGAAAGATCACCTTTTTTCCGCCTTAAAAAAATAGTAGCTTTGATTTTATACATATTGTATGAGACCACTTATTTATTTAATTCTGGTACTCAGACAGAGAGGCTAAATACGTAATTGTGTGTAGTTTCAATTTGTATTATAAAATGTAATCTTATTTTGCCACTTACAATGTAAAGAAAGCTCTCAATAGAAAATCTATACTGAACCGCATCTGCTAATGGGTGTTCATCATGGGCGGTGGATGGCTGTGAGGCAGTTTGATGCAATATCATTTAAAACCACTTGAGGGTGCAAAGTATTTTACTTAATTCCCACAGTCCATCTAAATATTTCATACTTCAAGCTGTTATTCATTCATTATGTGTGCATTACTAAAGTGCTAACAGGACATATTTGGGTAACACTTTAGAATAATGGTCATTAGTTAACATTAGTTAATGTATTAACTAACATGAACTAACCATGAGCAATACATTTGTTACTGTATTTGTTCATCTTTGTTAACGTTAGTTAATATAAATCCAGCTGTTCGTGGTCTGTTCATGTTAGTTCACAGTGCATTAACTAATGTTAACAAGATTTTAATAAAGAATTAGTAAATGTTGAAATTAACATTAACAAAGATTAATAAACGCTTTATAAGTGCAGTTCATTGTTAGTTCATGTTAACTAATGTAGTTAACTAATGTTAACTAATGACCATTATTCTAAAGTGTTACCCATATTTGAAGAGGAGGCAGCAGTTTATCTTTATTCACCAGCAGTCGATAAAAACTTTCATTTGAAGTGAGCTGCTGGTTCCACATGTTTTATGTGCATGATGGGATGAAGAGAAGATGAGGCTGGAAAATGTTGGCTTGCTCCTCTCTGCCTCATCCTTTTAAGATTTCAAGACATTTGTAATGTTACAAAAGATATTTCTATTTCAAATAAATGTTCTTTTGAACTTGCTATTCATCAAAAAATCCTGAATAAAATAGTTTCCATAAAAATAAAGCAGCAAAACTTATTTGACCATATCTTTTTATTTCCACCCTCTTGTTTGTGTCACAGTGGGCTTTGTTTGTTTCATGTCTTTTATTGTGAAGTTTATTATCATAGTCATGTTTCCTGGTTCTTGTCGTGTGACCTCCTTGCCTTCCTTGCCTCCTTGCTTCCCTAGTTTCATGTGTCTTGTTCTGATTGGTTCCCTTGTCTATGTGTCATGTTCTCATTGGTTGGTCTAGTCATGTGTCCATAGTTCTCATTGGTTTATTGTCTTGTCATGTGGTTGAGTTCTGGCCGTTCATTGGCTGTCATAGTCATGTGTTCCCCTAGTCTCTGTATATATAGTCCTCATGTTTGCCTTATCAGTTGGTCGAGTATTGTTTACTGTAAACCGCTGTTGGTGAGTTTTTAGTCGAGTCGAGTCGAGTCATGTCATTGTTTCTGTTTGCTCACTTTGGATTATTGGCAATAAAACTGCACTTGGGTTCATCTAGACTTTAGATTTTCTAAGCATATTGCATAATTGTTCTTGGAGTCAGTTGTTTTTGAGATAACCAATTGAAACCAGCCAAATTGTGTGGATATACGTAATTTTTGGCAATGCAGGCTGCCATACAAAGAAAGTATGAACATGTAAAAACAATAGAGAACAAACAAAATATTAACAACTGATTATGTTGTAGTCAGTGTATGCTTTTTCCTCTGAGCTTTTTGTTTTTCTATGCAATTTTTTTATTTATTGCATAGTAGTAAAATAAACCCTGTAGCTGTAGTTTGCCAAATAGTTTTACCTTAACCAAGTTTAGTTGTTCTGCCCTCATATTCAAAATATTAAAAAAAATATATATTTTCTTCAGATTTTTATGGTTTATTTGAACTTGTAGGGGCAATAAAAAACAAATACCCCCTCACTTTTGACCACTACTGTAGTTGTCCAGTCAATTTTACAGCGGACAAAAAAATATTTTGTGAAAATTAGACATAGTATGACAAATTGAACACATTGTAAGCTACTCCCATCATTCTATCTGCTGCATTAAATTAAATACGGCATCCACTACTCTATGTTCTAATAAGAAACATGCTGTTCACTTGCATAATAGTGTGGTTGTGGCATCTACCAGCAGGGACTAACTGTCAAAGCTGTACTATGACAAATGTCTATTGACATACATGGACAGTAGACAGTAAGTGTCCACAAGAAAGCAGCATGTTTTTTCAGTGCCAGTTTGATACAGGATGTCAGAGTCAGATCATCGAGGACTGCAGCCACACAATCAGTTTCTTGCCAACAGATGCACAATAAGAACCTCAAACATCTTGATGAAAAGTACGCCAGTGTGAAGCAGCCAACTCATTTCAATTAGACTCCAGCAATAGTTGTAGCTCCGAGGAGTGAGCGCTGTATTCCATTCAGGAAGAGCAGCTGTCTCACTCCATCAGCAGTGTGTGCTTCTCGTTCACAAAATACACACAATCCCTAAAGAGGCTTAAGTAACATTTAATAACAAAATGGCTGTCTGTTACAGGGATACATGTGAAATCAGGATGAAAAGATGTGGTCTGGTCCCACATGCTCCTGCAAATGCCACCCACTCCTTGGTAATGTTATTGGGCATATATTATATTATCCAACCATCCATTGTCCAAAATGCATATCCTCTGTAGGGTCGCCGGAATTGATATATATTATTATTATACTGTACATATATCTATATATTATATCTATTGATAAATGAATCATCATTTGTCAAAATTAATGATGCATTTATATTTTGTTGCAATGCTTGTGCTGGACTAATGAAATTGTCCTGTTTTGGGAAGTATTTTGCATCAATTATTGGAAGTTTTACTACAGTATATATCACATTAGGGCTGTACAATATTGGAATAAAACTGACATTGCGATAGTTTTGCGACCATTTTACCACAGGGACGAGTAGTGTTTTTTAGATGTTGGGTCGGCAAACGTATGATGTTATGATAAGATAATGAGATGAGGTAAACCACCTTTACCACTGTCAATAAATAAAAGCTGACACCTGAACAATAATCTTTAAAGAAGCTTGACCTTAGATGTTTGTGTTCGTGGTCATTTCTTTCCACAGCTGTGCATTCTTGACTGAAAGGGCTGAGAATATTTGAAGGCAATGAGAGATAAAGAAAATAATCTAACAGATAAATATTGCAATATGAAGAAATACGTGAATGTTCACCAGATGACTTCAATAGCTATATTTGGAAAGAATTAATCATCCTATAATGACTGGGGAGGTTTTTTTTGTTTTTGTTTTTGAGGAGTGCAATATAAAATATAAAAAATTAAAAGCTGGAAATAGAATGCAATATTAATATTTATATACTGTATAACCACAACCATCCAATCAATTCCCCATGGACAAAATAAAATCCTACAAAAAAAATTCTTGTTCGAGAAGCTGAATTTATGTCACAATAGGTGTCATGATTTCTGTGTTTGTCTTTGTTATAGTTTTGTGGTTCTTCACCTTGATTTGTACCTTGATTGTTACCACAGGTTTTTCATGTTTCCTATTGTTACCTTGTTAGTCTTGTGTATGTGTATATGTATATGTATATGTATATGTATGTGTATATGTATATGTATATGTATATGTATATGTATATGTATATGTATATGTATAGCCCTTGTGTTTCTCCTGTTCTTTGTCAGTCGTTGTTTTGGCATGTTTGGATGTGTTGGATCACCCTTATGGCTCTTAGTTCTCTGGATTCTTTTTGTTCTGTGTCTCCCAGTCCATTGTTCTCGTTACAGAACAATTGACCTACTAATGAATCCAGCAATCCATGTAATTTGGCACCATCAAGGCTACCTTTCTCTCGAGGACCACCCCAGAGACTTTATGGACACTGCATATCTTACAGACTTCCCAGACTTTGCCCTCATTGACTTTTGTTGCTATGGACTCAATAATTATTTCCAACCTATACTTCTCTGTGATGGTCCTCGAGGGTTGCTGGTTGAATTCCTGGATTACACGGATTGCAGTGCTTCCAAGTCTTGTGGTATCAAGTCTGGTGTTCTCAGCATTTCCAAGTTCGGGGGTCTCAATACATCCTAGTCCAGTGGTCCCAAGTCCTGTGGTCTCAGCACATCCAAGTCCAATGGTCCCAAGTCTGGTGGTCCCAGCGCATTCCAAATAGTGTGGTCCCAAATCCAGTGGTCTTGGTCCGATTTTTATTGCTAGGGACTTAATAATAATTTCCAACCTATACTTCTCTGTCATTTCTGGTGGTCCTCGAGGTCGCTGGTTGAATTCCTGGATTACGCCCTCCAGTTAAGTGGATCTCCTTTCACTGCGGTTGAGTTAGAAGAGGACCCTTCCCCTAAGTCTGGTGGTCCCAAGTCCAAAGGTTTCTGTGCCTCCAAGTCTGAAGGTATCAAGTCTGGTGCTCTCTGCACTTTCAAGTCTGAGGGTCTCCATACATGCTTGTCCAGTGTGGTCCCAGGTCCAGTAGCCCCAGGTCCTAGCGCATCTAAGTCCGGTGGTCCCACGTCCGGTGCTCCAAAGTCGGAATGTATGTATATGTATATATATATATCCCTTGTGTTATTCCTGTTCTGTCAATAGTTGTTTTGGCCTATTTTGGTATGGTTGGTTGAGTTGTATCTCCTTGATGGTTCCCTGATGATTTTGTGATCCGGTGAAGCACTGTATCATAGGCTGCACATATCTAAATGAGCAGTGCCACTCTGGAGAGCACATACTTATTTAATTAAATCACAGTCTGCATGATATGACAATTGCACTATTAACAATTTTATTTTGAAATTTACATTGTACTAATATAGGGAATCAGAGGTTTAAGTGCTGGTTTAATGAGCTAGAATGAGCAGGTAAAACTAGAAATTCATACACAATGCACATCACAGTAATCTATAATTTGGTAATATTAATCCCACTGTGGTCCACGTTTTCTGTTGCTTTCTATAGAGGTCAGCTTGTTTTCTGTTTGAACGCCCATGCGAACATAGACAGACTCTCCATAGGGTGGCATCCCTGCGATTCCCACAGAACACCAAATGCCATGGTAATTATCTGTGCCACTGTGATCCCTGGACTTGAATATCGTTCACAGTCTGCCAGAGACAGCCCAGTGTGGGACAGACATGGACGAACCATCCACCCACTCACACAGTCACTTAGAGCAGACGATCCTATTAAAAACAGACAGTACAGACGTAGGGCTTTATGGGCATATTAATGGACTGTAGCTGGGTGCTGCGATGGCTCTTATGATGTGCCATACTCCCACTGCTGCTGTGCATGAGGACATAAACAGCCCGCTTATTCTGATACATTAATCCTCAACAGTGTGTGCCGAAACCAAACCTGATACCTTATCCCTCTGTCCGTCTGTTCATATCTCTGTCAACATCCATGCTCACTCTCATTTTTGTTCTTAAGCAAAACCTATTTATATTAGGTTCAAAATCAGCCCATGTATCAGAGCCATGCTGGGTTCAATGTGCCATACTTCACAAAGAAATGCTATGGCTCTGTTCCTAAACCTAGTGAGCTCTTCCGCTGCCTACATGGGCAGCTGTCTTATAAAGCAGCATCCTGACTGAAATGAATGCAATGCATATGGGTGACTCCACTTGAAACAGCTAAGCTAAAATCACAATACTCTGATCAGCATAAATGTATTCATAGTTTATTATAGTTATCTTCAGGTTTTCATGTGTTTAAAGGATGCACAATACAGAAGTAGATAGAACAAATTAGATTTAAATTTTAGAATTAAACGGAGGCTTTAATCCTTGAAATGAAGTAAAAAAGACCACTTTTGTTTTGCACTGGAAAGCACCAGCTGAAAGATTGACGTTTTTTTTTGTTAGGCTTTGTAGGTACATGTGTACATGACAAGAAGGACAAATCAAACCAAACAGGCTGAATGGCATGATGTACTTCTGGGAATAAACAAAGTGACATCAAACAAAAATGATAATAGGTTGCTGTAAAAAAGACCCGAGTAACCCAAGACGCACCTATAAAAAAATTAGGATGAGGTGCCGGAGAAGACATTAATTTCTCATCTTCTTTTAATTTGGGGGGCTGTTTTGATGGATGAAATGACTAATGAGAACTGAGATCTCACCTTGAAGCTGATGTCCCCTTTCTTGCAGCACAGGCAGGCGAGCATGAGGAAGACAAACGTGAAGAGTCCAGAGAAGGAGACAGCCACCACTGCCAGAGAGGACGGCCATGACAGCTCACTCAGCGGGGAGCCACCTGGGGTACACAAACACACACTCTGTGTCAAATTCTGCTACTGGGCTCACTGACAATGTTTAAAGGTGAAATGTGTAATTTATGTGCCTCTTGTGCATAAACGGATCCAAACTAAAAATTTATTCAAAAAGGTTCCCAAACAGTCCTCCCATCTGTCAATAATCGGATAGGGCCTACATTTTTCCCCATTTATGGTTTAAAAAACCTTTGGTTACACTTTATTTTAAAGTGTCCATGTTAGAGTGTAATTATACATTTAAGTACTAAGTAATAATAATTAACTACATGTATTTACTAGTGTTAGGATTTGGTTTAAGGTTAGTTGCATGTAATTATGCATAATTTATAAATATTACTACAGTAACTACATTTGACATCTAACAAGGACACTGTAAAATAAAGTGCTACTGACTACTGACCTTTAAAGTCCACATGAAATCAAAATTGGCCCTATGCATATTTATAGCCTTGTGGTCAACAATTAATCTGTGCATATTAATCCACAGAAGAAAAAAAATTATGGTAACACTTTACAATAAGGCCCATATGTTAACATTAGATAATGCATGAACTAACAATGAAAAATGTTTTCACTGCATTTATTAACCTTTCTTAATGTTAGTTTATGCAAATGTTCTGCGATAACAAGGCTGGATGTACAATAACCTGAGAATAAGTGGTACAGTCATACCACTTGTTATGCAGTATTTCACTACAAATAATTATGAGATGAAACTGTTTTAAAATCGTTCCTGTTTGTTATCTTTTAATCCATTACAGTGTACAAAACAATCGTCTCAAAATGGCAGCAGCTGCGTTTGTATGAAACGAAAGAGAGCCAGTCTGCGATGTACACAAAATATTGATTTGAGTTTTACAATTTTATAAGCTCACCAACACAAAACTTCCAAGAGGAAAAAACTAGCAAGCGTAAAGCGGCAACTTCAGTGACAGTTACCCGGATGAGCCTGTGCTACCAGCATTTTGACAGGCTTTACGAAAGGAGAGACTATTGGACGCTATTAACAGCTGATAAGACAATAACATAGGTTATCTAAATGTTTTCACATATACCATATCATGTAAATTGTACAAAATGTAAATATACCAATAAATGTAAATTGTTCCATACAAAAACTAAAATTTGGCTATATTATTTTTTTTCCGTAATGGCATTGAAAACCTGTATGGCAAAAAAAAAAAAAAAAAAAAGATATTTTTCAGAATGCCTGTTTATTTTCATACACCAAAATGGATGGTGATTCACACTGCCAAGCTCCAAAAGGACAAAACGCACCATAAAAGTTCCATAAAAATTAGTCAATGCAACTTGTGCCCTATATTTAAAGTCTTCTAAGTGCAGTGGTGATCTATTTTTGTTGGTGTGATTGTGGGACTAGAAGGAGGTTTCGGGCGCTTGATCTTAAGCTTCTGGTAGGGGTATAGGGATGCAGCAATTCAGACAAGTAGCTAGCTTGGTTATGCAGACATTTATATACAAATAAAAGAATCTTAAAACAAATTCTATGCTCAATTCACCACCATTAAGTTTCAAGGAAATTGATCAATCTTTATATAAATTCCACAACAGTTTGGAAATTTTGAGTTAGAATTTGCTAGAGCGTGAGTACAAACGGTTAGGCTGTGAAAGCAGACTAGATGAGTTTATTTTTCAGCGTGATGACTTTTAATGTCCCCTATAGTCCCATTTAGCTAGTTTCAAGACGCATAAGATCACAATACATAAAAAAATGTGACTGGGATATTATTGATGTATTTTATGTCAGAAAAGAACATGAAAATAACCTTGTTATCTGCAGGCCTTATTTCAGGCATTTAAAAAAAAAACTACTGACTTCAGGACAAAGGAATCGGAAGGGCAAAATGCTAACTCGTTTCTGGATTTTAGGACTCTCTTCTGTATCAATCTATAGCTTTATGTGAGAAAAAAGACCTAAATTCAATAAAATCTTAATTTTAAAGATACACAACAATTCATGTGTACAGGGACATATTGGAACGACTTGAAAAGTGGAGGAACACATAAAACACATAAAATCAGATTATAATAATTACACTGACATGTACCCGCTAGTCCTACCTGATTTTCTGGAGAAAGAGAGCGAGAGAGAGAAAATGCCAGATAATGATTATCTCGCAGAAAGTAGGGGGACAAAAATTTTAATATTCGCTTGAGGTAGCATACACTCTAAAAAAAAAGGTTCTATATGGCACCAAAAATGGTTTTTGGCTCGTAATCATAGGGGAACCTTTTTTAGTGCTATATAGCACCAATTTTAGTGCTTCAGCGGTTCTTCAGAGGTGCTATATAGCACCTTAGTCAAAGAACCGGTGATGAACCACTGAAGCTCCAAAATGTGGTGCTATATAGCTCTAAAAAAGGTTCCCCTATGATTACGAGCCAAGAACCATTTTTGTTTTTTTAGAGTGTTGACATTTAAACGTGCCTCCCAGCTGTCCAGTTTGATTGGTTGTATATGCTAATGAAGCAGAAGCGATGGGACTCAGGCCAACAGCATTTCACACTGTCATTATTACAAGGACACCGCAGGGGCAGGTGTCACATTTTGAACAACTGAGATTTAACCTGACTTTCACTGTAATCCTGCTGTCAGCAGTGGACAAAGACACACACATTCACACAAAGACACATGTTAAGCATCTGCAAGTGCATGAACATCCAGATCTGCAAAACTTTTCACCACAATGGCTATGTGCCCCGAAATGGAGGAAGTGGCTTGTTTTGCTGATATGCTGACACATGTCGCTGTGGACACCATGTTCCACAAATGACGTCTGTCATTGCTCATGTGGGTTGAAAGGTCAATGCCTTGAAACCGAAATAGACATGGGATGGTGTAAACACACACAAATGCAACAAAACACTGATGGACTGTTTACTAAAACCTAGTGAGCTTGCCTGCGGTATACTACCTACATAGGCAGCTGTCTTCTTAGGGAGACTGAAATAGATGTTGTATGGTTATGAATATAAATTTCAAAAGACATTTATTTGAATATTTTGTAACCTTATAATTGTCTTTACTGTCAATTTTGATCAATTTAATGTCTCCTTGCTGATTAAAAGTGTTAATTTCTTTAAAAAAATCTTACTGATCCCAAACATTTGAACAATAGAGTAAGTGACAGATTTGGAGTGCATTATGGGATTGACTTCACAAAGGATACACACAATGCCATAATTAGTAAATAATGTACCAAAATGAGTTATCTAAGATAATATAATATAATAATGCTGCTGCATACTAAACCCTCAGGAGAACAACTATGGCTTCATAATAAATCTGTCTATGTAGGCATCTCAGTGGGTTTTGGAACAGGAGGCAATGTGCTCAGTGACCGAAGCATGTGTGTATACACAACACCACATGCAGAGACACGGTCAGCAACGTGTTTGGTGCACGAAAGCATTTCTCCCACCCACTCCGGTGTCTCCATGGTAACAGGCTAGCTGCCTGACCCGTCATGTATTGCACTTCGCTTTTTGTCAAATCTCTTCTAAGCCCCCACCTTTCATAATGATGACACATTTCTGCTGATGCATTAACAGCTGCGCTTTCTGTTTTCCTCTCCCTCTTTTATAAGGTTTTCCTCTCACACCCAAACCTTCTCACAGTCTCCAAAACACACAGCTTCACATCCCTAGGGTGTAAGTGTACACAGGAGATCAGAGTTGAGATGATGATGAGAGCAGGATGAGAGCTACTGAATTTAAAGACGGTGAAAAAGCTTTCTCCTGCTGGATGTAGCATGTAGATACAGCACATGTGTTCGGAATCACATACTCCAAATGCTTCTCCAGTGCTTCGTCTGCGATATTCAGTATGCAAAGTGTCTACTCTGCATGCATAGACGCAGTTGTCACCAAAACAAGCTGTCTTAATGAATGTTAATTAGGTGATGACATTTAAAGAGGGCCTATTATGCCCTTTAATAAAATTTCTTCTAGAATAGGTTTTCCTGCTGGAATGTCAAAAAAACAAACATCAACATTATTTTTCACATATTTGACATTGTTGCAGCACCTGACTTCTCAGTCTGTCAGTAACACTCTGGGGTGTTCCCCCCGAAAGCATCGTAAGCCAACTATGGTCCCAGGTTCTGTTGTTATCAGCATAGTTCAATGAGTCTGTGTTTCCCGAAGCCATAGTTTCACCGAACATTCACAAACAGCATCGCAAAGTTGTGTGGTCTGAACAAACCCAGACAGCAACATAGTGTTGGCCCAGATCTGGCCCACATCTGGGCCAGATCTGGCCCAACACTATGTTGCTGTCTGGGACAGCTCTCGACATGTGGTTAGAAGAATAGTTTCTTGTTTGCATGACATGTGGACTTAATAAATCCTTATCTGGAACAAAATAAGCAAGATAACATTCAGAACAATCTATAGCTTTTATTTAGAATATATACAAATGTAATTTACATTTTATAGTTTGTCAAGAGATTTAAAGCAGCATTTTTGAAGAGTACACATATGCTCTAGTACGTAAGAACGAGCCTATAATTGAATCTGAAAATAAAGTGGATGTGGACATAAAGGAAGTGGATGTGGAGCTGTTGATGGACAGGAACCTGGAGGAGCCGATGGAAACATACACCAAGGTGGAGCCGACAGTTGAAGGAATCAGGGTGGAGCCTTGACTGAAGGGACTGACTGACGGAGGCGGAGAGGCCGACGGACCAGGGTGACAGCCACGGCCCGGAAGCCCTATGTGGGGCTGCTGGCTTGCGGGACTGAGGCGAAGACGGGGGCTTGGCAGACTGGGATGACGACAGAGGGAGTGAGGACAATGAGGAAGCTGGAGGGAAGGAGAATCCCGGTGGAACCAAAGGGGTGGAGGGTCCAGGCTCAGCCGGAGACCCGGAAGTCCACGGCAGAGGCAGAGTGACGACTGACGAGGCTGATTCGGAGGGATGAGGGAGCCCAGGGGTGCCCCAGGGCTGGCGGACCACAGCACAGTCGAGGGAGCGCAGAGCCGGGGTGTAGCAGGAGGGATGACAGGCCGAGGTGGAGATCTTGATGTGATGCCTGTGAACCCTCATACTTGTGTAGAGCTGGAGAACAGGCAGTCTGAAGCGGCACTGGAGAGCTGCACGGAGCAAACACAAAGGGCAGTACCGAGGAGCAGGACAGCACCAGTAGGACTGACGGATCCAGGGAACTGGACAAAACCAGCAGAGGAGATGGGCCCAGGAAATCAAGCGGGGACCTGGGAAGAGGAAGATTTCCAAATGGAACCGGATCATCCAGATGGCTGGACAGGACCGGTGTTCTGTCGATCTGTCCTACCCTGTCAGATTTTGCTACCTCCCTTTAAAACAGTAGGCAGCACAATTTGACAGCAAAAAATGCTACCACCCCTATTTATTTTCTGTGTCTATGAAGCCCCTTTTTCCGAAAAGCACAATGTTCTCTTATTGGTCGGCTGGATCAGTGTGTTGTCATTGGTCCTCTTTAAAGGTGCAGTGTGGGATTATTAGCGGCATCTAGTGGTGAGGTTGTGAATTTCACCCCCCTCCCTTTCAGAGCACATAGAGAAGCTACGGGGGCCGACACAGGACAAAAGCAGAGAGTGACTAGCGCTCTATAGAGCAGAACCTTTGAGTAGATCGAGTCCATCAACACCCCTAATGCTTGCACAGTCCTAGAGCACGTCCTGGGTCGACATTTCATTCAGTAACATTAGGCAGTTTTGATTTATATGATGTTTAATGTTGATGATCACGTTACTTTACATATGCATCTGTTTACATACGATCGCTTGTTTTTTTGCATCTTCCTCGCTTGTGTTTTGATCAGGAGATTCCATACTAATTCAGAAGATGCGTAATAGTGCCCCCCTAGCGTCTAACAGTGAAAACACGGAAACCCGGTAAATTCCGTGTTTGACAAGGAAGCATTTTCTCACAAATAACGGAAAATTCTGTGTTTAGTGGGGAAAGAGTTAATGGAGGAACAGAAATATCTCTGACTGCAGTAGAAATATCATTTGTGTTTCATAGATTATCCAAAGTTTTATAGGTTTGGAATTACATGAGGGTGAGTAAGCAAACTTACAGAACATACTTTATTAACAGCAACACTAGCAGAACACAAATTTCTTTCAGATGAGAAGACAACAGCTGGAGTTGTGGAGTGTATGGATAAAATGAATGCCTGGCTAGTTTAGGGTGAGTGAGTAGATGGAGGAAGGAGGGGGCAGCAGTAACTGGGGAGATGAGGCATCCTGTTCACTGCATCATAAAACAGTGTGACTCACTGTACTCATGTAGGATTTTATTAGACAGAGTTACCTCCAAACTAAATTTTCATACTAATTTATCCTCTTTCGTGGGTCTTGCCACTGAACCCCAAAAACATCAATTGGTTACACTTTATTTCGATTGTCCACTTTAGACTTTCTACTAACTATAAGTTACTACATGCCAACTCTCAGAGTATAAGTAGACTGTACTGTTGGCATTTAGTTGCAAAGTTACTTAATAGTTAGAATATCTGTTGGGGAGCATGAAAATAAAGAGTTAGCAGATATTAAGCAGACTAAGCAGTCTACTAATACTATAATGAGAGTTGGTTGACATGTAGGTGCAAAGTTACAAAGTTACTACTACCTACTAGTTAGCAGAATGTCTAGTGGACCATCGAAATAAAGTGTTAACATACATTTTTCAAGTCTGCTGTTTTCATCCATGTTACCTAAAAACAGACCAGCTATTAAACCAGCATTTTTACACATTTAATAGTATAGCTAGTGGCTGTGAAACCTGACAGATTTTTCCCTTCCTTTGAATATTTGATGGACATTCCCATTTTAATACGTCTCACTCCCACTGTAAAAAACAAATGATCTACCCAAAATAGTGATGACTGACACTAGCTATGTTTCCTTCCACCTATTGTTATGCGTATTTAGAGGTATCGCATGAAACACTGCATGGAAACACTATGATGCAAATAAATTCTAAAAATGCACACAAAAAAAATTTGCTCAATTGAGGCGGATACATTTTTTATCTGAAAATAACACGTGCACAAACTACGATGGAAACACATTTGCCAAATAAATCCCTCGGTGGGTAACAACAACAACAACAACACCAACAAAAAACTCATGCAACTTTGCCCAACAGAGGATGTGATTAGATAACTGGACTAACCAGCGGACCAATTTTTATTGCACAACATCTGAAATGTTGGTTTGATTGTTTTGAAATGCCTGAGCCAAAATGTCAGAATGATTTGGTTCAATTCCCTCCCAGAAGCATCTTACATGATTGCATTCACAAACACCAGCATCCGAATGCAAGATTTCATAACAATGTTTATTGCATTTCTCATCTGCACACTCTGAGATGCAAGTCATTTATGATGTACTAAAAAAGAGCCACAGCGGCTTCCGTGATTGCAGCAAATACAACAAAACAGATGTTTTGTGCCAATTTCCCAGGAAGTGACGAATTTGTTCTCTTGAACACATGGTAAGGAAATGCTTTTTTCTTTCTCTTTCGGTCAACAGAGGAAGCACATGACAGAATCCCATGAGGGGAACAGGAAATTGCATGACATGACCAGGAACTAAGACAGTGAGTGTGAATTACAAAATAAAAGACATGAACACATAAACAAACCCAAAACCGACATTACACTGCCACTAGAGCATGAAATGCGATAATGATAAGAATGTTGGAAACATGGAAAGGCTGCTTTAGTTTGTCTCAGAGAGACTGCAAGTCGACTGCGAAATGGATTACTGTGGACAATTCTTGTTTTTTATGGAATTTTGCAGAATTTATAATAAATTATTTATCTGTAATTATATGTGCATGTAATTATTATTATTTTTTATTCATATGCCCTCGTAATCGTTCATCAAAATATCTTTCAAAATATCTATAGATTGACCATAGCAAACCACAATTTTGTCCAATCCCCATGGACAAAATCAAGTCAATTTTTTCTTGTTCCAAAAGCCGTTTTACTTGGATATACGTCATAATTAGGAAAGAAAAGACTATTGTAACTTCCGTCTCATGCCAACTTTAAGCTTTCATCATATCCAATATTGATATAATTAATTTGAATAATTAATCAGCATGTCATGAAAATAATTCAATTTAAAAAAAGTTGACAGCCGTAGTAAATACACTGTAAAACATTTTTTTCTATTGTAAATAAAACAAAGATTATTGGAATATGTTTTACAAGAAAAATCTCATTAATGTTAATTGTCGTTATCTGTAAAATTTACTAGGAATTTCCGTTAAATTTACTAGAAATTAGTTTCAAAGTAAATCCTACCAAAAAAAAATTCAGGTTGTCAATAACTGATTTTTTTGGGACTGAATTCAAGTTGCAAAATGCAGTTGTCACTCCCCTAAAATAACTGAAGCGTTACGTAAGAGTGCAGCTGTATTTAGCTGTATAGTGTGTATGTGTCAATTCTTATGAGCACCCAGATTCTCTTTATTACAAAGCTGTTCAAACACACACAGGTCTAAGATGGGCACTTGAGATAGATACAGGTTGTAGTTTCAGCACTCTCTGCTATTGAAAAGAGGCAGTATGAAGCTATCCTAACAAACCCAATGTCGGAGCTTGCACGTTGCTGCCTCTATAGTGAGTTCATGGTTTACATGAGAGGCTCAAGACACATTGTGAAGAGACAGGCTTTGGCTACGTAACACATGTAGAGTCTGTGGTAGCCACTGCTGTATTCGAATGACAGACAATGCAAGAGGTGCTGCTAATAACACAGAGTGACTGAGGAAAGCCTCAGGTGCTGTGGCTGCTGTTAACCTGTGCTGTGTGAACGTCCTCTAACTAAGCAGTACACTCACAGTGGTGCAGTGTGGCTGCTTTACACCTAATCTCTCATCTGAGATGGAGGGCTACTTTATAAAGGTTTACAGTACATTTGCTAATTACTATAAAATATAATAAGTAGCCTAATCCAATGTAATAACATGACATTCTTATATCTCTTAGTTAGTTTTGGATTAGCCCTGTAATTAGTAATATATATATATATTATATATATATATATATATATATATATATATATATATATATATATATATATATATATATATATATATATATATATATATACTATTTTGACAAAAGTTTTGGGATGTCTGCCTTTACATGCACATGAACTTTAATGACATCCTGTTCTTAATCCGTAGGGTTTAATATGGAGTTGTCACACCCATTGCAGCTATATCAGCTTTAACTCTTCTGGGAAATCTTTCCACATGGCTTAGGAGTGTGTTTATGAGAATTTTTGACCAGATCTTCAAGAAGCGCATTTGTGAGGTCAGACACTGATGTTGGACGAGAAGGCCTGGCTTGCAGTCTCCGCTCTAATTCATCCCAAAGATGTTCTATCGGGTTGAGGTCAGGACTCTGTGCAGGCCAGTCAAGTTCCCCCACACCAAACTCACTCATCCATGTCTTTATGGACCTTGCTTTGTGCACTGGTGTGCAGTCATGTTGGAACAGGTTGGGGCAATCCACAAACTGTTCCCAAAAAGGTTGGGAGCATGTTATTGTCCAAAATGTCTTGGTATGCTGAAGCATTAAAGGAGAACTCCGGTCAATTTTAACATTGAGCTCATTTATTTGTACATTTGGAGTGCTGTCAATACAGAGAACAACGACAAAAATCGGTGTTGCCTACACCGAGTTATTCTATTTAAAAAATTTGCACCCTGTTGACTTCAATGGGGCAATGTTTAAACCTGCTTTTAGCCTCTTTACATCCTTGAAGTGTCGTTACAAGTGCACAGCCAATGTGAGTGATTCCTTCAGCGTGAACACGGGTCAATTTGACTGCAGTAGATGTGAAAGATATTAATAAAAATGAAGTTAATTCAGCCAGCGCTCATACCTCTGTTTACATCCTGTACTCCCCCCTCCACCAAACTTTACACTTTACACAGTAACCATTCTCCTGGCAACCGCCAAACCCAGACTCGTCCATTGGATTGCCAGACAGAGAAGCGTGATTCGTCACTCCAGAGAACACGTCTCCACTGCTCTAGAGTCCAGTGGTGGCGTGCTTTACACCACTGCATCCGACGCTTTGCATTGCACTTGCACTTGGTGATGCATGGCTTGGATGCAGCTGCTCGGCCATGGAAACCCATTCCATGAAGCTCTCTATGCACTGTTTTTGAGCTAATCTGAAGGCCACATGAAGTTTGGAGGTCTGTAGCTACTGACTCTGCAGAAAGTTGGCGACTTCTGCGCACTGTGCGCCTCAGCATGCGCTGACCCCACTCTGTGATTTTACGTGGCCTACCACTTCGTGGCTGAGTCGCTGTTGTTCCCAATTGCTTCTACTTTGTTATAATACCACTAACAGTTGACCGTGGAATATTTAGTAGTGAGGAAATTTCACGAATGGACTTATTGCACAGGTGGCAACCTATCACGGTACCACACTTGAATTCATTGAGCTCCTGAGAGCCACCCATTCTTTCACAAATGTTTGTAGAAGCATCTGCATGCCTAGGTGCTTGATTTTATACACCTGTGGCCATGGAAGTGATTGGAACACCTGAATTCAATGATTTGGACGGGTGTCCCAATAGTTTTGGCAATATATATATATATATATATATATATATATATATATATATATATATATATATATATATATATATATATATATATATTGTATACTAGGGGTGTAACGGTACACGTATTCGTATTGAACCGTTTCGGTACAGGGCTTCCGGTACGGTGCACGCGTGTACCGAACGGTTATGAATGTAATCTTTAACAGTTAACAGTCGGCTTGTTGTAAGCGCGAAACACACTTCAATCCGAGTTCCCACACAAACATTATATTAAGTATTCAGAATATTAAGTATTCAGTCCATTTGATCACGAAATTCAAACGATAAATGCCGTTTTAACCCTCTTTAATGTGATGTGACTGATAGACGCGTATCAGTTCAACTTGCAGGCAGCGCGAGGCGCGCAAGTCAATGCGATCATCTCTTCCTAAAGAATAAACATAAATTAATACATCTTAAAGTATGTTGAGGATACATTACAACTTACTGAAATGTATCATATGTCGTGTAATCGCTCCATCTGTGTTTACTAGGGGTGACGTGACTGATAGACCCGTATCAGTTCAACTTAAAGCAGCAGCGCGCGAGTCAATGTGATCATCTCTTCCGAAAGAATAAACATAAATTAATATATCTTAAGGTATGTTGAGGATACATTACAACTTACTGAAATGTATCATATGTCGTGTAATCGCTCCATCTGTGTTTCAACCGCGGAAAGACAATAAAACTGCTTGTAAACAATGTCATGCAGAATCACGTTTACTCAGAAGTCATTCAGTGTCCACAGCTGTTAGCTCACTAGAGAAATCAACTCTTTCACTGAATACATGCACTATATTAGCCGTTATATTCATTATATTAGCCGTTATATTCATTATATTAGCCGTTATATTCGTTATATTCATTATATTAGCCGTTATAGTCATTATATTAGCCTATATATATTCATTATATACTACTAAGCCTGTTAGTGATGTCTTGTTTATTTAATGTATGTTTAAATAAACCTGTCATGAAAATTACAGCCACTAAATGATTATATTTCAACAACGAATAAAAATAATTAGATTTAGAAGTTAATGCAAAAACTGCCTTATGTGAAGCTTATGAGTGTTGATTATTATATCTAAAAATAAATAGCAACTGAATTTAGGCTAATAGTTTGGGCTCTGTTGTTAATCTTTAATAGCTATATGTAAGTAAGGGCTCCCTATATAGTATATAGTATTAATTTTTAAATAAAAATTAATAAAAAGCAATTTTGTAAAACTGCTGTACCGAATCCATACCGAACCGGGACTTCAAAACCGAGGTATGTACCAAACCGTCAGTTTTGTGTACCGTTACACCCCTATTGTATACATACTGCCCTTTAAAGGTTTTGTGTCATTTCTTCAAAATAGTATTCTTTAATGAAAGAAAAGTTCAAAATATCAGCATTTATTTGAAGAAGAAATATTTGTAACATTATAAATATCTTTACTGTCACTTTTTATCAATTAATGTATCCTTTCTGTATATTAATGGGCAAGAGATAAGTGCAGAGAGAGATCCCCTGGGCATTTCAGCAAACCTAATAGAGCAACTTTATTATAAAGAGCCATTTTACTCTGAAAGAGCAAGCACACATGGAGAGTGTCTTTTTAAAGATGCCTGTGTGTTTCTGGAAGCGGCCAATTTCTTTCAACCTCGGACGGTCACGATCGCTGTCTCAAGTGTTTAGGTCTCACCCACGCTGAGACAGCGTTTGTGGATGGCACATGACCTCATTGCAAGAATGCTGCAATCGTGACTCTCTTTTCTGGTAAGAGAGGGAGTCACCTCAGTTGCTCGTCCCGGTCCTTCTGTGATGCACAAGGCCACGATGGCTAACGCTGAGGGCTGAAGTGCCACAAGTGCATTTCCGCTGGGTCAATCCCCACAGGCCTCCTGTTCCTTGTCTTTAATGTTGTGCCCGGTGGAGCTCCCAGATGACTTTGATGCACCTGTTTTTTTAATTCTGGACTTCAGTTGAGGACAAACTACTGATAGCAGCATCAGATTGCGGGTTTATGCCTTCTGACGCTGAGGACTCGGCTGGACTTCCACCTCTGTGTGTGATAGCGACTGACTTCACTCTCTGCCATCTCTGGCTTAACCTTGCTGAGATGAGGTAGTTCAACAAAGCGTTCTTGAGGTCATCATCTGCCCGTCGCCAAAGGTGTCAGCCCACAGCCCAGCTGCAGCATCGAGCTGCCCACAGGAAAACGTCACAGCCTGCTCGTCAGGTGAGCACTAAGAACCCCAAGAAGTCTTTGAAGCGTCCCTGAGATGGGCGACCCAGAGATGAGAGGAGCTGCTCTTACCCAGGAGGTGAGGAATGCACGCATTCAAAGGACAAGCAACTTCCTCAACCATCACAGGCCGGGGCTTATGGAACAAGGTACACCAACAGCCACAGAACTTGGACACGTGACTTCCCGACATGGCGACCAACGCTCTGCTTCACCGCCCCATTGCCCCAAGAATGTTGCTCCTCTAGTGCCGCTCATGCAGTGTTTGGAGGCCTGGTTAGCACTTCCCAACCCATCGCACTGGCTCATCAGGACAGTGAGACTCAGCTACGCGATTCAGTTCACCAAGTGCCTGGCCAGGTTCAGCAGCGTTCTCTTTGGCAGGCCCATTCAAGATGTTAACGCAGAAACACATTCTGACATGTGTTCGCCAACAGGATTGGTTTGCAGCGATAGACCTGAAGGGTGCGTACTTCTATGTCTCGATTTTGCCTCGACACCGACAATTTCTTCAGTTTGATTTCGAGGGTCAGGCATACCAGTACAAGGTCCTCCCTTTAGGGCTGTCCTTATCACCTCACATCTTCACAAATTTTGCATAGGCTGCCCTTGCGCCAACTGGTTAAATCCTCCTAGGCCAAGCCTTAATCCCTCATCCCTCATCTATCTGTAGTCTTGCTGGGCCTACAGGGAGCTCCTTTTGAGCCCTTCGAGTCAGTAGAGTTAAGTGCCCTCTCTTTAAAGACGGCCCTCCTGATCACGCTCACTTTCATCAAGAGGGTACTCTCACGAGATCTGCTATGTGCCTCAACCGTCCCTCTACCTTCTTTTACGGACCAAGAGCTTCAGAAACTCTGAGCAGTTCTTTATCTGTTTTGGCAGATAGCACTAGGGTAAGGCTGTCTCCAAACAGAGGAGGGCCCATTGGATTGTGGATACCATTGCTTTGGCATACCGGCCCCAAGGCATGCCGAGACCCTTAGGAGTGCATGCACACTCTGCACGTGCACGAGTGCAAAAGTGGAGATCTAGCAAATGGCGCACGCAGTGTGCAAGCAGTGCTCATTTACCAAATATTCTGTCACTTGCGCATGCACAGCTCTTCGTACCAGTTCAAATTTGTATAAATATAAATATATAGCGTATATAAATATTACGCACATGGTAAGGTGAGCTACATGATTTCTCCTCCGCTTTCTCTCACACACACATGCATAAGCCATCATTAGTCATCACCAGCAATAAAAGTCATCATCTTTTGTATTCTGGATATGTCCGGATAATTTTTTTCATTTTGATGACATTTTTGGATGTACATCAGTGTTTTGCATGTAGGCTGATGCTGCTGTAAGATTGGGGTGGGAGTGGAAGTGGTTCTACTAAGTACGAAGGAAAATTAATTTAGATTTAGAATAACTAATGGGGTGATAATGAGGATTTGATGCAATTGCAGTAATTCCAAACGAATGTCCAATAATTATTAAATTAAATTAAATCTCTCTCTTACTTGCCGCCCTGACTGTGCTGCCACCCTAGACGGCTGCCTAGTTCGCCTATAAGGGCCTAATTACAAGGCACTATTTTGCCTTAGAAAGACAAAATAATTAAAAGTTGTAGGGTATTAGGCATGGAAGTTGAGTCAAATGCGATGCAAAAGAAGGAAATGAGCAAGTCAAGTTGAATTATTCAAACCAGAAATGAAGCAGCGAGTTATTTTGGCTTACAGAGAAGGAAACAGCACATCAAAAACAGGAAGGGAGAGTAGAGTGTGATCCATTTTCCAGAACATTATTACACAGGAGTTAAGTTGGTGAAGCAGTGGTATTGAGAGGGTAATGGGTACATGTGAATGTGTCCGTTGTGAATAAGAAAGCTGATGAAGGAGAGCCCTCTAGGTCAGGACTGAAAAGTGCTGTTGCAATATTCAGCACAGCATACAAAAGCATTATGATTTTTCTTATTATGACACATAATGTTTTACTTTATAAAAAGCCCTACTAGGCCTTAATTTATTTAAGTACCATTGAACTTTATTTCATCATCATTATCAAAACTCTTCAAATAACTCTTTTGTATTTCTTTAATACACTTACTCTCTGCAGATGAATGTTAAAAAAAACCTACCAAAAACAACCCCGGTAGTCCTTGGATTCAGAAGCAAGTTGTCCAAAAGACATACGACTCCCCACAGACCTTCAGACATGGACATTAATTCCAAAACTCATCAGCCAGGAGCCATTCAGGACGAGAGCTGGGCTTTATGAAGCCGTGGCACAACATTGTTGTGGCATCAATAAGTTATCGCCTCGTCCTCTGCTATGAGTGGGCAGTGTCTATGAGAGAACATATATTAACAATGCCGGACCCCAATCTCGCTGATGCCTAATAGGAAGGAAGAACAGAGAGGAGGGGGGCCACCTGTGTTCCTATTTTTAGCCTCCATCTCTCTCTCTCTTGCTGTTTTTCTCATATACACACACTCTTCATTCTCATGCCTCAGCACAGCATCAGTGTCCAGCTGAGCTGTTCTTTCCCTCGTGTTTGTACACTTTAAAAGCCTGCAAGCATAGTCACACAGACCCACAATGCCTTTCACCTCTGTGACCAGGTGCCAGATTTGCAGAGTTGGTAATGTGCCAATCTTGACACCACTGCAATAAAACATTCCCTCCTGTGTTCCAGGGTTATTATAGTTATAGTATTTTTTATAAATATGAACAGATATTTCAGCTAGTTCCAAAGTACTACAAATTCTCATTTTAATTTAGTTGAACTAAATCATTAAAACTGAAATAAAAAATATTACAAACTATATAGACATAATTAAAAATGACAAAAATGCATAATTAGTAAAACAATAAATAAAAACAGAAAATATAACAAAAATAAAAACTGATTCAAAATATTATTAAAAACTATAATAGTGTATATCTCATTGATACTAAAATAAAACTGATGCATTCTTCCAAACCATTGTTATTTGAGTATTGTTTATATACTCTTATAGTATTTATTAATATTTTGAAAATGTATTAATATTAGGCTTTTATTATTATATTTTCAGTTTTGTTTAAGTTTTAGTAATTGTTTTTTTGCTTTTGTCAATTTTTATTAGTTTTTTTTATATTTCTATTTAGCTTAATTTATTTTAATTTCAGTTTTAGTAATTTTAGTACTTAAGTTTTTTAAGTTTAAATATTTTCATCTTATATTTATATAATTTATTTTATTTCAGCTTTCTATCAATTATCAAAAACATTTTTAATAGTTTTATTGATAATAACAGCACTGTTCATTATTCAACACCCTGCTGAAAAATCTAGCATTGCTGGTCACCAGCTTAAGGTTTATTTTGCATGCTGGGACCAATATGGGATGCTGGTTTCAGGTGAACCAGTCCTGATTTGCTTGAGAACAGCAGGATTAAACTAGCCTGGTCCAAAATGGAATTCATGCAGGTCTCTGCTGGACTTTTTAGCAGGTCAGGCAGTGTTGCTTGGTATCATCTGGATGGGCAGCACATTTTGTCCCTCTCTCGCTTTAAAAAGCAAGATCCAGCTCCATTTGCTTCAGTGGACAAGCCTGAATCAGTAGGAAACAGAGGATGAACAATGAGTTAATGGAGGTACTCGTTCAGCTCCATGACAGTACTGACCTTTACATACTGATAAAGAGCAGAGTGCATCTAAGACAACAGGAAAAAAAGTGGGACAAGTGGCCTTTAGGGAAGAATATTGTGCCTAGCATGGGGTGGGATGGGAGTGATTCACATTTGTCCTAGTTTGGCCTTCTTGGACATCAATGGAACATCAAGAAGTCTGGCTCTGTTATAAAACGTAGTGATCTGCCTACACCCAGCAGGCACCGGACGTCAATATGACACAAAATATCAACGTCTAATGATGTTAGAATCTGACGTTGTGTGGACGTTGCCATTATGACATCAAGGAGACGTTGGGTTTTGATCATCATACCTCATGACTAAATGTCAGCATCTGACGTCAATATGACATTGGCTTGATACGTTGGCTCAACGTTAGATTTTGGTTAGTTAATACCACAACGTAAAACCAACAAAGGATCAACGTCTAATGATGTTAGAATCTGACGTCAATATGATGTTGGATTGGGACGTTGGCTTGACGTTGGATTTTGGTTACTTTACAACACAACCTAAAAACAACTAAATATCAACGTCAACATTTTGCAACCAAAATGTAACCAAATATCAACGATGTTGTGTGCCTGCTGGGCATTGGCATCATGACCATGCTCCCAATGCAAAAGATGATCCAACCAGTAGTTAGCACACACTCTCATGAAGAGAAAGGGTACAAAAGCATATAACCACCTTAAAGGTACATTATCTAAAAGGTATTTATTAATACCTTTTGAATGGCTACCGCCCCAGTGACAGCTTTTGTACCATTTATCTATCATTGTACTATTGTGCCTTCTAATATACTACTTTTTGGCAACATGCTATAGCATGTATTCTTTCAAAATATATCAGTAACTAATATATTAGTTATCAGATGATATTAGAAATGTTTTCAGTTGGATATTGGACATATAGCAGTCGATATTGGATATTCAATTGTTCATATATACTTATTTCCCCTATTTTTTCCCCTTTGCCATCATCTAAAATTAATTCAAGTATTTATTTTTTAAACGCTAATAATTTAACACTGTTAAATGTAATTGTAAATTTGTACAAACTTCTTATACTTTTATAATGGCTAATGCTTATTTAAAGCTGCAGTCCGTAATGTTTTGCGTAACTGCATAGGTCTTGCGGAAGAACATTGCAGCCTGAGCTACTTCTCTCTGTTTATGTGTATGGCGAGTCACGCAGGGACTGTGCTCCTCCGCAGCGGTTCTTACCAGTCTGGTCTGAAATAGTCCCAATATAAACACTTATTATAAGTGTACCATAATGATTCAGGGTAAGACAAAAACACAGTTTGGAAAATGGATTCATGTTGTACATTCTCATTATATAATTTTTTGTAAATCTTGAACACAAAAAAGTTACGGACAGCAGCTTTAAATATTATTATTCAATCAATAATATTTTAAATAAATGCCATATTTGGTATTGAGAAATGGTCTGTTTGTGATTGTGATTTTGACTTCAGTGAAAGTTAGCATTATTACACCATTAGATGGCAGCAAGTAGGTAATACACTCATTTAGTTGATCTCTCTCTCTCTCTCTCTCTCTCTCTCTCTCTCTCTCTCTCATAATACTCTACTCTACATAAAACAATAAGCTTCAATGATGTGACAACGTTCAAGTGACGTTTTAGAATGAGTAACGGAGGCTTGGGCTCAACTGTTAAACTGTCAACTTGAGTTTTTTAAGTTATTTTTTATTTACTACGACCATGTCCATTTATCAGTTTTTAATATTGACACAAATCTTTTAAAAATCAGTGCAGGATCGTAGACAAAGCAAGAGCTTGATTAAGAATATTTGGTTATATTTCAATTACATAAAAAAATATAATGAAAACTGACTTTTAATGTTAAAAGTATTTTTATGCATTGTAGTTATATTAGCAACATTCTAACCGCAATCTCTATTGGAATCAATTGTAAGACTGATTGTGCACTTGAGCAGTGCTATTTTTATTATGCAGTGTCTGTAATGCGTTCAGTTACCAATAGTGTAGTACACTCCGCTCCATTTAGCACATTTTACCATGTTTGCACATAGTGCTGGGCGGTATACCGGTTCATACCGAATACCGGTGTTTATGTTTGTTATGATATGAATTTTGGTTATACCGCAATACCGTTATATGTCGCTTAAACAACGTTTCGGAACGCTAATACCGTCATATACAGCGAAACCGGTATAACATAGAAAAATACAGTGATTTAAATGTTTGGTCATCCTGCCCAGCACCAGGGGTGCCGCTAGCAATTTTCGGCCCTATGAAAGAATATGATGTTGGGCCCCCTACCGCACCAACCTAGCTATCCAAAATCGTTGTCTGCAATTTAATAATACTGACCAATTAAGCTCTGCTCGCTTAACCCAGAATGCCCCAATTGGCTGATGAAACGTTGATTAGAATTAAGATACAAGTTATACAAAACAAAACTTAATGAAGTGGTCACAATCATGTCTGACCCACTCCATGTCTCCTGGCATTGCACATCTTATGATGTGTCCTTTCTCACTCATGCTGTTCACTTTTCATAATCAACATAGATGGACAGATTGACAACATAGACATAAAAAATAACTATAATATTTAAACATAAATATAAAACGAAATACTTTTTCTTAATGGCTACAACAATTATAGTAGCCTACAGAACAAAGAAATTTCATGTCGGAGTGGGATTTGAGCAAATGTCGTTTTACCCGTGAGCGGTTCATGAGTGGAGCTTTTTGCTTTTTGTAACTCTTTGGTAGATTATACATTTATAATTTCTATTACATTACTACTTGTACCAATCTCTGGGGGCCCCAAAAGTGTGTGGGTCCTTAGAATCGTCCTAACTTTCCCACCCTTAGTGGCGCCCCTGCCCAGCACTATTTGCAAAGAACATGAAAAAGTATACAGATTGCAGGAGGGTCTTATCATTGCCAATTCAGAAATACACACAAACAAAAACATTATTTTCATTAAACAGTCAATGCTGAATCAGTGTAAAAGTGCCATGGTCTGTTCAATGCCCTCAAGAAGAATTGATGCTGACAGCTGCCTTCTGTCAACCACTGAGTGAGTGAGTCGACAAAACCCACCGAAAGAGAGAGATTGAGAGGAACTATATTGCCAAATTGCTATTGGGTGTTGAAACAGCAGAGAGAACGAAGACATTGAACCACGTGGTGATTTGGGGAAGGAATGTTTCTTTGTGAAGGTTGAATGAGGGTGGAGGGTAAGTGGATTTTTTCATGGTGTGTAAAGCATCGAACCACTAGTTTGGAACAGATGGCAACCCATGGTTTTCCTAACCACAGTAATCAGCGTGGCTGTGATGGCTGATGGGGTGCGAGCAATCATTAATGTCCCGTCTCAGAAGCTTTGTTTCTGGAGCTGTTTACATCTACAAGAGGCGAACATTCACTGAAAATATATAAAAGGCAAAGACACAATTAGCTCTAAATCTGTTCCAAAATCTACTGACCTATTTTGCTGTCTAGCGTCCAGGTCTTCGACGGGGAATGGAACCTGTGACATCATCCACACAGCATGCATAATGTGAACTATATTATTACCCAACTCTAATCTGTTAAATGCGACTATAACAAATCTAAGCAATTCTTGCAGCTCTGCGAAACCATTCAACTGCGCACAATTTCAAGATCATTCGCGATTTATAAATTCTGGTAGAGAGGCGTACACAAGTTTTTTATGCGTGCGTTCGTTCTCTGAATCACACCTACATTTGTGAAATGATCCTGAAATTAAATGTGCAACATTTTATAAATGAGGCCCTAGGTTTAGGAACAGACCCTTTCACCAGATCCCCAATTTTGTTGGGTTGTCTGCATCCTTGGATAATTCATAATTAATTACTCAAAATCATTTATTTTTAGTGCAGGGTATCTGCAGTGCCGTTTAGTGCACGTGTGTGTGTGTGTGTGTGTGTGTGTGTGTGTGTGTGTGTGTGTGTGTGTGTGTGTGTGTGTGTGTGTGTGTGTGTGTGTGTGTGTGTGTGTGTGTGTGTGTGTGTGTGTGTGTGTGTGTGTGTGTGTGTGTGTGTGTGTGTGTGTGTGTGTGTGTGTGTGTGTGTGTGTGTGTGTGTGATTGCCGGGACACATATTCAGGAAGGAGGCAGGCATTGTGTTTTTTTGCAAGCATTCCTTCCCAGGAACAATGTGTGACACAGATAAGAAAAGAACATCCAAAGACAAAAAAAACATTTCAAACAAATTTAAAACTGAAACTCACATTTATACAACTAGCACATATGCACGCACGCACACACACACACACACACACACACACACACACACACACACACACACACACACACACACACACACACACACACACACACACACACACACTCACACTGTTAAATAAGCTTAAGCCATATGCCATCACAAATGAAGAAATGCACACAAATAATTATCTTCTGGAAGCCAAACATACTAAAAAACATCTAACACAAATCTAACATTGAATAAGAACATAATGTATCTTCCTCCCGCATGGCCTCAAGATCTCGCTCATGCAGCTGCCTGTTCACACGCTTTCCTGTGTATTTCCTCATTTTGACTAATGACAGTTCTTTTCTCTTGCACAACAACATGCACATGCTCAGTGCACTACTGAAGCTCATCATAAGACTCTTGCTTTAGGTCATGCAGTGTTATTTTAATATTATTTAGTATTTATGAATATTTTGAATAAGCTTTATACAAATGATTCTGTGGAGAAGTAAATACTACAGAAAAACTAATGTAATTTCTACACGAAAAAGATAGGCAAGAATTAAAACAATTAAATTCTATCCAATTCCAGCTTGTAGAAATTAAAGGGATAGTTCACCCAAAAATGAAAATTAGCCCATGATTTATTCACACTCAAGTCATCCGAGGTGTATATGACATTCTTCTTTCAGACGAACACAATCAGAGTTATATTACAAAAGTCCAGGCTAATCCAAGCTTTAGAATTGCAATAATAGTTGCTCTGTTTTTGAAGTCCATAAAAAATGCCCCTGTCCATCAAATAACGTGCTCCACACGGCTCCGTGGTGTTAATAAAGGCCTTCTGAAGTGAATTGATGCATTTGTGTAAGAAAAATATCCATATTTAAAACTTTATCAAGTAAAGTTCCAGCCGATCGCCTTCCGTGGAAAAGTGTTGAAAGTTGAAAGTGAAACTCAAGATGTGTACGTGATGTCATGACGAGCCTACCTGGTCGCGTTAGTCTTTCGATCGGCAGGGGACCTTTCAACACTTTTTCCATAAATTGAACACGGAAGGCGGTCGGCCGAAACTTTACTTTATAAAGTTTTAAATATGGATATTTTTCTTACACAAACGCATCGATTCGCCTTCAGAAGGCCTTTATTAACACCCAAGAGCCGTGTGGAGCACGTTATTTGACGGACAGATGCATTTTTTATGGACTTCAAAAACAGAGCAACTTTTACTGCTATTATAATGCTTGGATTAGCCTGGACTTTTGTAATATAACTCCGATTTTATTCATCTGAAAGAAGAATGTCATATACAGCTAGGATGACTTGAGGGTGAGTAAATCGTGGGCTAATTTTCATTTTTGGGTGAACTAACCCTTTAAAGCGTAAATATCAACGTTATAAAATTGAGTAAATCTCAACTTTTCTGATACTGGTGTTCCCATCATGCACTGGGGATTTAATAATTAATAGGGGGTTTTTGTGCTGTTTTCTTGCTGTTTTTGCAGTGTTTTATCATTGCTTTTGTTGTTAGGTTTAGTTAATTTAGTTCTACTCAAAATGACACATTCATACTCAAAAACGATCCATCGAATGTTATGTCACTGCGTATTGTGTACCAAGTATTGAGGTCTCTGTGTTCGGGTGCCGTGTTACTTCTATTATGTGAATATGGTGTCTACACAATATCTATTGTATTATTTACTTAGATGTTTCTAAGTAAAGCATACATACACCTTAAAGGTGTGGTTTAATTCAGTGTTATACTACGGGGCCGTTGAATGCTTGAATCTGATTGGCTGATGAACGTTCTGAGGTGTGCAATTATTTTCTGGGAAACGCACAGCGAACGTAGTTCCAGGCAGCTCTCTTGACCACATTACAGTTCCATATTACTTCGCATAGTTAACTGTAATAACGGAAATTACAGGACTAAAAAAAACAACATGACAGACGATTTTCCTAAAGTATAGCTTAATATTTACGGTGAATATAAAACGTTAAACAACTGGGCGGCAGCAGTATTAGACAGTGCAGATGAAAAACAACATAAACGGAAGCGGACATCAAAGGCAAGCTTTTCTGTCTCATTACTGCAATCACACGTGCTCGCACACGTACACTACAGTTTGCACAAAAAGGTGTTGTCAGTGCTGCCCTGATGATTTTATCAGTTGTTAGCCTATATAGTGTAGCAACTTAAAGGCTACACATGACATTTTTTCACTAGCGAGGTAATAACAGCGCTGTTTAGAGACGCACAGAGGTAGCCAATTCACACAAGCGCTCGCTGTCACTCTCGCTCTCTCTCTCTGTGTGTCTCTGTCGCTCTCGCTCTCTTTCTAATAACTTTATTAATAACTGCAGTAGAATGCTATCAACGGCTCAAGCCTCTGTTTAAAATGACGTTTCGGAACTAGCAAAAGAACCGTTGGATGAGGACGCGGAAGAAATAGTCCTACTCACAATAGCGATTTAAGTACAAAAACCGGACGAATCCCTTTAAATATATCATCTTGAGGTGTGGTAACCGTAGTATAAGCGGAATAATTTCCGCTTATTTCTGCTTATTTCCGCTTCGCATCGTGACCGCATCACCACCTCTGGTGTGCATTATTTTTCTAATAATTTGACAGCCCGGAGTCAATTATTCCTTACTTTTTGTTTCTTATTGTTTGAGTACAAAGCAAACTTCAACTACACACCAAAAGTTACCAGAGAAATGCTCAAATTAGGTTTAATTTATGTGCAAATTTTCTTTAAAAGACAGAGAAATTAAGTCGTTTGTACAAAGGCTAGTCTTGTTTGATCTACATAATAAAATTATGCAAAAAAAATCTGTTTAAGTAATTTCGCTATGTGCATTAGTTATTTTTATAAAAAATTTTATTTAGCTTAAATTTATTTTTATATTCAGGTTTAGTAATTTTCGTTCTTCTAATTAAACTTTTTTTTTATTTCAGTAGTTGCCAAGCCACAATTTTTCATTTAATATTTATATTTAATTAAATTTTAGTTTAATTTAAATTACAAAAAAAAAATTGTATTGTTGTTGTGCATTTTACACAAAGATTGGTGTCGTATATTAAATACAGCAATATTCCATAAAAAAGGTATTTTTTGATTTCATGCACTGTAAAAAAATATTGTTGATTTAACTTAAAAAAGTAAGTTAACTGGTTGCCTTAAAATTTTGAGTTAATTAATACAGCAAAAGGAGATTGATTTAATAAATATAAACTCAAAATTTAATAAATAAATTGAATTTAATAAATATAAACTCATGTTATCTGAATCACATTCATTATCTAAGTTGAGATAAAAGTTGTGATAAACTTTTTAAAAATATATATATTTTTTTTACAGTTGTGACTTTAAAAAGTGTGCATAGCTATAAGAATGACGATGATGGCGCTTTTTCTCTGAGACTGGAAAAACTTGAAAGGTTGACGAGTGTTTTGTAGTGTGTACTGAAAGCTTTCTTCCAAAGTACTTCAACAAATTTACCTTAACTACCCTCGACTGTTATTAGATTTTACACCTACAATGTACCTGTACTGTAGGCGTTTCATTTTGTCTTGTTCTAAATCTTCCCACATCCTTTTAAAGACATCAACACACTGCAGTCTTTTTCTAGGCCGCCTCACATGGCAAGCAGCACTCAACCAGACAAGGTCAGAAAGAGGTGGTGCATTAAATACTGCATGAACACATCTGTTAGTAAGAGGAAGTCGAGTGTATTCGACTATATGTGTGTTTAGGAAACGAGGCATAGCATTATGTACAAAAGCGCATCTTCTTATACAGACAGACGAGGTTAAAATAAGTATATTAAATGTTTCCAATAAGCATATCCAAATGCAATGCACTGGGAATATTGCGCTCTTCTTATATAATGGAATTTACTTAGTGGAGTAAAACAAATCTTAACAGGAATGAAATTTGAAAAGGTGTCCTGGTCGGATTAAAGCATTGTGATATCCCTGACTATCCGCTTCAAGTGTTGTTGTTTTATTAGTGCCTCAGGTCTTGTGTCCCTTGAACGGTTCGGCACTGTGAGAAAACAACATCTGCATAAACCAGAAAGACAGCAAAGGCAGCATCCTGCACTACTCAAGAGGGTTGTCTATATTTTTCTCCATATAATATCCCATTTCTACTTCACATGGACTTCATAAAATTCTGAAACAGATTTATGGCTTGGTGGGGGAACTTCAAAAGATGACATTGGAGAAGCTTTGTATTTCAGGAAAATGTATTTCAGGAAATGGTTGTAAATCTATTGATTTTATTTATGGTTCTGGAGAGGCCTGAAATGTAGCTTTGGGCTTTTGAATTGCCTTCCTTTGAATCTGAACTTTAGCAATTCACCATGTTTTTCAATATAAATCTCGTATTGAGACATGACCCTGTCCATGGTGCTGATTCTGTGCACAGGTGCACAATCCAAACACCTTCAATCGCCATTTTACTGAAGACAAGCACATGTATTTCTTCAGCAAAGCAACAGAAGATGTAGACTCACACCATTAATAATAGGTCTATCAACTCAGTATTGATCTGTAGACAAAAGCGGCATGCTCACAGCAGAGAACACTCAAACTTAAATTTCATCACACAAAAGAGAACAAATATAGAAGAAATCTGCAGCATCTATTTCCAGCATCCATCTTAAACCTTAAATGTATGAATGTTTCGGCAATCATTATTACATATTCGGGTCAATGGCGACCTCCTGGTATTAGAATAACAACTACAGAAGAATAAAATGAAGCATATTTAATTTCCTTTTGGAGCTTGTAAGGGTTCAGTTTGAGCAGATGTTTTACACCATCATTACTGTCCTCCTGAGCTCATTTCCCAGTACATTCAGCATCTGCTTCATATTCACCATCTCAAACATATTCTCGAAATTATAATTTTCAATATCTTCAAAATCAATATTTTGATCTCTGACAGCTTCTTCACCTGATCCAGCATCAAGTGACAGTGACAGTAATATTTGATTGTGTTCAGTTCTTGCTCTGCAGTAAATCTCTGAGCCATTTCCAGTTTTGCTGATGATTCTTCCTATTCTTTTGTTTTCTGCCTGCGGTAACTATGAGTGAAACGTCACTTCATCATTGTGTTTCAGACATTGACACCTTGAGGAATAAAGGTGAATTTCACTTATTCAGTCATCAAAGTCTTTGGGCCAATCATAAGTTCTTACAGAGATGACGTGATTAATCTGTGCTGTTTACAGTAAGCTTTTTAATGGTTTTATATGTAAATATGTGCTAAATTATCATCTTTGACCGTTGCGCCACATTTTGCAGCTTTTTCAGCGTGTAATGCTCATTACATGTCAGAATAATTTATTTTGATTATTACTAATGATAATTTAACTATTAATTGCATCCTACATATTTCACTCCACATAAGTTACATTTTCCCAACACAACCACTTAGTCATTCAGGTGTGTGAGGGGTCTTTATTTTGTTTATTATCTAAAACAGAAACACTTGAAAAATTTGGATCAGAGAGTGTCTGGGATAAATCAAACTTACAGATAACTGGAGTAAACAGTCACAAACCACAGGCAGGCCTTGAAGTATTGAGCAATCCTCTAACAGCGTCTGAGGATCCTGTTGTTGTGACCGGAGAGCAGTAAAGACCAGTTCACAGACAGTTCCAGGCCAACCACATCCGTGACGCATGTGGATTTATAGGATGCATGAATAGAGCCTGGCTTTGAGAACCCAGCATGGTAAATAACCATCAGAATGCAGCATGGCTACAAATTCTAGCAAAAGTAAGAGGCTTTGCCCCAACAGACCAACTTTGAATGCTTTGATGTGGTCCCTTCCTTAACACAACAACCCTAAACATAGGGATGGGAACTGTGAGGAATGTAAAGATTCTGGTTCAGATTCCACATAACAATTCTGGTTCTATTTTTAAGGGATTTTTTGTTGTTGTTTCTGCTAAATAAACACAATTTATTTCAACAAACCCAGTTGTGACTATCTTTAACTAATAATAAACTGATGTTACACTACCATTCAAAAGTTTGAGGTCAGTAAGAATTTTAAATGTTCTTGAAAACCTCTTATGCTCAACAAGGCTGGATTTATTTGATCGCAAATACAGTAAAAAAAGCAATATTGAGAAAAAATATTACAATTTTATTCCTGTGATGTCGAAGCTGTATTTTCAGCATCATTACTCCAGTCTTTAGTGTCACATGACCCTTCAGAAATCATTGTAATATGATGATTTGATGATCAAGAAACATTTCATATTATTATCAGTGCTGAAAACAGTTGTACTGCTTAATATTTTTTTTTGTGGAAACCATGATACATTTAACGTTTTGGTCAATTTAATGGTCAGTGTAATGCACCATTGCTAAATAAAAGTATTGATTTCTTTAAAAAAAATCTGACTCCAATCTTTTGAACGATAGTGTAAGTCAGTTTCACAAGCTTCAATACGGTAATGGTAAAAGTTAATGACGCAAGGTTCAGAGAGCAATTGCTCCAACCAGTTCAGTGAGGGAGTGAATCATTACAATCAATCAAACTAAAGACGCATGAATCTGCAATGGATTTTTAATCTTTTTTGACTTTTTGACTTTGCCATGTCCTTCTATATGTCCAAGAAACTGAGGACGGGAGACTGATTGGTCTCCTGTCGCACGCCACACCATCCACTGCCACTGAAACATTGATTCTCAATCCCATTACTTGGCCAGTCAGAGTAACAGATTGCTGCTGACTCCAGCCTGTTAGAGCATGTATATCACCCAAGCAGCGTACAGTCACCCTAAATATGCCCTAATAAAGCAAAAGGAAATCTTTATAGCCTTAAGGCTGGAATACACTAGCCTGGCTCCGCCCTCCTACGTACTTCCACTCAATTTTCATTTTCCTTCAGTACGTCTGGTACTGCTGTATACGCTTAGGTTTTCTCCCAAACAATTTTTTACCGGTCCAATCAGCGAACAGAGGGAGGGGCTGAGAGCGATGACGTTGATGTTGTGCGCTAGTTTGAGTTGTAGTTCAGTGATGGCGGCGGTGAAAGATGCGAGTGTGTGTCACTGCACCGCTGACGAATGTCCAGAAGTTAAAGCCGGAGTGTGGCGAGGTGGATGAGCGAGCGAGATCTGTGTGCGTGATTGAGAATGAGACACACCGCGAGTCCTCTCATGAGGGAGCACGGAGGCATATAAGGACGAGCGACACCGGTGAAGGATGAGAGAGGACCTGTCCTGGATTTTAAGTTGTTTTGTTTACGTTTTGGTATGTATGTGCGTGGCAGTCGTCCGTGAGGGGCTACCGCTTTTACTTTCATTTTGTGTTTATTATTTGATTAAAAGTTGTTAAACGTTCCCCGGTTCACGCCTCCTTCTTCCCTGAACAAACGAACTCGTTACACGGAGCAAGAACAATCACTGCTGAGTTTTGTTGGTGGCCATGATGTTGTGGTCCAGGAAAAGTATTTTTATGCTCGCTCCATTAGTGGTGAAGGAGTTGCTGAAGCCGTCCGTCTCCCACCACCCGCGAGAAAACCCCAGGCTGAATTACCGACTGCTTTTGACAAACACCAAGGTCGTGTGGTAATGTAATTACTCTCCGAATCCACATCTCTGAGTTTTCAAGAATATATCACTTCAAAATTCACTGTTTAATGTGTTTATATCCTTTTTAGACCCCTGCAGAGCACAGTGCGGTTGCGTGCGCTATAATTTGGATGCATTTCTAGTCTTGTATTTCTTTAAATGCTGGCAAGTGTTTACAAGAGCAAAATATTTCATCACCGCTCAAAAAATAAAAGAAGAAAAGCACGTAAACATTTGAATTGGGCTGTTATTTACGGCATCATTTTTTCTTATCATACCAAGCATATGACATTTTATTTACAGCATTTACAGCATATACATGTTATGATTGCACGAGATATGCACCACGAGAGCAGTTCCGATCACAAAACTCTCCTCTCCACCGTGAATAAATCACAATCCGAATGCACAAGGTTTTATCACTGACACTGTGAGAATCAAAGGCGATCGGCGCGTGACATACGTCACGACCAAACGTTAGCGATTGGTTAGGCAGATCCAATAGTTTTAAACTTCAACAGAGTTCCCGCCTTCAAGGAAGTAAACACTTGTCAATGGAAAGTGGCCAGACTCTATGTACAAATGAAATGTACGAGAGTCTGCTAAGACCAGGCTAGGAATACACTACACGACTTTCAAAATCTGAGCAATTTTAAAATGCAAGGCATCATACACTTGACAACTTTGTAAAAGGTAACACTGGGCATAATACTCAATGACTCAGGATTGCATACATTTGTTCTGAAAAAAAAAAAAAAAACTCACACATATATATACGCCTAACAAATGAAAACAATATGGGCCCTATTTTAATGGTCTGAGTGCATGATCTGAATGGCGCAGGTGCACTTAAGGCATGTCCGAATCCACTTTTGCTAGTTTAATGACTGAAAAAATGGTTGGCGCACCAGGTGCATGGTCCAAAAGGGTTGTACATATTCTCTTAATGAGTAATGGGTGTGTTTTGGGTGTAACATGCAATAAACCAATCAGAGTGTCATCTCCCATTCCCTTTAAAAGCCAGTTGCGCTTACACCATGGCTAGGGTTGGATACCGAACTCTGTACTTTTAAGGGCAACGACCGAATTACATCGGTACTACCGAGTACCAATTCACATTAAATCAATCGGTACCAAATTTTGGTACCTGAGAACGCATCTGGTGATATAGACTAGTGTCTGTGAATATTACAACGCAAAAATACCATTTAAATACGAATCCTGCATGTCTCTGTGCAAATGAACGTGTAGAAGTGCGGTTTACAGTCTATGGGTTTACCTCACACACACTCTCACTCAGAATCGCACGTGACAGTCGCATGTTTCCATCTCTGCCTCTCATATGAGGATATGAACGCACAAATGTCATCTCCAGAGCCACCGAGTCACTTCATGAGCATTTTACCGTTTAATTTAAGAAAAACTATCGTCATATCATAAACACAAAGAAACCCAAAGGTCTTCACAGCAACCCGTCAAAATAAAAGTTTGGCTAACTTGACAAATAAATGACTGTTGTACAGTAGAATTAAGATATGTCTCAATGTAATAATAATACTAACACTAATGTAATAATAATAAATTATCAAAACTTTATTTTTTAAGTAATAAATTAAACATTTTCTTCATGTTTTAATTTTAACCATATAAAGCTGAGTTGTGCAGCACTTTGTTTGACAAAAAAAGCTTAATTAAATTAAAAGATAAATTAAATTAATGTTTTATGTCTTCATTTGATTACCAGAAAATACATAACACATAATATGTGGGAAATCTTTTAATTAAATTAACAAGAAAAAATAATAATATGGTTGTTTTTATGAATTAAGTACCTAGTAGCCTACTATTTACTAGTAAATATTACAGTAAACAAACATCACAGACAATGGCAGACAGCGACCAGGGCAGCTCTGGCATAATGTCAATAACACCTCTATAAATGACTTACAGGTTCTTTACAGTTATTGATGTAAACATCCCTAAAGTACCGAAAAAAGTACAGAATTTCAGGTACCAGTACCGATACCGGTTAAAATGTGAACGGTATACCTAACCCTAACCATGGCGGATTCACTATTTAGATGCAGAATTTGCGAACAGAAAGACTGAACACTTCTCCAGAGAAAATCCTTTTATTTTTCATATTTAAAAATGTCTGTGTGCTGCTGCGCATCCCTGTGTGTGTAACAAGCAGAGTGTACGTGCATTGTGCACCCACTTATAGGCGCATATTACTAACACGCCCTTTAAATAACTAAAAAAATACTGCACTATTGACTTTAGACCAGGTTTTTTTTGGTCAATGGTGCAGTTGTTTTCAGTTGCCTCAAAATAGCAATGCGTCAACAATGCGCCTGAATACACTTCGTTTTCAGACCAGCATGTCCATGGGCAAACAGATGGACGCACGCGAATGCATTTACTATTTACATCTATGTGGTGCTAGACGTGAAAATGATAACTGCGTCGGAAACTAGCAGAAAACACTTGCATTGCACCTGGTGTCACATTGCGCCAGGTGTATTATAGAGCCCTATGTGTTTTAAAATGGGCTCAAACGTTTAAAATCCTCCGACTGGATGGAATCATAGTCTCTGATAGTTTGTGCCCAGCATAAATAGGATTTTCTGTGAAATCTGTCAACTCAAATCTGCAGATTGGCTCTGACTTTCAGCAACTGATGTCAACTCATCCAGACTGTAAATCAGGGCAAAATCTGGATTTGTGAAGTGTATTCCAATGACCAATGGCCTTCCTGTACTACTATCATCTCAAACCAGGGTGGACTGTTGTGAATCAAATATGGAAACTCATATCCTCAATTAGTTCTGATTTACTTACATTACACACACAAGAGATTCTGGAAATTCTGTTAAGGTAAGTGGAAGTTCCCTCGGAAAGCAGGAATGCAAGAGAGCAATTGAATCAAGCACAGGACTGTGCGCCGGTCAAGGAGTCTTTTCAGCCATAATTCCTCGGCCGTGATTGGGAGTGTCAGTCCGTGGCCCTCATATCGCCCAATCTGATTACAGCAGTGAGCGATATGTAATAGTTTGGGCCACACGTTAGATTATGGTCTAATTCTTACTATTAACTATAACTTTTGCCTCAATATACTCCTAATTACTGCATATTAATAGTTAGTAAGAAAGTGGTTAAGTTTAGGTAGGTATTGGGTAGGATTTCAATAGGATTAAGAGAGTAGAATATGATCATGCACTAATAGTACTAATTTATAAGTGCGTACTAATATGCATGCTAATAAGCAACTAGTTAATCGTGAGAATAGGATAGTTCATTAATTACTCGCCCTCATATCATTCCAAACCCTTCATTCATCTTTGGAACACACATTAAGATATTTTGGATGAAATCGGAGAGCGCTCTGACCCCTCCATAGACAAGCCATTTAACTACCACTTTTAAGGCCCAAAAAGATAGTAAAGACGGCGCTAAAATAGTCCATGTCTTTAATACCTTTCTGGGCCTTAAAATGGTAATTCAATTGCTGTCTATGGAGGGGTCAGAGAGCTCTCTGATTTCATCCAAAATATCTTAAAGAGGTCCTATAATGCCCCTTTTTACAAGATGCAAAATAGGTATCTGATGTCCCTAGAGTGTGTATGTGAAGTTTTAGCTCAAAATACCCCACGGATAATTTTAAAGCATGTTAAAATTGTCACTTTTTGAGGGTGAGCAAAAACGTGTTTTGTGTTGGTCCCTTTAAATGCAAATGAGCTGCTGCTCCCAGCCCCCTCTCTAGAAGAGGGCAGAGCTTCAAGAGCTTGTGTTTGCAACTCTGATTACGCAGATACACAATGAAAATGTCTGAAACTGTTCAGCCTTTTAGGATATAACCAGGGACGGACAATGATGGAGAGACTCACAAAAAAGTGACGTTTCTGAATGGTTAGTTGATGAATTTATGTAGCTGATGTGGAGTTAACTCTAAGTCATCAATTAGCATATTCTCTCATGATAATCTATAAATCACTTGTGTGGGAACTGTTCTAAGATATGTTATCATCTTGCTTGTATGATGACAATTGCACTTGTGTTACGTACTGTATTGCAATAAACGTGAAAAGGCGGAATGTGACAGCTTGATCCCAAATGTGCTCTACTACAACAACCTCTTCTCAACATGGCCTAACCCCCTGTATTGCGTGTTCCCGGGTGCAAGGTTTATGTAAATTTTAGGGTTAGTGATGTCACTAACCCGTGAAGAAGCTCATTGTAGTCCCCACCAGCCGTTAGCTGTAGTCCTTAAAAAGCGATTTCTTCCAAAGAAAATATCTCCCTTTAACTTCGCAGATGTTGTTTATGCTCAAAAAGCAACATTACACACAAACTAAAGTAAAAAAAAAAAAAAAAAACCCACGTGAAATCATATTCAAACCCTTTAATTTACATTCCAAAGATGAGCAAAGGTCTTACGAGTTTGGAATGACATGAGGGTGAGTAATTAATGACAGAATTAAAATTTTTGGTGAACTAACCCTTCAACTAAAGTGTTACCATAGTTACCGCATCGCAATCAGTGATCCATTCAAACGTTGATCTGCAGGCGAAGTGCATATCACAGACACACAGTGAAAAACAAGAGCGGTCAAGAATGAAACAGCAAAGGAAGCCGACTCCCTCCCTCCGCACATCCAGTTGAACAGTAGCTGCTTCATTAGTATGCTGCATGTCACTTCGGCCAGGGTCACTTTTGGCTTCGTTTACGGCACTACCCATTTCTCTCCTCACCTATGTCAGAAATTATATTCATGCCGCTCGGCTTTTCATGGTCCCAGCACACCCGCAGGTGCATCACATGCTGTATACGTTGCTCGTAATGAATGGTGTGATCAGACTGCAGACATTCAGCCAAGTCGCCCCACTGCGTTTTACTCGGCTGGGTCTCTTTCTCTCACCGGGCATGCATGAAGAGCGAGCTTTAAGCTGCTTGATTCCTCATTATGTTGAAGCAGACGCCACAAAAGCAGTGTGCACGTGAATCTCAGTGTCAGAGGTCGGCCTTCAACCACAAACCCTCACAGTCACTGAGACACCACAGGCTGCTGACTTCTCGAGGAAGTAAACAGCAGTGCTCAGATATGTCAAACACACAGACGTTATGCAACGGAAATGCCTTGGGAACACAGGACACACAAGAAGAGGAACACAACAGTTCTGGCTGACGAAGGCCAAGTCAGCTCTCTTGTTTGACTGCAAATGTGCAAAACATGCATGCATGTGCAAGTGCACACATGTGCAGGTTAATAAAGGCATTACAATAAAATATTGTGAAATGTATGTAATCTGCATCAAAATGATATTAATCATTAGAAAATAGCTGAAACGTATTGAAGCAAGAACAAAAATATAAAGCAATTTCAAATAAACAAAGTGTACAAAATATGTATTTTGTTTACTTGGCAATTTCATCATGACAAATCAAAAGCCAATATTGTTTCACATCGTTGGTGGCATCTATATCAGCTCGTGTTTAATGAATAATACAGTTGAATATGTCATGTTTTTACTCACCTGGGTCGAAATGCGAACTGAAGGCAAAACTGGGATTAAATAAAACCGAGGACATGACCACGACAAATACCGACGCTTTCATCCTCCTCGTAAGGCTTCAGATTTACTGTAGGACACAGCGAATGTACAGTAAATAAAGACAAAAAAATCGCTTCATTAAAGAAAATTTGGCATGACGGTGCTCCGATGCATCATGAAACACGGCGTCATCTCTGCCTCACTTCAGATGGGTCGGATTAAGAAACAGATGCAGGGAAACATTTCCGCTCGTCTCTGTTCTGCGTTTAGCGCGTTTCAGTGTAAACAGCGCGGTGTCTCCTCGTCCATCAGGCTGTTTGCTGAAGGCTCCTCGGGACAGACCACCTATTAGCGTCGCTCTTTCTCCATGTGCAGGCTATGCACCAAGACTTTGGTGTCTGGCAGTTGTCCAGTATCATTCCTGCAAATGTTTTGCTCTGCCTGCAGCTGTGCCCTTCGGACACGCAGTGTTTAATTGTATATGTGTAGCCTATACTTAGAGCTCTGCTCAGTTTATTTCGGTGTGTATGATGGAGTGCGTAGAATAGGATTATGAATGCTGCAGCGACGAGCGTCGTCATACACATCATCAGCCCTGTGACGGATTTGGTCAAGAAGAAAAAAAACACTCGGTGTTCAAAATCGTATCTATCGGAATTAGGGTAACACTTTATTTTACATTATTACATATGGCTGGCTAGTAAATAACTTGTGCACAAGAACCCTAAACCAAACCGACCCGACCCATAATCCAGTAACACTTTATCAGTGTCCTTATATATGTTATATGTATTCACCATAGTAATAACAATAAAGTATGCATAATAACCCTCAACCAAACCCTAATCCTACCCTAACCCATGTTGATTAATATTACTCAGTACTTAAATATATAATCACCCTGTCACAATGACACCTTAAAATAAAGTGTAACCGGAATTAGCTTTAAAGAGGTATACAAAAATGCTTAATTACATGGGTTGAAAATGGGTAGAAGTCATGTCATTCAGAAAATCCAAATCTATTACCCTAAATGATATGCTCTGTTGGCAGAGCAAAAAATCTAATTTGTATCATTTATTATATTGTTATGAAGTGTCAGTGCCACTAAAATGGGGGATAATTGGACCTTTTGTCCCAAGCCCCAGAGGGTGGGCCTGGAAAAACGTGATTTCTACTGAGGGATTAAAAAAAACACCACTATTTCTACTGAATTTATGGGTTAGGGGGGGTCTTCCGGGTCCAAGAATTGCTTACTGGTAATAGTATATTGTCGTAATAGCAGTGGTGGCTCATCGGGGGAGGCAAGGGAGGCTCAGCCAACTCAAAAGTTTGAGGTGAAAATGGGAGAAGGAAGAGTGGAAAATGCGGGATATTTATGCAATTTTATGATGAAATTGCGGGAACTTGCAAAAACTGCGGTTTGATGAAAAAGAGAAAAAAAAAGCACTACATCACAGAAAGTGCTGGGAATTTAAGTTATCATCTTGTTTTATTGAAGACCTTGATAAACACACGGCTCAAATTTACAAAACTTTGAGTCAAACAAGTTCTGTAGCTTTACAAAAGGAATATGCTACAACTTCTGAAAAAATGAATAACTTCCTGCTTTACAGAGGTAGCTACACAAAACAGACATTTGAGTGCTTCCAATGCACAAAGTGCAATCTCTTAAAGGGTTAGTTCACCCAAAAAATGGAAATTCTGTCATTAATTACTCACCCTCATGTCGTTGGACACTCGTAAGACTTCCGTTCATCTTCAGAACACAAATTAAGATATTTTAGTTGAAATCCGATGGCTCAGAAAGGCCTCCATTCGCTCAATGCACTGTACACTCTCAAGACCCATAAAAGGCACTAAAGACATAAAAGGTTCTACAATAACTTTATGAAGCGACGAGAATAGTTTCTGTGCGCAAAAAAAACCCCTAAATAACAATTTATATAGTGATGACCGATTTCAAAACACGGCATCATGAAACTTCCAAGCGTTATGAATCAGCGAGTCGACTCATGATTCGGATCGCGTATCAAACTGCTGAAATACGTGACTTTGACGATCCAAACCGCTGAATCGACTCATTGATTCATAACGCTTCAAAGCTTCATGATGCTGTGTTTTGAAATCGGTCAACACACCGGGAAACTGCTTTGCGGTTTTTTTTGGCCTTTTGCTGTTTTTTTGTTGGCAAATGGGAATTTGTGTGCTTCATCATGGTTTCACCGATATCTATGGTTTCACCACGGGGGTTTGCAGCTTTTCGATGACGTTCGCGTCAGGTAATTACGTCACTTCAAAACGTTCCCATGGCAATAGGGGGAAATGGCGGCTCTTGTGTGAAGTAAACAAACATTTTTCAACTTTCTGCTAATATATATGACTTTTTTGCAACGAAAATGCGGGGATTATGAAATCATGCTAGCCCCGCATATTTTGCATGTGGAAATAGGCGAAAGTGCGGCGTATTTGAAAAAATGCGGCCCCCGCATAAATATGCGGACTTTGTCTGATTATGCATTAAATCATGCGATCACATAATCGTGTTTTTCTGGAGAGACTGGTTAATAAAATCCCAGTTATTAATTCAAGTTCTCAGAATGTGTCTTTTTTTTGTAACTTCACCGCAATATTTGACCGCAAACAAATGTACCAAAATATTCAAACAACAGCTACAAATTAGACCCCATGCCTAAACTAATATAAAGACTACAGCAATCAGCTTCATTAAACGCCCGGACATGTTCTTTTAAAACGGGTATTTACAGGACAGGAGGATGGATTGCTTCAAGTGATAGGCTAGGTGAGTGAAATGATATTGTCTTGCTGTAACTTATATGTGTCGTTTTCTATAGATTTCTGACTAAAAATGGGATCCAACTGCTAAAACTTTGTTTGCCTCCTCTATTTTAAAACCCACCAGCCGCCACTGCATAATAGTATAGTACTGACGTTACATTCATGTCTAAACTTTTCAGTCAGTTGTTCTTTGTCGTAATTGTGTTCCTGACAATATCTGATGTCCGACCTCAAAGAGTTCTAGACAGGCTTGGAACTCTGAATCCTCACTTAGAAATTGGGTCACACTTTATTTCGATGGTTCACTTTAGGCCTTCTATTGCAAATGCACGTCAACTAACTCTCATATTATTGTTAGTAGACTGTTTTTCTCATGTGGATGAAAGACAACAACTCCCAGAATGCACTTGCTTCGCTGCCCTACGAGGCTACTCCCTACACCGTCCCCAGCATCGTTTTGATCTTCATAATAATACAATAATTTTGTTCAGTTAAAGAATAAACACTACAATTAAAAACTGAACGTGTCTTTTCAATAAAGTTTGAGATGAACGAAAGTCACAGGACAAACACAGCTGCAGGAGTCCGATTTCACTCATCACGAGAGGGAAGTAAGAGCTGAGGTAAGCGCGGCTGTCATTCTCAGCGTGTGTCCAGTCTGGCGCATTTTCTGAAACTTTCATAGGAATTCATTGAAAAGTTGAAACACACTTTGCTCTGTACCGCTCCCTTATGAATGTCCGAGGCCGAGCCGTGTGCATTTACATTCTGTGCGTGAGATCTCTCCCCTGAGCGCGGGTTGAAAACATTCGGAACAGCTCCTTCTACTGGCTGTAGTCTTTAGCCTCTGGCCAAAAAATCCTCCAATGACGCAAAATGACGATATTTGCGTCATCTGAGGATTTTTTCCAGAAATAAAATGCATAATTCTCTCGTCTCAGGGGGATATGAGGGGGGAAAGTACCATAATTCAAATATACTATGGGGTTTCTACTGATACAAAGCTTAATGTTAAATCACTGAAGTTACCCTTTAAGTTTACTTATTCATGCTTGGAATTCACTTCATTACTTTATTGCATATTACTTTCAGAAAATGGTCAAGTGTGTAATGCATTAAAAGCCCAGTTATATATGCAGTGTACAATTGGTTACTGTAGTTGTGATTTAAGTTTAATATGTTTACACTGGCAGAGAGGAATCGTTACAAGCGTACACACAAAAGAATATGATTTTGATACTTTTCCATTGGGCTTGTTTCAACCGAACCAGGAAAGAAAATGCCTCTGCACTCAAATGGATAGACCTACAACCAATCAGAGCAGCGGAGCGATGCATAATTGTCAACAGAACTCAACTGCACTGCATGGATGCTGGAAGAATTAGAAGAAGAAGATGAGTGTAAACGATCTTTGCCGGTGTTGTAAAAATCTGATTGGTCCGAACAGCTCTGGTTCGAGCATAGTTGCTCCACAACGGATCAAGTCCAGACCGGGCTAAGTTCGGCTGGCATCCAGGCTAGGACTAACAGTTACACGCAAGAAAATTTGAGTTGAGTGGTTGAGTCTTATCGGTATTCAAATGTCTCTTCAACTTGGTCTGTGACCAATCAGATTTTGTTGCTCACTGCTTGCAGTCAATCAGAGGCAGACCTGCTGACGGTATTCGTCTGACTCGCCCTCGCTCGTTCACGGGAGGTTTGCAGGTGAAGTACAAATGTCGCCATACATTTAATACAACATTCAAAGTGGAAAGTACATTGCTCATTCTTGGGAATTCGGACCAGTTCAATCAAGTGACATCGCACCCTGACCTTGATTGCGACGATAAACTGGATCGGAAAAAATGGCCTATGCGATCCCGATAAGAACCAGAGAAAAAGTCCTGCTATTTGGAGGGAAGTAATAAGTAAAACTAATATAAACTTGAATACAAAGTTGTATGAACATGCTGTCTGACCATATCTCTTATATATTCTGTTTCTGCAGTCAACTGCCTCTGATGTGTAAGCAGCCATCAGACGCAAGTGTAAAGGTCTGTTCACACCGGGACGATTTTCAATGTGAGTGTGCACACAGACACGCAAAACAGCATGCGTAAAAGCGTAATTTAAAAAAAAGAAACGCCTTTGGTTCATTTTTTTTTTTGATGTGGCGCGTTAACTGTCCGACCAATGAGGCGCTTTTCTTCACATGTCTGGAGCTGCTAAAGTTACAGTAAAACACGACTTGGCTTGCTGAGCACACATTGATACGACGAAGAGGATATAGGTAGACAAAGAAGATGAGCTGCTAATGTTGCTTGCCAGTTAGCAAAAAAGTGTGTGAATGATCTCTCATCTTTTTCTGTGTGACAAGCAAGTATCAGAACGGTAAAGTGGCGCAGCACCACCTTGTGTACCGGGAGAGCCATCTACTGAATTTGCACGTTCACTCAGAGCGGCGTCAGTGAAAATCACTTGGGTGTGAACGCAAAGACACGCCGAAAAACGTCTCAAAAAACACTGGCGATAAGCTTGCACAGGCCTTAATGAGAAGCTCATCAGAACATTTTATGTGTCATTTGTCATTGGTCCAATAATATATATTTTTAATTCTTTGTGTTCTTCTAATGAAAAACATGGTAAGTTAATTTTGTTTAGTTTTGCTGAAACCGTGTGAAGTTGGGACATAATATATAAGAGATACGGTCAGACAGCATGTTCATACAATTTTGTATTCAAGTTTATATATTAAAGTAAATAAATAAACGTGAAAAATATATATATTCATAGTATATTTCCAAATGTGTTCTGAAGACATTGGCAATTAATTTGGAATGTATTAAAACACAAATAAAGAATACGAAGTATACTTATAATACAAATAAAGTTGAGGACCATGTGATCCGGTGATCCGGAGGCTGCCGACTGCCTGGGAAGCCTTCAGGGTGGTGCCAGTGCTGCAGGGGACCACAGCGGCTCTGGCAACTCAGAGGACAATGGAGGCGCTGGAAGCTCAGGAGGCCACGGAGGCTCAGGAGACCACGGAAGACACGTTATACAAGCATACTTGTTGTTGCAACACTTCCATTCTCCGTTCCGCCATCTCCATTTTCAACGTAACCGCACAGCAGCTTGTTTGAATTCACTTCTCTCATTGGCTAGTGTGAAAGAACTGACGTATTCATCCTAATTGAAATCTTAAATATCAAACATGTTTGATCAAAGTAGGCAGATCGGGAGGTTCAAGATTTGATCTGCAAATGCCTCACATTACCAGATAATATGACATCAGAAGTGACCAAAACAGAACTTCATGGGAAAAACATTTTCTTAGATTGTCGGGAGGGGTAAATTGGGGATTAATCGGCCTAAAACTCCTGTAGTTTGAGCCAGGCTTAAAATAACTACTGAAGGTCATGTTAGGGTGTGTTCACACTTGGCATGTTTGCTTCAATTAAAACGATCCCTGGTGCGTTTGCTCTGTTAGGGTGCTTTCACACTTGGTTCTATTGCCCTATTGCCTATTCACCCATAAACCCTTCCCACTCTGTGATGTGGGCAAATCAGGTAACGCAGTGAAAAACGCCTCTCTGTTTATGGCCTCGCCCACTGATCTGGTAACGTCTTGGTTACATATGTAACCCTCGTTCCCTGAGGAGGGAACTGAGACGTAACGTTAGTGACTAACGAATGGGGGTTTCGCTTAGAAGCCAATTACCTTCAAGGAATTTAACAGCGCCCAATGGCAGTGCCAATGCCATGGGCATGCAGAATTTGCATGCGTAACTCCGCCCCACATCGTGGGTATATAAGGAAGTACGCTGGCAACATCGCATTATGTTACTGCTGCGGAGCCAAGACTGAACTCCGTGTTCCAGCAGCATAGCGGAGGTGGCAAAGGGACATTACGTCTCCGTTCCCTCCTCAGGGAACGAGGGTTACATACGTTACCGAGACGTTCCCTTTCATTTAGTCACTACGACGTAACGTTAGTGACTAACGAATGGGGGTCCCAATACAGTGACGCCACTCGGCTGTCTTCCAGTGCCCTGCGTAAGTGTGAGTACCCTGTCGTAAAACTAGTACGGATGAAGGACTCCCACTTATCACAGGATTACCAAGGTACACTGGGAAGCATATTCCAGTGGAGATATGCCAGAATGCCTACCCGTAGGGAGGACTTAGAGAGTACACATATGACCCCGCTGCGGGCTGCATATGGGAAACTCTGGGGTACCAGCCGAAGGTGGATTTTTAACCCCAGGGGTGGCAGGAACTTGCCAACGGAAAGACACCTGCTCACTGAGGAACCTTACGGCGGAAATACACGTGTGGGGGTCGCCGGAGCGGAACCATGCACACGGGCACCTGGCCTGACATGAGGGTCTGGGCTCGAAAGAGCAGACTTACTGATGTCGGCGTCGACGGTTCTGGAGGAACTCAGGGCTTCCGGGAAGCTCACCTGAGGAGAATATTGCACGTATCCAGTCCGTGGAGTGGAATGGCGAGCAAGCGAAGACACCTGAGCCTGGTCCATTACCGGCCATTAGTAGAGGCGAGTACATAGTCGGACACTGGCTCCACTCGGAAATTGTAGAATCTGGCGAATGTGTTCGGTGTCGCCCAGCCTGCAGCTCTGCAGATGTCTGTTAGCGAAGCGCCATGCGCTAGAGCCCAAGAGGAGGCCACACTCCTGGTGGACATGGTCGACCTTGCTGCTGGTAAGCCAAAACAACGGTGTCCACTATCCAGTGAGACAACCTCTGCTTTGAGAGAGCTCTTCCCTTCCGCTCTCCACCATAACAGACAAAGAGCTGGTCTGAGGTCCTGAAACACTGCGTCCTGTCTACATAAGCATGGAGAGTGCGTACTGGACAGAGCAATGCCAAGGCTGGGTCTGCCCCCTCCACGGGCAGTGCTTGCAGGTTCACTACCTGGTCTCTGAACGGAGTGGTGGGAACCTTGGGCACATATCCGGGCCAGGGTCTCAGGATCACCTGAGAGATGGCCGGCCTGAACTCCAGGCACGCTTTGTCAACCGAAAATGCCTGCAGGTCCCCTACCCTCTTGATGGAGGCCAATGCGGTCAGGAGAGCCGTCTTCATAGACAAGAACTTAAGATCTACTGACCGCAAAGGCTCAAAGGGGGACCTCTCCAGAGCATCTAAGACTACTGAGAGGTCCCAAGAGGGTACGAGGGGAGAGCGAGGAGGATGTAGTCTCCTGGCTCCCCTCAGGAACCTGATGACCAGGTCGTGCTGACTTACCTTTTTGTCCCCCAAGAGATATTGCGGCCACATAAACTTTAAGGGTGGAGGGAGACAGCCTTCGCTCCAACCCCTCTTGGAGGAACGAGAGCACGGACCCGATCGGGCATTTCCAGGGGTCTTCTTGGCGGGAAGAACACCAGGTGACGAAGAGGTTCCACTTCAACGCATAGGCATGCCACGTGGACTCTGCCCTAGTGGAAGTGATGGTAGCCACCACCGTAGGTGGTAGGGTACTCAAACCTGCCACGTCCCGTCCAGGAGCCACACGTGGAGGTTCCAAAGTTTGGGACGCGAGTGCCAGAGGGTGCCCTGTCTCTGAGTGAGGAGGTCCTTCCTCAGAGGGATAGGCCAGGGAGGGGCTGTCGCAAGGAGTAGTTCTGAGAACCAGGTCTTGCCATGCCAATACGGTGCGACCAACATGACCTCCTCCCTGATCTTGCACAGTACTCGTGCGAGAAGGTTCACTGGGGAGAATGCATATTTGCGTAGGCCCCGCGGCCAGCTGTGCGCCAGTGCATCCGTGCCGAGCGTGCCCTCGGTCAGGGAATAGAACAGGCTGCAATGGGAAGAGTCGTGGGAGGCAAACAGATCTACCTGTGCGTCACCAAACTGTTCCCAAATCAGCTGGACTGTCTGGGGATGGAGTCTCCATTCTCCAGGAAGTGGCTGAGAACGTGAGAGCTCGTCGGCTGCACGGTTCAGTTCACCCGGGATATGGACAGCACGAAGGGACCTCAGATGCTTCTGACGCCATAGAACGAGATGGCGGCCGAGTTGAGACATACGGCAGGAGCGTAGACCGCCCTGGTGGTTGATGTACGCTACAGTGGCTGTGTTGTCTGACCGGACTAGTACATGTTGACCCTTCAGCAACGCTCAGAAGCGGTGCAGGGCAAACCGCATTGCCAGCAACTCGAGGCAATTGACATGCAGGCGGCGCTGGGGTCCTGTCCAGGAGCCCACGGCAGCATGTCCATTGCACATGGCACCCCAACCAGAGGCATCTGTTGATACAACAACATGCCTGGAAACTCTTTCTAAGGGCACACCTGCCCGTTTCCAAAGCTGCAGTACATAATGGCACTTGCGTCTATCTACCACGAATGTACTGAAAATGGTCTAAAGAACGCATGCTTCTTCCAGCATACGTGCAGTTGAGTTCTGTTGACAACTATGCGTCGCTCCATTGCTCTGAATGCAGAGGCATTTTCTTTCCTGGTTCGGTTGAAACACGCCCCATAATCACAGCCCAGTGGAGCAGTATCAGACTCATATTCGGACTAGAATCTGAGTATGAAGACGTCAGGCTAACACAAACACATTTCACATGAATCGTACCCCAGAACACCCTTTTTAACCGAACTCTGACGTCAATCAAACCCGGGTGCGCAACAAAAGTGCTATTGTGAAAGAACACTTAGTGTGGTTCATTTTATTAAATGTGAACGCTGACATCCGAAGTCTGGTGCTCACCAAACACCTGCCCGAGACTGCTGAAAAGATGGGCCTCAGTTCACTTCCAACTCTGGTGTGGTTTGAATGATATATGAATGCAAAACAAACCAAAGACATCTAAAAGAACCAAAAACAGGAAGATGAGACCCTAAAAAGGACAGAATGCTCACGGATATCAGTTTTTTTCTCACCATAGTCATGACTCACAGTTCGGTACAGGCCTCAGAACCGTGTCTCCTCACAGCAGATCTTTGTTTGTGTGTGACGGAGGAATTCCTGCCGCTGTTTTGACTCCTTTATAAGTCACATTTTATCATCACATTTTATAAGCTCTTCACGAGTTCTCAGCTGGTCAAAAATACCATCATATGCAGGCTACGCACAAACAACGAGCACATTTATCCCAGCACACAGCTTTCTTTTGGGTGTATGGTAAGTTCCATCTCAAAATAGGCAATACGTCATAAAAGCCGACCAATCAGGTTGTGAACGTATCCCTTTAGGTTGATAAAAACACTAATTGGACCAGAAATGTTTTTTTGGTTCCGGACAAAACAAGCCAAGCAAACTGAACTACAAGTGTGAACACACCCTTAATCACAGCCTTATTGGAAATAATGTCATATAATGTCATCAGGTTGATGATCAGTCTGCATAAGCTACTAGCTGGATGTTCCAACTTAAGCACCAATACATCAGTTATTTTCAATTAGGAGATGGAAGAATTCCAAGTTCCAAATGTTCTGGAATGCAGTATGTATCTTGAGAAAGCAAACCATTAGCATTCCCATTCATCTCAAAGGCAGTTGCTGAGTTACACATGCTGACTTCTTTGCTTTATTCAAGTGACTGATCACTCTAGAAAATGACATCCTGACAAATTACAACTGCTGACCAGCCAAAACATTACCCCAGGATATTTTTCATACCATATTCGCATTTGAAAAAGGAAATAACAATACACTATGATATTTGTCTTATTAATGATGTGAACTAATTGTTAGTCAGTGAAAGGATGAAGGATGTGCATACAGAACTGTTTAGCGTCACACAGTGCCCCCATCAGGAAACAGCCAGTAAAGCAAGAAAGAAACTGGAGGCATGCCTACTGTATAAGAGCACATTTATTTTTCACCTCAGAAGTATCCTCCGTCCTTCATATTGTTGATGTGTTTGATTGATATTTTATAGATTTTGTCTGATCACAAACAGAGGAAGGAAGATAAACTCTTAAAGGGATAGCTCACCCAAAAATGAAAATCATCCAATGATTTACTCACCCTCAAGCCATTCTTTCAGACGAATACAATAAGTTATATTAAAAAATATATCATAGCTCTTCCAAGCTTAATAATGGAATGGGGGTTGAGATTTTGAAGCCCAAAAAAGTGCATCCATCCATCATAAAATTAATCCATACGGCTCTGGGGGGTTAATAAAGGCCTTCTGAAGTCAAGTGATGCGTTTGTGTAAGAAAAATATCCGTATTTAAAACTTTATAAACTAAAATAAATTGCTTCCGGCAGACTCATTTGTCAAAAGAGTAATCCCTGACGCGATGTATGATGTAGGATGAAGGAGTAGCATAAGCTTTGACGCCTCTTGCAGCTTAAATAAATAGGGCTGGGCAACAATCTCAAGCTCTTCTTCTTTTATATCTAAATCCTCTGACATTTATCTTTAAAAATTCTCGTTTTAGACTTCTAATTCGTGACCGGTGTTTTGTTTTTTTCTATCCTCGTTCCTCAATACGTCATGCGTCAGGTCAGGGGTCACTCTTTCACTGTAAATCGATGCGTACGCCGTCTGTCAGAAGCTAGTTATTTTAGCCACCTAGGATGGCTTGAGGGTGAGTAAAACAAACTTTTTAATTTTTGGGTGAACTATCCCTTTAATGCCTATTTACAGAACTCTATGTCCCATTGAGTGCAAACACTGAATGCAATAATCGGCCTATAACTTTATCTTGAACTTTATGAATTAACCTGCTAATTTTAAAACTGTTGATACATCAGTTATGTTTTACCTGATGGTTTTCTTCATTCACATCATTTCATGTTTACAATAGGTCTATAAATCACTGTACCTTTGTTATACATTAAAAAGTTTGGAAATTTGGTTGAGCCTTGTAAAACGTGTAAGCCTATTTATAAAGAAATGGGAAAGAGATGTATGCCTCAGTTTTCATCTCAATATCACTTTTAGTAATTTGTCCATGTTTGTCATTTTTATTGTGGTAACAACTGTAAGAAACCGGGCCAGATCAACGGAATGAGAAAAGATGTCTTCTTGTGCCATTGGATCAGAAACGGAACGTAAATAACGATGGTCTTTTTTTCTTTTATTTACAGAATACTGTGGTTGAAGACATCCTTTGAAGCTAAACGCAAACGTACTGTTGTAAGACATTAAAAGAACAGGCCTGGCCAGACTGAAGAAACTAAAACTTCATGTCACAAGTTCAACTCAAAATCTCTTCTTACAGTATCCTACTTCTGACTAGTTTCTCCTGTTATTGCAGCTATTAGTTTTATTTGTACATTTATTTGTGTTGCTACTCATGCAACATTGAGCCTGGGAGAGCTTTACAAAACATTATATAGCCTATCATTAGGCTACTTTCATCAATGTACCATTGGCTGCCTATATTTTTAAGTGATTCAAAACTTATGAACACTGCATAATGATACTTAAGCAAAAAAATACCATCTTATTTTAATACATAGCCTATAAAATACATAATCGCCTAGTCGTGATAGGACTCATGAATCTTTGTGCGCCAGTTTTTGAAAGAAAGAGGAAGTTGAAGCGCGTTGCATTGTGGGATGTAAAATCCAAAACATTGCGTTCTAATTCTAAATCGTATTACACTGTAAAGGCGGGACGTGCTTTAAACTGAGCGAATAGAGAACAATTAATATAAAAATATAGGCTAAATCTAAATTATTTTTGCAACATTGCACCTTTCCTGCGTTATGAAATACAAGAGCATCTCATCTCATGTGACCTCACCTGATGTGAGCTGCCGTCATCTCGCATGAACGTGTTCTGGACATTTGCACACTTCAGGAACGGTTTTGGATCGCCGAGCTTAGGAGCCTTTAGAGGTCTTGTTGGATTCTGACTGACATAGCCTTGTTCAGTTGCGGTTATTCTGACGCAGCTCCATTCTGCTCTTGATTCCAGGAACTTGTCGTTGTATGTGTAAAATGCTGAATGCTGCAGCAGCCGACAGAAATAAGGACCCGATCCTTGCTGTATTAAAAACCAGAGTGAAATCAGACAGGCACCTGAACGCTTTGGAAATATCTTCTGGCACGGGACAGCATGTCATTCACTTTGCCAAAGCGTTTCCGAACATTACATGGCAGCCGTCTGAAGTTGAAGCACAGTCAATATCGAGGTGAATATGCACAACATCCAACTTTATCTTAAATTCTCGGCTTTATATGTAGACAAGAACAGCTTTGCATATTAAATCTCTTAAGACATTCTCGCAGCTGCAGAAACGCATCGATTAATTGATAGTTTGCCTATTCAAGTTATAATATTTCATCTCATTTACTGATTGATGAAGAGGCAAGGTCGTTAAAATAGTTAATGATATGTCCACTATCTTTTAGGCATATATTTTCTGATTATGATACAAAGTTCACGCTCGGGGTGCAGATATCTGTGGATAGATGGCGCTCTTCAGTCACTTTTAGAAAGTGCGTGGACCTAAATACTGGCATATTTTGTATGCTTAAAGTCTTTTAGTTTTTATTTATGAATGAAAAAAAGAATGTCAAAATCCACTCCAATACGTGTTATTAACTATTACAACTATTAATTGTTTTTTTTATCAAAGTACACATTGAATTCTTGTCAGTGCACGTTATCCCAAAGAACAAAAACTTTGTATGCTAATCTGTTACCTGCAACCTTAAAGTTAGTTCACCCAAAAATGAAAATTACCCCATGATTTACACCCTCAAGCCATCCAAGGTGTATATGACTTTCTTCTTTCAGGTGAATATAATCAGAGTTATATTAAAAAATGTCCAGGCTAATCCAAGCTTTATAATGGCAGTGAATGGGGGTTGAGATTAGGCCTAACGTTACTCCACACGGCTCCAGTATGTTAAAAGTCCTCATGAAATCAAAATCGATCTTATTTACTTTGTTAGCACACATGACAGGTCTTCGGGTGAAGAATTAAGTTAAGTTATTAAGTTAATTAATAGCAATTAAGGTAATACACAGAAAAAAAATGGTTTGCCGTGGTAATCTTTAATCAAAATCTGAAAAGTAACTTCCGGTCTGGAATGGCGTTCCCTTTCCAATGATGACATTTGATGGCTTGGGTTTGAATATCCTTAACCACTCCCCTCCAACCGTTAAGGCTGCTACATACTCCGCAAGAACAGAGAAAAAAAGTTCTCGCTCCCAGGGCTCCGAGAACAAAATGACGTCATTTTGTTCTCTGAGCCCTGGTTTGGGAGTTCTTGCAGCTTGTTCTCGACACATCGCCTGAACAGAACTTTTTTCTTGTGGGTGTCCGAGAACTATTGTGTGATTGGTCATAATTTTAAAGTGAGCGGGGTTAATGCGGAGAAACAGAGATGGCGCCAAAGCTTGCTCAACTCCTTCATCGTGTCAGGGATTAATCTTTTGGCGCAAGTCGACTTGTGAGGCCGTCTGTCAGAAGCTAGTTATTTTAGTTTCTTTAGTTTTAAATATGGATATTTTTCTTACACAAACGCATCACTTAACTTCAGAAGGCTTTTATTAACCCACTGGAGTCGTATGGATTACGTTTATAATGGATGGATGCACTTTTTTGACTTCAAAATCTCAACCCCCATTCACTGCCATTATAAAGCTTGGAAGAGCAATGATATTTTTTTATATACGGTAATTCCAATTGTATTCGTCTGAAAGAAGAATGTCATAGGATGGCTTGAGGGTGAGTAAAGCATGGGATAAATTTCAATTTTGGGTGAACTATCCATTTAAATTAGCGTCACGTAGGCTGTGCCTGCGCACTTATCCACATAGCCATTGCTATGGAGTAATTGATTTAATGCCAGGCTATGTAATAATGGTTAGTGGAATAATAGCAAATAAGACAACTTTTGAAAACAAGTGTTACCATTGGGAAAAGGACGTGCATGTGTTTCAGGATCGAGTAGACCTCCACAATCCACTGCAAACTCACATTTAGATCTGACTCGCCTGCTTTTCACAATCCAATCAATTCTCAATGGATAAAACAAATTCCTGCCTTACTTTTTTCTTCTTGAATAATTTGTATTCTGAAATAGATTTTGCCAATGCAATGCCAAATTTGATGCCATTGCTCACCACTTTTGATAAAGCTGCGTATGTTTTTTTGTTTGTTTGTTTTTTACTGCTAATTCACAGAAATGATTCCTGTTCTCCTTTGAGTTGCTCAGTAACACACAGAGAAAAAAATAATGGAGTATAGTGCAATGATAAACACTTGTGACAGAGCTGTATTAGTTAAAAATTCATACTTGATTATTCTTTAGATTCCATAAAATGTTTCCTGCTACTCAATACCAAATATCAATTGCCAACTGAAGGCAACTTGCAATGACTTATCTTAAAATATGTCATTGTTTTTTCTCAAGATGCACACCAGTATTGTTTTTTTTTTTTTTTTCTAATGCACGTTTATAAAAGCTACTTAAATGGCCTAATTGAACTAAGGCTTCATCCTGGCTTAATCTAAACCCTGTCTGTGAAACCGGGCTTTTTATTTACTATATTGTGAATTTTTTTTGTGTGTGTTTTTGCAGTATTGAAGCCTATAGACAGTATCATAGGCTGCAGAATGTAAAGCCACCCATCTGTCTTGATGTGTCTCAGAGCTGGGAGAACTGGGGTGGATTTCAAGCCGAGTCATGTGACCTCATCGTGAACATCAACATGATGCACATCTCAACTCTGGCCTGCACAATGGTATCATACTTGCTTGCTTTTTATTTCTCTTTCTATGTATTTGTTGAATGTCTGCATATAAACCCATCTATATTCTTTTGCTTTTTAGGGTTTGTTTAGTGGTGTTGGAAAAATACTGAAACCCCAAGGATTACTTCTGACCTATGGGGTATTTGTAGCATAATAAGCTCCAGCTCCTTGAATTATTATGCATCTGGTTACATGTATTGGCTTCTGAAGTCTTGCATCTGATATTGTTTTGCAGCCGTATGCTTTCAATGGATCAATAACTCCTCAGAGCAATGTTGACTTTGACCAGAGCTTGAGATACAGGTTAGTGATAAAGGAAATCACTGGCAAACAAGCAACGTCTGCATTGCTGCAAAGTGGTGTAGCTCCTTGATAACGTTTATTTCATAATGAGGTTCAGGCCTAAACATAGGGCACTTAGAATTAGTGTTGGGGAAAGTTACTTTTAAAAGTAACGTGTTACAATATTGCATTAAAAAGTAACTAGGCCTACGGCTACATTCGCACTGTCAGTCCAAATCTGATTATTTGTGTATTCGATTGGAATCTGATCTGATCTTGTGTATTGCAACTGTCAGGTCCAATTTGTGTGTCCATGCCACTCTTTCGTTTTCTGGGGTATCTGCATTTGGTTTCTATGGCAATGACATTGCGTTGGTAGGCATACAGCAAAAATATCAACAACCTTAACATGGAGGGGTTTGCAATACAGATGTCGTCTTATTTACAACATGACAATGTGTAGGCGCCGCACTGGACTACTGTGTCAAGGTAGCAGCAGAAATGTAGGAGGCAGGAATAAATGGCTTTATTCTGTGCCATTGTCTCCACCGGTTTCAAAACATGCCATTTATGTTTATGTTTATTGTGGCGTGAGAAAGTCACATAAACCACGTGAAATTCCAATCTATGGAAGTAAAAAAAAATGGCAAATATTTTTTAAACAAAAAAGCTTGTTGAATTTCACTACTTGAAAATGCTTGCTTGCATTTTAATGCATTGTATTTTTAGGGCTTGCTTTTTTATGGGCTGAAATTCAACATGGTTGTGTATTTTAAGATGTGAATATTTCAATTCAAAACATTTTCATTATTAAAAATCCAATAATCCACATTCACCTCTCAGATTTCACTTCCAAAATATGAATTCTGTTGAAAAATGCAACCTATAATATTCGACAGGCAATTTTCTGTCCATTTTATTTTGCTTTACAAATTCGCTTCCTATTTTATGAACGTATACAGGTGCTGGTCATATAATTAGAATATCATCAAAGTTGATTTCACTAATTCAATTCAAAAAGTGAAACTTGTATATTATATTCATTCATTACACACTGATATATTTTAAAGTTCCTGTAAAGTCAAAACTAAACATGTATTCTGAGTTCCTCACACCACAGATAAATGTGTTATTAACCACCCAGCCAAATTTGAATCATAAAAAAATCTGCCAAGTACATAAAATAGCTTATCAAAAACTTGAAAAAATGAGCAGCATTCTCTGCTCTCAAACGCTGGGGGTGTGTCCGCTGTCGGGCCGAAACCGCGCCCACTCGCAGGAAAGCTACCGTAGCACATAAGACAACACTTACGTACTGATCACGACCGTCTATGATCACGACGTACCAGATGTCGGCGGGACGGGAGGATGAAGGCCGGGGCGGGGGATAGTCGGTTCTGCAGCGGATTATCAGTGAATCCCAGTTGTCTCCGGTGAAAGTTTGTAAAACGATCCGGTGTGAAGTCACTGCAGAGGCAGGTGTCGGTGGTGATCCTCAGCTCTCCATCAAGGCAGCTGTTCACAAAATTAATCCACCTCTTCTTGATCATCGTTTTTGTTTTGAAGGCTGTTAAGTTGTAGGCTGTAATAACTAACAGTACTGACAGTAACTCGCGATCGAGCGGGCAAACTGATTCAGTATCTCAGAAAATTAGAATATTACTTAAGACCAATACAAAGAAAAGGATTTTTAGAAATCTTGGTCAACTGAAAAGTATGAACATGAAAAGTATGAGCATGTACAGCACTCAATACTTAGTTGGGGCTCCTTTTGCCTGAATTACAGCAGCAATGCGGCGTGGCATGGAGTCGATCAGTCTGTGGCACTGCTCAGGTGTTATGAGAGCCCAGGTTGCTCTGATAGTAGCCTTCAGCTCTTCTGCATTGTTGGGTCTGGCATATCGCATCTTCCTCTTCACAATACCCCATACATTTTCTATGGGGTTAAGGTCAGGGATTAAGCGATTAAGAACAGGGATACCATGGTCCTTAAACCAGGTACTGGTTGCTTTGGTACTGTGTACATGTGCCAAGTCCTGTTGGAAAATGAAATCTGCATCTCCATAAAGTTGGTCAGCAGCAGGAAGCATGAAGCGCTCTAAAACTTCCTGGTATACGGCTGCGTTGACCTTGGACCTCAGAAAACACAGTGGACCAACACCAGCAGATGACATGGCACCCCAAACCATCGCTGACTGTGGAAACTTTACACTGGACCTCAAGCAACGTGGATTGTCTGCCTCTCCTCTCTTCCTCCAGACTCTGGGACCCTGATTTCCAAAGGAAATGCAAAATTTACTCAAATCAGAGAACATAACTTTTGACCACTTTTTGTCTTTAGCACAGGCGAGACGCTTCTGACGCTGTCTGTTCAAGAGTGGCTTGACACAAGGAATGTGACAGCTGAAACCCATGTCTTGCATACGTCTGTGCGTAGTGGTTCTTGAAGCACTGACTCCAGCTCCAGTCCATTCTTTGTGAATCTCCCCCACATTTTTGAATGGGGTTTGTTTCACAATCCTCTCCAGGATGCGGTTATCCCTATTGCTTGTACACTTTTTTCTACCACATCTTTTCCTTCCCTTCACCTCTCTATTAATGTGCTTGGACACAGAGCTCTGTGAACAGCCAGCCTCTTTTGCAATGACCTTTTGTGTCTTGCCCTCCTTGTGCAAGGTGTCAATTGTCGTCTTTTGGACAACTGTCAAGTCAGCAGTCTTCCCCATGATTGTGTAGCCTACAGAACTAGACTGAGAGACCATTTAAAGGCCTTTGCAGGTGTTTTGAGTTAATTAGCTGATTAGAGTATGGCACCAGGTGTCTTCAATATTGAACCTTTTCACAATATTCTAATTTTCTGAGATACTGAATTTGGGATTTTCCATAGTTGTCTGTTATAATCATCAAAATTAAAATAAATAAACGTTTGAAATATATCAGTCTGTGTGTAATGAATTAATATAATATACAAGTTTCACTTTTTGAATGGAATTAGTGAAATAAATCAACTTTTTGATGATATTCTAATTATATGACCAGCACCTGTACTATATGCGGAGAGCATTCACTCAGTATCTCATTTTTGACCGAAGTGGCTTTTAGAGGCTTTTGCATCTGAACTCTTCATATTTGTACGGGAATACAAGATAAAAAATACTGCAGTGTTAAGAATTATTACACTGCAAAAGTCATATCATATCATATTTTTGTTTGTACCAATGTTGCTTTACAGAAATCCAGAGTGGGGTCTAAGAGATGTATCATTACTGAAAACGATAGGCCAAGAAAATGGACTGCGATTGGATGAAATTGTGAGTGCTATTACCAAAATGAATTGCTTAATGCATCTGGTGTAGTGCAAGTGCATGCTTGATGAAAATTACAGTTCAGTTCTCCCTTGCTTACTTCTGTTCATTACAAATCTTGCTGTAAAGGTTTTTCTTAGAAGCTACGATCCATTACTGGACCGTGATCCACTGCTAATGAATCTGACATCATGCCTCATTCACCTCTTTCTTGCTTTTAAAAAAGATTGGCTTGATTATGTGATGATTCACCACCTTGGGACATAGTAGGCTTGTAAATGCATCTGTTTTTGTTTTGATTTCCCTAGGTTGATATGCCCGCCAACAACAAGTGCTTATTGTTTCACAAGGATAGTGTGGTTTGATATAATATCATTTTTATCACACTGTATTTGCATCTGGGCGGACTCTGCAGCATTATTAACAGTTCAAAGATAGTGAATAAAACAAAGGCTTAGCTGAAATTTGTAATCTCTATCTTTTTGGCAAAGATGTGTTTTTGCAGGATGAAATGTTTTTTTGTTTTGTTTTTTTTTGTCAACTTTTTACACCGAAAGAATAATAAACGTATGTTTAAAATGATGTGTACTCCGATTTGAACATCTTTGTTTTGGGTGTTTGTTTGTTTTTTACACCTGATAAATGTGTATCTTGAATGAAATGCGAGTTGCTTTGAATATCACTGATTCTTGAGATAAGGGACAAAACATGTCCTAAACACAAAAGCCATATTTATGTTAAAAAGTAAAAATCAAGAACATTTTAATATTTAAAAAGTTACATCTAAAGGAAATTTGCATATTTTAAAAGCACACTCTGTACTTGGAAACTGATGTAATTTAACCTGTCCTCAGCATAAGGTCACAATTTAAAACTGCCAAAGTGTTTCAAAATGTAACAAATAAAAATAATATAGAGTTACATTAAAAGGTGGAGATATTTAAGATATCAAACAATACAAAAAAACAATTGCTCCACTGTACAACACGTGGTTATGATGGGAAAAAATTCAATTTTGTCAACTCCGTCAGGTTTTATGTCTAATGGTTAATAAGTGCTCTCAAAAGGCTGTATAACGTGATTTATTAAAGTTTTTGCATATGGAGAATTATTCTAATGCTGTTTCATGTATTTTATGACTTGGCTCCTTTACTGAACACCAATATTACATAACTGAAGACTTTACACTGTTTTTGGATAGATTAAATTAGCATGCTTTTTTTTTTTTTAAATAAGCCGGTTCCCTTAACATGGTTCATTATCTGAGACCTTTGTCTACAAAAATACCAATTTTTAACAATGTAGTGTTCATTTTTATTTTTTAACATCTAAAACATGTTTTGTCCCTTATCTCAAGAGTCATATGCCACATGCATACATGTAAATGCGTTATTTTAATCAAATTGGTGGGTAATATCAATTTACCTGTTTAAATCATAGTTGCAACCAATGGATACCTTGTATGCCTGTAGATAAATAAATAATGTGTAAACTCACATTTCAAGGCAGAATATTTGTTTGAATTTTCATGAAACACTAGTACGGTTAATTGCTGCTCTTCCTTTATGCGATTGAAGTTCCTTGATCAATAAAGATTATCAATCTGTTTATTGACTATAGATTGTGTCCTCATTGGTCGGGCTCTTGTCTTTGTTTTGTTTTTAGAATGGTTTACTGGCGGTAAGTCGGAACTAAAGATCATGATCTGAAGGTGTTACACCGAAAATTGCCCCCAACATGGGAGGTGCAGCGGAGACGAGTGGATCGCAGTAGTCGGCGAAAGATTATTTGACCACAAACCGATTTATTATACTGTATCGTTTTAATCTGTTTTCTTTCTAAATACTTTAAACACACTCTATCCGCTTCACTATCGAAAATCACCCAGAACAGGCAACAGTTTAAGCCACGGCGGAGCAAGTTGAGTGTCTATTTTTGCCTCCTGCCTTAAAAGCACAGTGTGTCAGTTCGTATGAAGCTTATATTTCCATAAATACTTGAATAATGTCAACGACATCGCTGGATAAAGAGCTGCAGGAGCGTCTGAGAGAGGCCAGCGCCATCGGGGACATTGATGAGGTGAAGACTTTAGTGGAGAGCGGAGTCAACGTCAACTCTCAGAATGAGATCAACGGATGGTGCGTATAAACACTGATCCGACCGGCTAAATTACTTATTTCATTTATTTACTTGTGCGCGGTTATATTAACCTTTCCTTCGGGAGCAATTCGCCTTTATTCCGAAGATAAGAGATCATGGATCAATTCACCGTCAGGTATCAACTGTCAGGAGCTTCCTGGCCACAATTGATGCCTAGTGAAGACGTTCAGGGGCCATTAATTTAATTGCCCATTATTCATTATATATATATATATATATATATATATATATATATATATATATATATATATATATATATATATATAATAATAATAATATTATGAGGTTCACAGATGCATCATTTATAATAAGTACTGCAATTTTCTGTTTAAAAACAAAACAAAAACAAGACTTGTCCATTTTGATTTGTTGGTAACTTGTCCATTGTAGAATGGGGGTCCCTCACATATGAATGATCATATTGGGATTGATCTAGGAGGACATAAGTGTCAGGTTCATGGGATACTATTACCTATACATTACCTATACACTTTTAAATTGTTAAAAGTGCAGTATGTAATATTAAAATACTTTTTTTTTAGAGACAACTTGTCTCTCCACATTGTGCCACATTTTGTTGACTAGAAGCATTGTGCGTCTCTCATTAGCAGTCGCTCCAGCAGCCTTGTTTCATTTCCACCTGGCTTAATACTAACGTAACATTAATAAATCTTTAATACATTCGCTCATCCATGAATATGATTTCTGCCCGAGTCCCGTCGGATTCTTTTCCATAGAAGTATAGAGGTGAAGACAACATCTCCCATGATTCCACGAAATCAAGGCGTCATCAAGCTACGCCTTTTGTTTTGAATAAGCCACCTCTAGTGGTGAAAATGACATATTGTGCCTTTAACATTTACATTTTACATTTACATTTTCGCATTTGGCAGACGCTTTTATCCAAAGCGACCTACATTGCATTCAAGGTACACATTTTACATTTTTGTCAGTTCTGGGAGACGCTCATATTCCAGAGTTAGTTTGACAGATTTCACACAATATTATTATATAGTTGTATATTATAACATTACATAATTCAAATGTTATTTTGTTCTAATTAAATTTTTAAATTGTATCGTAGATTTTAGGTTTTTGAATGAAAATGGGACATGTTCTAGTGTATTTCTATAATAAAATCCATATGTGATACCGATACATCTCACAACAAATGAGGAAGTAAAATGGCTAAACATAAATACACTTATATGCAACCATATTATCTTTGGAAGCACAGACTTTTTTTGTCAATCCATTTCTCTTTTTTAAATTTCTATATTTAACACCATACAAACAATATAATTCTTGTTCAAAGTAATACAAATCTTTTTAAAGAAAGATACAAAACCGCTCACTAGGTGGCGATATGCTCTATGAATGTAAATCGCCATTAAACAAAAGAAGAAGAAGAAGAAGGCCCTGTCCCAAATGGCACACTTCATGCACTTTTGGGCTTGGCACGCTCGGTTTTGGCCGTCCATTTACACGACAATAGTGTTTTGTGGGCCTGAAAACGTGAACTTTTGAAAACGTGTTTCAAAGAGCAAACTTTCGAAAGCGATACCGTTATCGTATTTGTGAAAACAGTCACGTCATGCGCATGCGTATTATGTGTTTAATCTAAATGCAAGTAGTGTTTCTTTACAAAGTGACCTCGCCAACTACTGGCCTGGCATGAATAATACAACACTATGCTTTTAGTCTAAACTTTTCTGCTTTTACTACATCGTTGTCATGTAAATGTACCCATAAACTGCTGTCATTTGGAGCAGGAGATAAAGGGGGAGTGGCTTTAATGCATCAGATATGTCACTTTGCTCACTGCTGATGGATCCAGTTTGGGTTTGCGATCTCTAACCCAGAATGAACACCGCTAAATACCAACCCCCCTTCTTAAGCTCAAATTAATCTCAAATTTACCTGGGTAGCAACTAAAATTGCCTTCATGCAACAGGCCTCTGATTGTTTTACATTGTTTATCATTTACCGTTGCTTAAGTATTTAATATATAACATTACTTATCTCTGGGTTAAAAGGCCATAACAGGGTTTAAAACGCATTAACCCAGGGTCATCATGTAATGCGAAAAGCTCTATTTGACATGTAGAGCAGGACTGAGGAAAATGTAATGGTTTCTGATTGCTGTATAGATACAGTCCTTACCTTTCAGGTCATGTCGCTTGGCAGCATTCCTGAAATGCTTAATTAGACAGCTTGTCTTTAGGAGTATGTGAAGCGCTCTGTTTACTCACTACTGATATTTGTTGGGTGTTTGATTTGTTCTGACGTTCATGCCAAGCCTTGACTGCTTTGTTTTAGTGATGCATGAACGCATTTGACTGATGCACTGTGGAAAGTCATGTTTAAGACGTTCTGATGTCCTCTGTTCATCTAGGACATGTTTGCATTGGGCCTGTAAAAGAAACCACAAACAGATAGTGGCCTATCTGTTGAACGCCGGAGCCGATAAAGACATCCTAACAGCGAAAGAGGAGTTAGCTGTTCAACTCACTTCTAAACCTGAAATCAGAAGACTACTTGGAGGTACGCTTTCAGAAAACCTACCTTCCATTCCCAGGATGTGATGCACTGTATTACATGCTCAGATACTTTCTAAGCCCTCATACAAATTCTAGACATTTACACAATTTACAATTATCTAGCCAAAGTGTTTTGTTGACTAGAATATGTACACTAGAATATAAAGGCGTGTGGATAGCGTAGCAGCGTGTATAGATACAAATCATGTATTACATGTACATACCGATACAAATGTGAGTCATTCTCATTTGTGAATGCACATGAGCATTTATGAATTCATATATATTTGCGTTTTATTTATATATATATATATATTTATTATTATTATTATTATTATTTTTTTTTTTTTAATTATTATTATTATTGAAAATTGAATAAGTTAAAGTTAATTAAATAAAATGTTTTAATATACTTTTTTCATTCAGGATGCATAATATTTCAGTACCACATTGGTTGTCAACTAATATTAGATTTATTTTTATTATTATTATTTATCAGTAATATTATGTAACTGTCAGTATTTTATTATATATTTAGATTACCTATGCCATTATCTAACACTCTAAAAACACTAACACTCACATTATCTAAAAACGAATAATTTATTTACGATGTTAATTCATGAATCTCAATGATCTCAAAATGAATAATGTATAATTTTTATTATTTCATTTTAATTATTATTATATTACATATAATATTGTGATGCCCAAATTCACTTGTAGCACTTAATATTATTTATCTTATTTTTTTTCCATTATTATTTTTTTATTTTATTGTGATGCCTAAATTGTAGGATTTAAAACCTTTTTTTTTCGTTAGTGTTTAATTTCTTAACTATTTAGATAAAATATAGAGTTTAATTGGCCATAACAATGACAATTCCTAAAAACACTAAAATACATATTAAAATTGAAAATCCTTATTCCACTGTTTTTATTATTATTATTTGATTGTTTTAAAGCTTAAATTATTCTTTAAAAATACTACTAATTTAATAACATCATTAACTTTAGCAAATCTGAAAATAAATATAATTCTTTCACTTTTACAACTAGTTTTGAGTGTTTTATTTTTTTTGTTTATTTAGACAAAATATTAATATCTACAATTTGTCGGTCAATGGCCTTAATTATTAATTTATTGTAATCCTTTATAATAATTTTTGTTGTTCTTTTTGCTTAATTTTTTAAAATACAAACATAAAACAACAGAAAACCTTCCTTATACATACATAATGTCCTTTAATGTCTTAATGCTGTCATATTCATGTTTATCGTTCCTTCTCCAGTGGAAGAGGAAGACATGCCTGAGGTGAAGGAACCAGAGCTGCCAATCATTCCAAACTATCTTTCCAACCCGCCCTTCCTGTACAGCAAGATAGATAAAGATAACCTGAGCATAGCACAGCAAAACGGCACCAACAATCATCCAGAGCCCCTGGAGTCAGAACCAGCGACCTTGTCGCCGACGCAAGAGCAGCAGATCCCACCTCAGCATCAGCAGCCCAAGAGCCTTTACTCAGACAGCCAGAGCCAGCAGGAGTTACCCTACGTCCCCGTGGTGGAGCAGAACGGCATGGTGCCGAGCCCTGTGGTCAACGGCGGCCTACCAATGGAGCTCTCCTCAGAGACTCTTCACACCAACCACTGCGAGTTTACACACGCTCATCCTATCGCACAGAACGGCCCAGTGTGTCCCACGCTTCCTTCTCCCGGCGGAAGCAGCAGCCAGCCGCAGGTTCCCAACGCCGCTATCACCCGGCAACCGTCGATCCCGCAGCAGATCAACTGCTCCCAGCTCGGTGGCTCCATGCCGGCCTTCCAACCCTTCTTTTTCACCAGCACTTTTCCAGTTAACGTACAAGGTACAGTGTGGGTTTGTTATTGTGGCCTGTCATACACACCTTCGCTTTCACCTCCACATAAAAAAAGTGCTGCAGATAGAACCACCGAAGGTTTTTTTTAATTTTTTTATAAATTAATTTTTTTTAAATCTGCAAGAAAGCAGATTTACAGTGTTATTTATGTTATGCATATAAATTTAGCAGAACATGTATAGAGCTAGATTTATGTTTAAGAGCAAATATATTTCAATAGGGAAAAAAAATATACATATATATATATATATATATATAACACCACTTTTGAGGAATAAAATACATATTCTGTAGTGTGAAGTGGTCAAAAACAAAAAAATATAAAACATCACTAAAAGGGTAGTCTAAAAGAGTCACTTACTTTGTAAATTCTCTCACTGTTTTTTTTAATTTATTTATTTATTTTATTTTTACTGAAATGTGTCCTATGGTGTGACATAGAAAGAATTAAGAATACAGGGGTGTCGCACCAAAGAACAACAGAAATGAATACTTTTATAGTGGTTCCAAAAAAGTTAAATATTTGAACAATTCTGAGACACTTACTATGTGCACTTACCATGTCATGGGCTTCACAGTAACATGACCTTGAATGGGGTCCTTCAACTAATTAAACTTGTCAGTGGAATTGTCCGATTTAAAATAAAACAGCATATGGTGTCACACCAGAGGACATGATTGTCAGTGATGAAATGTATCAAGATCCTACGCGTTTGAAATTTATGGATGAAAATAATTATTGCCATTTACTAAAATAGACTAAATTGCCATTTAGTTAAATTATGCCTGAGGTATTTATTAACATTTGTATGCTTTTCTTTTTAATTTATTGAACCATGCTTGAGACAGTCACACCATAGGACAATTTTGAGATTTGGCTCAAAAATAAATACACAGCCAGGGCCGTTTCTAGCCATTTTGACGCCCTAGGCGAAATCCTTATTGGCACCCCCCAGCCAAATCTTAAAAAGCAACATGGTATTACTGGTATTAATTTTAATCCTTATTAACAAATACATACATGCATACCATTTTGGAACTGTAATCCTTATTAACAAATATATACGAATACAATTTGGAAACTACATATAAAAGCTGTTCCAGTCACATGAAAGTAACAAGAATAAATATTGATTCAGTGCGGTCTTTGTTTCTCATTGACGCTTGAACTTCCCCTTTAAATAACGCGACGCTATGCCCTGACACTATTAGAACTCAATGAATCGATTCAGCTTTCAACACCCCCGTAAAGATGTATTAAATTCGACAAACAGTTTAATAAAGGATAATAAATGTTGTGAATTAGCACTTTTATTATACAATTTTTAAATTGTCCGTTGAAGTTTTATATGGGACAATTACACACTGATCCTTTAACAATGGATTAGCGCAAAAACACACACCTTTTGGAGGTGCAAGTAAGAGAAGAAAGCTTAATAGAGTCTAAATATAATGATATCCTGAAATGCTAAAGTGAGTGTTGTTAGCCTACATCTTGCGTCTATAATACACACCGAGCAATATTACACTATCTGCCCATTTCACAGCGTGATTTCTCGACTGCCACAAATACGGCCCTTACAAAATACAGATTTGTGCACTTTTTTTATTGTACTTGTTTTTTTTAATTGGCCTTTGAATTTAGCTTTATTGTGTGGTTAAAAAAAGCGTTTTGGCACACTCATAGAGGACAGTCTGAATTTGGAGTCTCTAACTCAATCCCTCTAGCGGCACCACCTGTCCAAAGTTGCACTCATGTTTATGCTAATAACTTTTTAACCATAAGGGCTAGAAACAAAACGTAACGTTTGCGAAAACACACTTAAGGCTATATCTCCGCAGCGCTTTATTGTATTCAAACCAAATTTGGTACATGTCATCACAAGCATGACTCGAGGCAACATGCAGCGTTTCGGCGCAGCGCCACCTACTGGTCCGGAGATACAAAAAATGGCTATTTTTGCTTATAACTTTTGAACCATTTGTCCAAAAATCATAGTGTCTCGTTAGATTGAGGACGGCATGCCGAGTCGTCTGATATCCAATTTTACCATATCGGCCATTTTGACTGTCGGCCATTTTGAATTATGTGCTAAAATGCTGTATTTTATGATCGCATGAACGGATTGTTACGAAACTTGGTATGGGTCATCAGCACGATGCCCTGAAGGAGCCTGAGAAGTTTCAAAACTTTTTCCAAACGCTTATAACTTTGGGTGGGGTTGACTTATTTTAATGGGACTAACTTTTTTAGTCTCCTGAATCCTCACGAGTCCAACAATACCAGACTTGCTAGGTTTCGGCATATGGTTTGTGCAGCGTTGTAATTTAGCGCTTTAAAAACATTAGCTGATATCTTCGAAACCGCTAGTCCGATCGAGACGAAACCAGCATCAGGAGTTCGGAAACATCGTCGATAGCTATACCTTAATGGCCAAATGTCAAAATATTGATAGTAAGGGGGTGTAAAATCCAATCAAAGTCAGGTGTCAGTCATTTTTCATGTGTTTTTTTCATATAAATGTCTATAACTCCAAAACAAAATTAGATATTTTCACCAAAATTAACACAGACATGTATGGGCTCACTCCGAGGACACATCAAAAAAATGGTAGGATTGTGCCACTTGGTGGCGCTATAATAGAACAAAACATGAAATTCCCATTGACTACAATGCAGTATTATGATATAAAATGCTATGCTTTACAAATGAATTGGTGTATCATTACGAAACTTGGTATGTTCCATCAGCACCATGCCTTTAAGGTACTTAAAAGGTTTCAAAACAGCACCGCCATGTGGTCCATACTTATAATGAAATGGCCTCTTGAGGCTATATCTCTGCAATGACATATTGACACTATATTGACACCCTGCTTTGATATATTGACACCAATCTTTGCAAGTGTCATTGTTCCCTTATTCTGACCACATCACATCAATTTTGTAACTGTGCCACCTATTGGTTGAAAGTGATAAATCATTAAATCATTATTATTGACTGTATTTATCATTTTACAGCTATTTTGGCTAAAATCACCTTAATAGGTCTTTAATTGCTCATTGCTGCGGTTGATCTGACACTGCCAGCCATTTTGGCACGTCTTGTCTTCTTCTTTGCGCTTGGCCCCGATAATGGCTGCTTGCAGCTATATTTATATCCATTTTTATCTATTATCTAAAAATGTATCCTGAAAAATGTATCAGATTTTCCACAAAAATATGCAGCAGCACAACTGTTTTCAAAACTGATAATAATCAGAAATGTTTCTTGAGCAGCAAATCATCATAGTATGATTTCTGAAGAATCATGTGACACTGAAGACTGGAGTAATGATGTTGAAAATTCAGCTTTGACATCACAGAAATAAATTACATTTTAAAATATATTCAAAAAGCAATGTTTAAATTGTAATAATATTTCACAATATTGCTGTTCATACTGTATTTTTGTATATTTTGTATCAAATAAATCCAGCCTTGGTGAGCATAAGAGACATTTATCAAAAACATACAAAAAAGTCATACCGACCCCAAACTTTTGAACAGTATCTATATATCGAAATAGATTTTTTTGCATCTATTTGACAGTAAATCTTGGCTGCTCAGTCATACACTTACATTTAAGGGATTTAGAAAGATGTTCTTATGCATATTGACTCCATGCGCTCATTCCAACATGACTGGTAGGCAGCAGATCTCCACAAACACACTTTCTTTAAATGTACATGCCCCAAGCAGACTGGTTTGAGGAATTCACAGTCTTGCTGTCTCTTCCCAGAGCTCGTCCTGAAGGTTCGCATCCAGAACACCAATGTCAGAGAGAACGACTTCATCGAGGTGGAGCTGGACAGGCAGGAGCTGACGTACCGCGCCCTCCTCCGCGTGTGCTGCCGGGAGTTAGACATCAGCGCAGAGCACGTGGAGAAGATCCGCAAGCTGCCCAACACTATGCTCAGAAAGGTGAGGCCTGAGCCTATTAACAGCTTGGTCAACTCGCCCAGATTTGATGGATGTTGTCTGGACCTCACAGCCGACTAACAGTCCTAACAGGGATGGAAACGCTCTACATAAGCAGTAGATTACCAGTTTGGCATTAGCATGTTTCTGCCTGGCACATTATTTTTAAATAATTATTAGGGCTGCAACAACTAATCAATAATAATCGATAATGAAAATCATTGACCACGAATTTCATTATCGATTCGGGTCTGCCCTCTGTGCACAGAAAACTTCCACCAGTCGCGCCAATCAGAGTGAGCTGCTGTGAGAAAGGTACATGACCTAAGTGCCCAAAACATGAGAATTCTTTATTTTAAGCTTCGAGCGAATGCATTAGCATTTAACATACCCTGTCATGCTTTTTGACAGATGCATGTGCGTCCTCAGCGCAAAACGTTCATTTTACAGGTTATATTTTTATTTGTAAATGTTACTAATTCATGCGAGTATTTCCATTTTGCATGAAAGCGCGTCCTGGGTTACTGTGTCCAGAGTGAATGTGTGTGTGTGTTCCTGCAGAACATTCCTCTTTTAACATCATTTTAATGCGGGGATTTAAACTGTCCTTTTGCTTAGTAACTTTTTTGCACGTTATGTATTCACTGAATATATATATATATATATATATATATATATATATATATATATATATATATATATATTATTCAGTGAAAGATTACAATGGTAATGTTTCTTATTTTGTTTAATATTTTTATTTTACAGCACAACTGTAAAATTATGATGCAAATTCATCGCAGTCTTATTTTTTTTGTTTTCAAACATTAAACCATCAAGAGTTTACAGTCAACAGTTTATAGTATCAACGCCACTCTCTACTGCTCATGAGTTAAGGGTTTCGAAAACATTATCCATATATAAAATCATAATTTACAGACAAAGCATTATGAAAACCTTTGCTAACAGTTTGTGACGCAGTTGCTGTCAGATTCTTTGCTAACTCTCCATTATGAGCCTCTTTTACGAAACAAAATGTTACAAACAAACATATAATCCTCATACGCGATACAGGACGCCATTAAAATAAACCATCCACTTGTTTCTGATGTTGGGATCCATATGAAGTCTGTACAGAGACGCAAACAAGCTGTTTACTAATACTAAAACGACTGGAGCGTTCATTCACCCTTCCATTTGTCCTATTGTCGACAGACTCAAGGGTGTGAAGTACGTCAGAAACTGAACGCACTTATGTATTCTGTATCCAGTGTAGACAACATCAGTGATTATAATGGATTTGATCTGCTTTTGACACAACGCTCACATGCAGTGTAGACAAATGTCGGCCGTTAAGCAACTGAACGCCAGTGGGCGGGGCCTATGTTGTGATGATGTAAAACTATTCATCGTTGTCTTGTCCGGAAGGCAGTCATATTCACATGTATTTGCCTGTGTGACATCACAGATCCCACAATATCAAAACGAGCCATTTTTGAGCTTGATTATATAAATGCTTTGTTTATAATGAGGAGGAAGATATAAACCTACAGGATGTTTTAATGGTACAAAGACCTCTGTTCCTCTTGGTTTAGTTCCCTTCAAGGGTCATCCTGATGCTTCATAAAAGTGAAATTCTGTTTGGTTGTGCAAAATCCTCTCCTGTATAAGCTCGTCTACATCTACAGACAAGGTTTGTTGAGATGGTAAATCCAAACAGTGCTTTTTAACATGGAGTAGAGGCAGTTCTTGCTTCAAAAATGATGCCAATGGCTGAAATCGGTGGAGTCAAACTGCAGACACCGGTGGAGTTTAGTTCTTAGTGTTTATAACAGACAGTGATGGGTACAAAAGCCTCGGGCAAGAGTTTTCTTCCGTGCATTAAGATGCACAACCCAACTGCATCATGGGAATGTCTCTGCTGCCATATCTAGTGGCCCCATCTCTCGTTTGCGATCTCTAAAACAACAGAACAATGGACACTACTTCCAGATCATTCAACGATTACATCTGTCTAAATGTGTGTTTGTTCCTTTGGCAGGATAAAGATGTGGCACGGCTACAGGATTTCCAGGAGCTGGAGGTGGTGCTAGAGAAAACCGAAGGCTTGTCGCTTTTCTCTGGAGGTCAGGGAGGTCTGACCGATAGGCCCTGCTACAACATGAAGGCCTCCAGGCTCACCTACTAGCTTCACATTAGAGACTCTCGCGGTTTATCTGGGACCTGCTTCCTGAAATCCCAAACACATTTTGTATCCCAAAATATGCTCCTGCTTTGGGTGGGTAAACAGATAAGACATGTTAGCCTTATTCCTCCTCTCCTTCATTAACAGATGTGTCCTTAGTGCCTCCTCTTCCATTGTAACCATAGATAGCTTGTTATACAGCCTTTGACTTGCTCTGGGGTGGATGGGGTTTTTGCATCGCTTCAATTTGAATATTTAAATCCATTCAGGCCATGATCGGACTTCGGGGAATATTAAAATGCACCGCTTTTGGATACTGTCAGTCCTTGGAGTGTGTTCAGATCTGTCTTTACTGCCTTGCCTTCATATCGGGTCACTGTGTGAGAGTAGGCACGTCTCATCTCGCATCCAACAAATATACAGTGTCCCATCTCAAGTTCAGTCCAACATGCTGGTGTTTTAAAAAACTGATTGAAGGAAGTCACACTAATTTCATATCAATGCTTCTAATTCAGAAATATTTTGTTTGCCAGACAACTCTCTGTGCACTTTACCAAAACTTTGCCATTATTGGGGAAGCGTCCTTTTTATTTACCTTTGTTGAGATCTTCAGTGCTATATTTTGAATGCCGTTCTGTTAGTCACTGTAAGCCAAATTACCCGTTCTATAAACTAGCATGGACTGTTTGGAGGAGAGCGCCCAACATGGTCTTGTGTAAAGGCAAAACTTAATAGTGTAGCAAAAAATATATATATAATTTCACCTAGGATGAGCTTAATTGGAGATGAATAATAAGATATTTAACCATAGAGAGCTTCCAGCGAGCATCATTTTGACCCTTGAGTTTTACGATGCTTCGTAAAAATATTTGAGAAGCAGGATCTGTATCTAAGAAATAGTGGTCATAATAGTGCCATTTTACTAAACACTTTGCTGCATTGTTGAATATGAGCATAGAAATATTTTTGTTTGCAGTTTGGATAACCGATTTGTGGGGAATGCTTGGGGTTAGGTTTAGGAGCGGTGCATAAACACTACATTGTTGTAAATTAGTTTTTTGACTCAATAGAGATTGTGTTACTGTGAGAAGAATTTCTAAAGATTTGTCTTACGAATTGTTTTTAGTTTTCTCGGAGAGTTTGACTGTCTAACCAAGCATATGATTGATCGTTAAACATTTGTTAACAATATGAAACTATTGTTCAGACGTAATATTAGACCCTTGCAAAGACATTGCTAAATTATTGAAATTAAAGTTTTTGGGGTTTTTTTTAAATGTGCAATTGTTTTAGTATTATATATAATACTAGAATCTGACGATTAAAAGAAGTATTATACACTTCAGTTGAAATAAAACAATCTTGTTTTCTTTTCTTTCATATGTTCTCAATTAACTTAAATATAGCTGGGAAACAATTTCCAGAAATTCCTTTGCTTTTTTTTTTTTTTGTGTGGTTAACATGAATGACAATTTACAGAATCTATCAATCTAGAATGTTTTTATTTTTTATTTTTATAAACTATTGTTCATTCATAATACATTTTTATTACACAATGTAATTTGAGCTACAGTAGCTCGTCCGTTTGATCGGACCACACGTGCATCAATGTCGCCGGTTCACCGCTGTTCCTTCCTTGGACCACTTTTGATAGATACTGACCACTGCAGACCGGCTTCTAGCCATCACAATTTGGCCCTTGTCAAACTCACTCAAATCCTTACACTTGCCCATTTTTCCTGCTTCTAACACACCAACTTTGAGGACAAAATGTTCACTTGCTCCCTAATATATCCCACCGAGATCAAGAGATAATCAGTGTTATTCATAATGTTATGCCTGATCAAACATTGGGCAAAAGGTGATTAGATTCAGTTTCCTTGAAGAGATGCACTTCTTGAACAGATCTTTCTTTGGGTATAACAAAAATGTAGTGCAACATGCCATTGCTAAACTTCACCAATAGAGGACAGGCTTAGTCTTGAAGAAACAAGACTCCAGACAGCAGTAATGCTCTCGGTAGGAGGAAGGAAGTGTTTCCACTCCATTAAACTCAGTGGAGCTCTGCGGCTGCTCCTGTACGGTACATACAGCACATCAGAGTCACTGCACCATACCGCAGAATGCAACATTTAGCTTTGGGTCAGCTTTTCAAACATCTGAGAATGCGGGATTGCAATAAATAAAAAGTTGTTACATTTGATTTTAATTAAATGTCTAATTTAAATAGCAAATATAACATTGGTGACAGGGGTAGGGTGATTGGGACTCTTTTTGCCATTGAGATGACTTGGAAATAGTGTCCCAATCACCCTGAATTTACCCTATTGGTTATCTTTGATCAAATGTATTCTACAGAAACCCTGATGGAAGTTTTATTCAAACTTGTGAATTTCTTTCACATCGGCCTGTTTAAGAAGTCAGGGACTAACTCGGCTCACCAACTGCCCTTTGACCTCTTTCGCTCAATTGCACATTTTAAGGGAAGCAGAGCCCCGCCCGGTTCAGCACTATAGATCACATCAGCATGCGGGCCTCTTACCCAAGACAACGGAAATTACAGAGGAAATTACACTAGAATCCTTGTATTTGTGCAAGAACTAATCCAATGCAGACTATACATTGGAACTAAGAAAAGGATATAAACAGCTGCATTCGTATTAAAATGAGTACTGTACAAAGTTCCTGAAGATATAGTGTTCTCAGCTTTGAACTTTAATACAGTTGTGCTATCTTTTCATGTTCTCATAGCAGATCACATCGCTTACCCCTCATGGTGAAACTAGCATGAGATCTCTGTCAGTTTTCAGTAAACACGGCCTTCTCAGTGTGCCCGTCTCAAGACCAGACATCCAGCTGCACCACTGATCTGCTGATCAGGGAACAGCTGTTCCATATTAACATCAACTACTAGTCATTACATATATAATAGAAATGTTTGATCTTGATCTCAAATTCAGGTTTTTTTTTTTTTTTCTGGACAAATAAGGCCTATATAGTTCCTATACATTTTGTTCTGGTTCTTGAATCTGATTGGCTGAGAGCACTGGAACCGTTCCGTCTTTTGTATCACTCCGCTTGCGACGGCCGTCATGGTGGTGGTCGAGCAAATCCACCATATTTTTATACTACTGTTATTGTGTCACAGAATGTAGTTTTAAGAGTTTTTTAGGCGAGAATGTAGTTATTTAGACCTCAAATATGTTGCGTATAAATATAGCACATATTTTACTATTTGTTTAGATGCTTTCGCAGAGGTGAGCTACAGACCGTCAGTGGCCGTTCAGCATTCATATACCCGCAAAGAACAGCTTCATCCCAGCCAGTCCTTTGGGAATTTGCTGCTGGCTTTTATGTAGATAAACATGAGATCTAATTCATTTGGGGTATATCAAATGGGCAACCTTTGCTCTTATTAATCTATTAAGTTACTTGTTCCGGAGAAAAATCGATTTGGCCAACTATCGCCTTCCTCAGCGGACATTCAAAATGATTTTTTATAATGGATATTATGGACATTTCCCTAAAGAATGAATACTATATCAGATGCAGGTAATACACTAATTTAGTCGATCTCTCTATCATAATACTCTACATAATAGAATAATCTTCAATGAAGCGACTCAGCGTTCCTTTGCTAGTTTTAAAGGGATGTTTTAGAATGAGTTACGGAGGCTTGGGCTCAACCGTCAAACTGTCAACTTGAGATTTGAATCCATGGCGGAAGGAAGTAGTTCCACACAAAAGAGGGTTTTTAAAAGTTGTTTCTTATTTATATAATACACACACATACTCACTGGCCACTTTATTAGGTACACCTTGCATGTACCGTGTTGGACCCCTTTTGCCTTCAGAACTGCCTTAATTCTTCGTGCCACAGATTCAACAATGTGCTGGAAACATTCCTCAGAGATTTTGGTCCATATTGATATGATAACATGCAGATGTGTCGGCTGCTCATCCATGATGTGAATCTCTCGTTGCACCACATCCCAAAGCTTCTCTATTGGATTGAGATGTGATGACTGTGGAGGCCATTTGAGTTTAGTGAACTAGTAAAACCAGTTTGGGATGATTTGAGCTTTGTGACATGGTGTGTTATTCTGCTGGAGATAGCCATCAGATGATGGGTACACTGTGGTCATAAAAGGATGGATATATTCAGCTATAATACTCAGGTAGGCTGAGGCATTTAAACAATACTCAATTGGCCTAAAGGGGCCTAAAGTGTGCAAAAAAAATCCCCCACACACTATTACACCAGCAGCCTGAACCAGTAATACAAGGCAGGATGGACCCATGCTTTCATGTTGTTTACACCAAATTCTAACCCTACTATCTGAATGTCGCAGTAGAAATCGAGACCAGGCATTGTTTTTCCAATCTTCTGTTGTCCAGTTTTGGTGAGTCTGTGTGAATTGTAGCCTCGGTTTGCTGTTCCCAGCTGACAGGAGAGTCACTGGTGTGTCTTCTGCTGCTGTAGCTCATCTGCTTCAAGGTTCATGTTGTGCTTTCAGAGATGCTCTTCTGCAGACCTTGGTTGTAACGAGTGCTGATTTGTGTCATTGTTTCCTTTTTATCAGCTCAAACCAGTCTGGCCGTTCTCCTCTGACCTCTGGCATCAACAAGGCATTTTTACCCACAGAACTGTTGATCACTGGATATTTTCTCTCTTTTTTGGACTATTTTGTAGAGATTATTGTGCATGAATTTCCCAGTAAATCAGCAGGTTCTGACATCAAAGTCTCTTAAATCACCTTTCTTGCCCACTCTGATGCTCAGTTTGGATGTCAGCAGGTCATTTGCATATCTTCGAATGCTGCCATTGCCAAAGTCATTGCCGTATAAGGCAGTGAGGCAACAAGTCAGCTGTCTAAGGCTGGCCACACTTTTTTAAGCACGATTTTGAGGCCCGACCCCCAAGCGATCGGGGCGTGGCCCAATTTGAGGCTTGTTGTAAATTACTTTTTGTCCAATTGTGTGGTGTCATTACGATTATTTTACTGCTCCTGATCTCGTCGGAGCTATCTGACAAATTTGATATTTACGACTCTTGATGTGATGCCTGCAATAGCCAATGAGAGTAAGCAAGCTTCACCAACCAGATGTTGTGTGCTTCTATAGCTGAAACTTGGCAGCCACAAACATGCCCCGAAAGTGGAGTATTGAGAAAGAAGCCATATTCTCTTTTTTCCTTTTGCTTTTCTTCCTGTACACAAAACTCACGCAAGGTGAGCTTACGATGTCGATCATAATCCATTTGTTTTTCTTCTCAAATGATTTTGCGAGTCCCTGTTAGATGTTGTCTCGCTGTGGAAATGTTACTACAATCGACAGGTGTGTGGTCTCGCGGCCCGGACGAATCTTTTGTGTGTGCATTCAGAGGATTATAATGCAAAAAATTGGTTGAAACTGCCCTTATGTCTGTGGTCTCCCAAAGTTTTAAAATCGGTTAAGATTCGAAAATCCTCTAGTGTGTCCCAGGCCTATGTTTTCGGATACAGCCCATGTCTATATTCCTAAATGCATTGAGTTGCTGCCATGTGATTGGCTGATTAGATATTTGCATTAACGAGCAGTTGAGCAGGCGGACCTAATACAGTGGCCTGTGAGTGTGTGGTAACATAATATAATATTGATCAGGCATAACATTATTCCTAATATTGTGTGGGGACCTTTTGCTGCCAAAACAGCCTTGACCCGTCGAGGCATGGACTCCACTAGATCCCTGAAGGTGTGCTGTGGTATCTGGCGCCGAGATGTTAGCAGCAGATCATAATGCCTGTAAGTTGTGAGGTGGAGCCTCCATGGATCGGACTTGTTTGTTTACCACATTCAACAGATGCTCGATTGGATTGAGATTTGGGGAATTTAGAGGTTTGAAACCTCAAACTCGTTGTGGTGCTCCTCAAGCCATTCCTGAACCGTTTTTGCTTTGTGGCAGGGCACATTATCTGCTAAAAGAGCCACAGCCACCAGGGAATACCGTTTCCTTGAAAGGGTGTACATGGTCTGCAACAATGCTTAGGTAGGCGGTGCGTGTCAAAGTAACATTCACATGGATGGCAGGACCCAAGGTTTCCCAGCAGAACATTGCCTAAAGCATCACACTGCCTCCGCCGGCTTGCCTTCTTCCCATAGTGCATCCTGGTGCCATGTTTTCCCCAGGTAAGCGACACACACGCACCCGGCCATCCACGTGATGTAAAAGAAAACGTGATTCATCAGACCAGGCCACCTTCTTCCATTGCTCCATGGTCCAGTTCTGATGCTCACGTGCCCACTGTTGGTGCTTTTGGCAGTGGACAGGGGTCACAGCCGATTTTTTTTTAATTGTAATATAAAATAAAGGTTTGTGGCTGTTTTTTATATAGTTGATATTTTGCCCTAAACACAGTAAGTCTGAGAAAAACTATGTACGGAGCACATTTTTGAAAATGAAAACACATCTCATGTGTCCTCCAGATGTTGCAACACACATCCTGCACCTCTTGCATAAGAACAACCTGCTGTGTTCAGAATAGTGACATTGAATCACTGGTCGCCCTGCCGTGTGCGTGTGTGGAGGCGGCTAGTTTCTGAACACTTAAAACAAAGCTTAGCTGAGAGTTGGTGGCTCTTTTGTGTGCTAGTCAGACGATATAATGAGCTTATGAGAGGTAATAACATGTTCATTGTTTTTTATGACCCTTCCTGCGGGTGGGGAGCCAAGGCATAGAGACAGTGTTAATACCTTTCAGAAAGCTCATGAGTTCACACAATAGATTAATCTGAACTAGAATGCCCGTTAAATCACTGCTCTATTGCAGTGCATTGATTTACTTCAGGAGGTGCGTTTCCGTGAATTAAAACGGAGACAGCTGCTCATTTCTGTCATATTTTGGGCTTTGGTGTGTTCTCAAAATCTTTTGAAATCAGTCACATTTTTTACAAAAAGTATATTATGTGCATGTTAATTCATACGTTCCTGTGTCAACATTGTGTTTGCTTTCTCAGAATAAAATCCATAGAAGATGGAATTAAAGTGTCTCAAGTTATTCAAAGTCTAGGTCAGTTTGGTTAAACAAGCTAACATAAGCCGTGTGATATTTAGTCATAGGAAGATTGTTTCATTTCCTGAACACTCAGAGTTTCTATTAAATGTAAGGGTTAAAGATCTCCCATTATGCTCTTCCTGTGTCGGATGGACATTTTGTTTTTGTTTTTAGTCAGAGCTCTCATAGACTATTTTAACATTGTCATATATTTTTAATCATTTCATTTCTTTAATCATTTGGAACTCTTGAAAGGCTATTGAAAGACAGAAAATATGGGGAGAAAAAAGGCATTGTATGGGAGTTTCATATGAAGTCTGGTGTTTACTGCTGCTGTTTATTGCTGACAGCATTGGTTGCATGTTTGAACCACATGACCTCCACCCTGTACCCCCACAGCTGGAGGTAACTTTCCCATGTCTGTGAGAGTCAGATGGGACACATATTAACTTTTGGGTGAATATGTTCCTGGCGGCAGTGTTTTTTATTAGTATTATTTTATTGGTAAGAAACAGTCACATATTAGGAGCTGTTTACACAACTCAAAAAATAGTATGCGTTTTTGCCGTTCATTTACATGGCAACAGGGTTTTGGGGGCCTGAAAATGCAAACTTTTGAAAACAGGATTTAAATACAAGGTTTTGAAAATGATACCGTTATTGTCTCTGTAAACTACAAAAACGTGAATTTGTGAAAACAGTGACGTCTTGTGCATGTGTATTAGTCTATATGTACGTAGTTTCTTTACAAAGTGACATCGCCACCTACTGGCCTGGCATGAATAATACAGTGTTTGTTTTTTTCTTCTTCTTTTGATATATTGTCTGGGAGCCATGAAATTGTTGAGAAAATTATCAAAAACGCTGGAGGTGGCTGGCACCTTAACAAAAAAAAAAGTAACCAAAAGGGGTTGGTTTGGTTTATGGTTAGTTGCATTACCAAAACCCAAAAAACTGAAAGAAAAAACCTTTTTAGTAACTATTTTAGAACATCTAGTATATATATATATATATATATATATATATATATATATATATATATATATATATATATATATATATATATATATATATACTTTTTTATTTAATTCATTTTATTCAGAATTAAATTGATCAAAAAAGACGTGTTACAAAATATGTATATTTCAATTGCTTTTTAATTCATTTAAATAAATTATGTTTTCTAAAATCCTGAATCCAGAAAAAACGTTCTACAAAAATGTTTTCAACATTGATAATAAGAATCATATTAGAACTAATATATCTTAGAATGATTTCTGAAGGATCATGTGACACTGAAGACTGGAGTAATGATACTGAAAATTCAGCTTTGACATAAATGACCCTATCATATTTATAAATGTCCATATTTTCGATCAAATAAATGCAGCCTAACAGACAAAACATCAAAAATTCTTACCAACCCCAGACATTTATCTTTGCATGCCGCTTTACATACTACAATTAGTAGTCTGTTTTCAGTGCGCACTGCGTGGTGCGCACTACACCAGTTGGGTTGGCCATTCCAAAGATAGCCACTGACTTCTTGTTGGGTAGGGAAGAGTTAAAAGGTGTTCTAGTGCGTCACGCAGGTGCCTCTCTGCGTCTTAAATTTCAAAGACATTCGAGAAGTTAGTGTAGGCTACTCTTAACTGTGCTACATTGGATAAAAAAAAAACCTGTGGTTATAGGCTTTGTTTTCAAGTATATAAAATGTTTAGTAATAGGGTTGAACCGGCAACCTATAATCTCCCAGCACTGATGAACGTCGCGCGCGATTCGACCTCTCTTCCACTCCACAGACCTCTCGAACGGATCGCACGTCCTCCACTTTAGCCAGGGTCCCCACTTACTTGTGCCCTATTTTACGCATTGTTTTGGCGGTGACTGCGTAGCTTTTCGACCACTGGAACGTTTCCTTTTTCGAAAGGACTTTTTTTTCGTGTGGATATGTGGTGGATGCTGTTTCCCAGATGGATTTGGTTTTTGTTTGGACACTTCTGCGTCTTGCGTTTGGACTTGCGCGCGAGAGCGATGCCAATGACTCTGTCCAAAGTAGTTTATTCTCATGCGGGAATGTGTCCGAACGAGATGAACCCGAACCTGTGGGTGGATGCCATGAGCACCTGCACGCGAGAGTGCGAGTCCGACCAGGTGAGTTCAGCTGCTCCATTCCAACATGTCTGTTTTCTATCACATGGTACCATGGTAATATTTCTGATACTATAATGATGCTGATGTAACGTGAGCTTAGCAAGTGTCTAAATATAGGTAATTTACAAATAACTATATGTTGCCATAAACTATAGTTAGCATGGTGCCAAATGTATCATGTTAATCACGTCGACGTACTACATTTGCTATAAATATGTTTTGTCACTACAGTAAAACTTTTAAAGTTGCATTATTAGCAACAACTGACATCAAAATAAATAAAACAAAGAGCATGATTATGAAAATATAAAATTATATTTTGTTAATTTATTACAAAATGTAGGCTAATCGAATTTATAATCTTACTAAATTTAAAGTAACCATAGTTGTACAGTTATTGCTGCTACAAATTTTTTTTTTAATTTGGTATTGGCAACAACTGTCATCAAAAAATTACTAACACTATGAAATGAAAAAAACTAACACTATGTGGAGATTTATATATTATTTTTTGAATATTACTGTTTGGCTATTACCATGGTCATTTTTGTAAGGTTGGATTTACAACATTCAGATTTTTATTTCTTTGGGGGTTTTTTTAACATAGGCACTTATACTGTAAATAAATAGTATTTAATGTTCACAAAGTAGCTATGTCATGTCATTAATATGTTTTTTATGAAATCTAAACATAATATGTCTTTATTAGTCCAGGTGTCATTAAATGTAGCAAACTGACCCATTTGAGTTGCTGTGACACCAGAAAATGTCTAATTCAATACGGTTTAAATAATTTATATATTATTTTAAAAGAATATGCATGAATTCTTAATCATCTGCATACATTTTATGAATTATATTTTTGTTGTTCTAATTGTTTAAAATGAATGAAAAACATGATTTTTAAAAAATCTTAACCTATGCTAACATTGAAAAAACTGGACTACTAACTATCACACAGCATCAGTCATGCTAATAACTTCCACAAACATTCGTAGTGATATCCCTTTTTTGTTCCTCCAGGACTGTGAGCCGTTCGAGAAATGCTGTTCAAATGTTTGCGGACACAAGAGCTGTGTGGCTGCTCGCTACATGGACCTTCAGGGCAAGAAAGGTCCAGTGGGGATGCCCAAAGGGGTCACCTGTGACAAATTCATGTGCACCCAGCAGGGTTCAGAGTGTGAAATCTGGGACGGACAACCAGTGTGCAAGTGCCGGGACCGTTGCGGACGGGAGCCCTATTTCACCTGTGCCTCTGATGGCATGACATACTACAACAAGTGCTACATGGATGCTGAGGCTTGCACCAGAGGTGTCACCCTCACAGAAGTCACCTGCAGGTACCATTTTAGTTTGTCCAACACCAGCCCTGTCCCAGCGGAGACCACTGCCCGGCCCACGACCGCCGTCCATCTTGTGACCACTCCCATGGACGTTCAACGTCCCATCATGGTCAGCAACCCAGCGCAACACTTTGTGTTCGTGGGCGAAACGGCCAGCTTCCTCTGCGAGGTGACAGGAAAACCGAAGCCGGTGATTACATGGGAAAAGCAGATTGAAGGTAAGGAGAACACTGTGATGCGACCCAACCACATGCAAGGAAATATAGTAGTTACCAACATCGCCCAGCTGGTCATATACAATGCCCAGGTCCAGGATGCCGGCATCTACACCTGCACTGCCAAGAACCAGGGTGGATCTGTGCAAGCCCATTTCCCACTCTCTGTAGTCCCTAGGGAGCAGACCAAACCGGAGACGGTGATGAATTCCACACGCCTACCTGCTGAGGAGTGTCTGAAAACACCTGATATGGATGACTGTGGCGAGGAGAGTATGAATTGGTACTATGAAGCCAAGCGCAACAACTGCTTTACCTTCACGTACAGCCAATGCAACAAAAACCGAAACCATTTCGATACATACGAATTGTGCATGCTGTCCTGTGGAGCGGAGCTTGCAGCACCTTGCTCCCTGCCCAGCGTACAAGGTCCCTGCAAGGCTTACAAACCACGCTGGGCTTACAGCCATGCGCTAAAGAAATGCCAGTCATTTGTTTATGGAGGCTGCGGCGGCAATGAGAACAACTTCGAGAGCAAGGAAGCCTGTGAGGAGATGTGCCCTTTTCCAAAGACCCACAACTGCAAGCCATGCAAACCCAGACAGAAAATGGTCCCCAGCTTCTGCAAGAGCGACTTTGTAGTCTTGGGTCGTATTTCAGAGCTGACCGAAGACCACGATTCTGGCCACGCACTTATCACGGTGGAGGAGATCTTGAAGGATGAGAAGATGGGGCTACGGTTCTTTGGGCAAGAGCCTCTGGAGGTAACGCTGCTCAACATGGACTGGAACTGTCCCTGTCCAAACATAACGAGAGCTGAGGGACAGATGATCATCATGGGGGACGTTCACAACGGTATGGCCGTGCTGCAGCCCGACAGCTTCGTGGCCACTTCCAGTGTGCGGCGTGTTCGCAAACTCCGTGAGGTTATCAACAAAAAGACTTGTGATGTTTTAAAGGAGTTCAGCAGCACAAAGTACTAAGGTGTTACAATACCTAAATCTCTGGACATCCTAAACCAGGGGTGTCAAATCCTGCTCCCGGCAGGGCCACTTTCCTGCAGAGTTTAGGCACGTTTCCACCGCAGGAACTTTCCCAAGGATCTAGGGACTTTGGGGTGGTACTCGGTGTGTTTTGACCACAGCGACCAGGGTCTAAATGAAGTTCCAGGAAAAAAAATTCCTCAACTTTCCCAGAAAGTCCCTGCTCGTGAACGCAGCATGTTGATTGGTTGACTCCACTCAGCAATTTATTTCAACCACCATTTTTAAAAGTCTGTTGTGGTCCGTGCAGTACGAGTTGTTTGCTATATGAATCAACAATAGAGTTTAAAAAATACAACCAATGGACTGACCACGAGGTTCAGGCTTTTTTAAGCTTATATGTGGAGGATGACGTCCAGTGGGAAATGGAAAGTCGTGCACAGTCCTACATCACTGGACTAATTTGCCTAATCTTCATGGTACTTTAGGCCGCAATGGAAACGCAGACAGCAATAGGGGAGGGGGGGGGGAGGTTCCGGGGACGAATGGTTCAGAGTAATTTCGGTGGAAAAGCGGCTTAACACACCTGCCTGTAAGTTTGTAGTGATTCTTCATTAGCTGGTGTGTTTAATTAAGGCTAGAGCTAAACTCTGCTGGAAGATGGACCTCCAGGAGTAGGATTGGGCACCCCTGTCCTAAACCAACGTGCCTGCCTCTCACCTGCTTTTCTTCATGAAGCAGACTCACTCACAAACTTGACTTGTAGTTACAAGTTGTGCTTCTGCCGCAGCATAAGGCTGCTTGAATTATCCATAGAGAGATTAAATGTGTAGATTACACTGTGTGAATGATGCATAAACAGGGTTGGATCTGAACTCTGCAGGTAGGTAGTTCTCCAGGAACAGGATTGGGCACCCCTGTGCTAGATGATTTCATACAAAAGTATTACCTTATTTACATCTACATGTTGTAGTGCGATTATTTTAGTTTGACTAAAAAGCCACAGATGTTTTTATTAAACTGTCTACCTGTCTCAGAACAAATGCCTTGCAGGCGGTTACTGAACATGAATCTTCAGTGGAAGCAGGTGGTTAAACATTACTAACCTAAAACTTTATTTATACTTCATGAAGATTTCATTTAAGCGGAAGTGTGTAATTTTTTCGAAGATGGAATGAACCCCATCTTAACATGCAGAGGCAATTCTAAGTAAGCCATTTGTAAGTTGAATTTGTTTGAGCAGCCCGGCACAGCAATATTGGCTGATCCCGTACCGTAAGTTTGTGGTAGGATTCTGTTTGTCAGACCAATGGGAGAGTGTTTAGGAAACCTATGTGAAAACAGTCACTTTGGCAATTTCATTTGCTGCAAAAATTACACACTTCACCTTACATTATGAAGCCATGTCACACTTAAACTAAAAAAAGACATGTTAAATACTCTTGCACCTTATTTTAATTCATAGTCTTTCGTATCTGTAATCGTTGTACTTTGTTCCGTCTATTTATGCTCTTACATTACTACCATAAATTGAAACAAAGGTAGTCCTATGTATGTGCTTTACAAAGTATGTTACGTGTTTTTTGTCAAACCATACAATGGCAAACATATAATGAGATTATAACTATTATTTTATGAGCATTTGAAAAAGTATTAAACATTTATGGAACTACACCAGAGAGGTGATTAAAGACATTTTCAATCAAATCCTGGATCTTTCTTATTGCGAAACTTTCTGCAAGCTGAGAGCTTGCATAGCTGTGGCTGTGGGGCTTCATGAGGCGATTTTGAATGAGCTTTGATAAGGGGGGACCTACTTTATGATAGAACAGCGGCCCCACCCCCCCAATCCCGATGGATTCTATTGTCGGTCAGTCCTGGCCTTGGTTCTGGAACAGGTCACATTCCAGCTGTTCTTTGGTGGGAAGTGTTGCGGCTAAGGGGGATGGGGGGCCAGTCTGATCCCTTGTGTTGTGTCTGGGTCTGGGACTCTCTCCTCGGCTGCAGACCTTTCATGTGAGAACCTCCGCCTCCCCCCAGCCACCCGGCCCTCTCATCTCCCCAGCTCCAACTCCAGCCAAGCTGTGACCCTGCATGGGAGGGGAGCCAGCACACACACACCGCTCTCTGTTTTAAAGGCACGGCTTTGAACTTTTGACTGGAGCTGGATGGGAGGGAGAGGGATAACACATGCTTTTTCCCTAGGGTGGGCCTCCAATGGCTGCTACCTCAGGCTGGCTGACAGGGCCTCATCCATGACCCCGTAAGAGACTAATGAAAAGAATGAAAAGAGCGAGGGAGAGAATCAGAGATAGGATTGGCTTGGGGGTGGATGCTGGGAATGTAGAGTGGGGAAGTTTCATTAAAACTGTTGACAAGTGTCAAGTGAAGCACTCAGGCTCAAGTTCAGTGGGCAAAAAAAAAGAAAGATGTTTTCTAGTTTGCTAAACGTTAGTTATGAATGCTGAATGTTCACTGAGCAAAACTGTAAGTGCACATATTTGAGATTTGGGGGAACAAGATGTATGTTTAAGAACTAGTCATTGAAAAGTCCATATCAGTTGGGCGCTAATCTGAATATTTGAGGGGACATGTACCGCTTAAAGCTGCCGGTGGGAGTTACAGCAATTGATACGCATCTCAAATTCAATATTCAAAAAGTTTAATATGATCTTTACATCACCAAACCGGAAAGGCCAACAACAGTAAAAGAGATGATGGCATTGTATGTATGCTCTTGTGTTGCTTGTGTATTTTTTAGCTATATGCTGCCATGGTAATCAACCCAAGATGTCTGTAGCTCAACAGGAAGAGCAGGGTGCTATTTGATTCCCAGAGAACGCATGTAGCCTATATCCTGAAGTCACTGTAAGTTGCTTTGTATTAAAGTGTAAACATAGGCTATGTAACGTTTAAGCAACAATTCCGTGTGTTTTGTCAGTATAAAAAGACTCATAACAACTTGTGAAATCACAAATTTACCACATTAACCGTAGTTTCCGACAAAATACCTTAGCTAATACAGGTAAGGTTGGTATTATTCTGTTAGCTAAATGCTAACAGAATCTCCAGACAGTGTAAAAAGTCGACAAAATCCTATCCTTTTGTTTCTTTTCCATTTATAAAGATTGTTTTATTTGTGTGGTATTTAATACCACAGTATATGGTAGTGGTATTGTAGTAACTATTGTTGCCATAGTAACTTTTGATTGTTTGGCAGAATCGCTGACATCTACTGGTCAGGATTAGAAGTGATTAAAAGTCTGAAATATGCTTTGGATGTTTTCACGTTTTATTCTATGACATTAAAACACACCAGTAATTTTTTTAAAAGCCTTTACGTGTCTTGCAAAAGTTGGTTGCTAACCAGTTGCTAAATATGGCACTATAGAGGTTACAAGTAAACTCATCTACTCATTAGTCACTTTCACAGCCTCATGTTTATAATCGTGCTCTTGTAAATTTTTATAACTTGAACTTTCAGGGATTTTTTTTTAAATAAAGACTGAAAGAGTTATCAGAAGCTTTTTGACGGTGAAGTCGTGCGATCGTGGTGTAGTTTGTTTATAGCCTAAGGTTAGCTTTTTATTTCTGGCATATATTAGAATGATTTATAAAGGATCATGTGACACTGAAGACTGAGTAATGATGCTGAAAATTCAGTAAAAGCTGTCCCCCTCAACATCTGTGGTGGGTTGGTCTTATTATAGTGGACTATCAGGTAAAATTTAAGTCGAAAGCAATTGGACTTGTAATTTATCTGATTTTGGGATTTTTTTTAGCATTAGGATGACATTTGCAACGCCGCCTATTTGAAACATTTTGATCCTTGCAGTCTCGCCTCGAAGGGCCTCACGCACTTGACAGTGTTCAAGTAGGCTACTTCTGCTTCAGATTTATCCTGCCTGCTTATTCCTGGTGCCTCAGAATTCGCTCTCAGGCACTTTTCTTTGGTGACCATTGATTTGCGTGCTCTGACAGGGGCATTCGTTTCTTCTCGAAGTAAATTATGCAAATTAAATGTCTCATTCCGTATGCAGAAGTGGGCGTGCATATGGTCCATTCATACCGGGAAGAGGTTCCCACAGCGATCAGGAGTCTAGTGACGTCCTGTATGGGTGGGAGTCCCTAGAAATAGACAACTGATGTACAGCATCAAAAACCAAATCCAGTTGCTTTCAACTGAATTTATCTGACAGAGTACATTAACTTACTGTATACCATCTTTATTTTATTCATATACTTATGTTAACATATACTTATTTATATGATTAATCTGTTTAGCAAAGGGCTGTTTCATAAAACAAGATTAAAATACAAGCCAGGCTTATTTTGGTTAGTCAGACTTATTGTCGGTGGATTCTGTTTCATAAAGCAAACTTAAAATACTTAAAATACTTCAAACTCAGTTACTCTGGCAATTTATGCTGGGAAAATAACCTGGTCTGGGGCAGGATAACTGTCAGGCTTAGCTGAGCTCCTCTAACACTGACCAATAGGTAATGATATTACAGCTGACTCTCCCGCATACCTTTATTAACCATATCAGTCCAAAAATAAATATACAGTATACAGAAAATCTACTTAAATAATGCTACAATGATAAATGATCCATGTGCCCAATATGGTTAATAGAAGAACATTAACATTGCAATTTAAAATAAATAATAACAGAAGCACAGACAAAATTTTAGCTGGTAAAACTAATCTGAGTTTAGTAATTGGCCTACAGTATATTAGCCTACATTTGATTTATCCCATTACAATAGTCCCTTTACAGTTATTGCTATCATAAAAATACACTTGTAGGTTTAAAATTATATAATTTTATAAAAAAGGTCATTAATGTATTCCTTTGTTTTATATAATAGTCTATTCTTTGACTTTAGAGGTGCACATATCTTTTCAAAATGTAGCCGATACAGTCGTGCTAATTGCATGTTATCCTCTCATATAGTGTAGGGTAGAGTGGGGGAAAACGCCCCCCTTAAGGAAAATGTGACATTACAGTGAAACAAAACATAAATGTGACTAGAATTGCCATCCCGGTTTTGAGTGACTATGGCTATGACTAAGGAGTTATTCACCAAATATTAAAATTGCTCAGCCTTCATAATTAATTTGTATTTTGACTGAAAATAATTTTGTACAAAGGGGGCATTTTGCCCCAGCGGTGGGGTAAAACGCCCCCCAAGGTGGGGTAAAATGCCCCCTTTCTTACCAACCAGTTTGCTTCATAGATCAACAGCAAAATGAACAGACTAGTTTTTAATCTCTAAAAGTAAAAGAAAAGCAATGTATCAACATGTATAGGCCTATATATATTAATATTTATTTGAGGAATGTCCAACAGAGGTTGAGATTTCTAGGCCTTTATGGGGTTGATAATTGATGTATTTGTTCACCACTATCACCAAGACAAACAGAAAACCCTAAATAAATATTAAACTTATAAATTTGTATATTTATGTTGTGAAATATATTCAATAAATGCATTAAAAGCCACTATGTTTTATCATTAGGTCACCTAACCACCTTCCATCAGTGAGCTAACTGTGCTATCAAGCTAGACTAATGCTCACTTGAGGTAATTTTTATTTTGTTCAAATATTTTTATTTTACCACCTAGTTATACTGCATTAAGTGTAAAACAAAGGATTTGACAGACAGAAATATGTTATTATAGTAATTATGATAGAAACTATGCCCTCTGGGGGGCGTTTTACCCCACAAACTATGACTTTTTGTTTTTAAATGTTTAATTTTTTAAATATAATTATATTCCTTATAAATAACATATCCTCTCAAACTACAGACCTCACTATTCATCTATCATACATCACTGTGATATCCTGCAGAACAATATTCTCTTAAACACTTGTTTGCTAATATCTGAAAATTATAGCGCTTGCAATGTAATCCTCTTCTCTTCAAATACGTCGCTGGTGTCAGCTTCTCCAAGGAGATTTGTTTATCACCGTTGTCAAATGTAGTGCATAGCAACAGTGAAAATGTATCTTGACTCCCTCTAGTGGTTATTTTGGGGAAAACAGATGGGGGCGTTTTACCCCACTCTACCCTATATAATATATGAGTGTAATGAGCTAAGTTCACTGCAACTTATCCAACATCCTAAAGATAAAAGATATTTATGGTGTTATAAAATATCGCATATAATATTTCCAAACAAAATGTATTTTAGTCAGTATTGCGCTCCTATTTGTCGCGCATGCGCGCAGGAGGGCTCGTTCAGTGTGAAGTTTAGCAGCAAAATGGAAATATTTGCACTACTTTCTAACATTTATAGATGGAGAATATACTTGTGAAATTAAGTTTTGCAGTGAGGAAACAACCTTCCTCACTTTTTGAAACAGTCCTCAGGTTTGCGAACTGCGTTACTACTTCTACCAGGCTGTTGTTGTAAATGAAAAATAAGTTCTTAAGTGACTTTCCTGGTTAAATAAAAAAGGTTAAATAAAGTATACTACCCACTACTTAAAAAAAAATTGTATGTGAAAGCGTGCCGTATGTAAACAGCCTATAGGCTACACATGACCTCTTAAAAGTTTGTTTAATTCAGTGAATGACATCCAGTTATCACTTTGGAAAAACAACATGCTTGTTGTGCAGCTGTCTTAATTCTTGACCGATCAAATATGTCAAGAAAAATGTTCATTTATTTATTTATTTATTTATTTATTTTAATGCTTGTGGCTCATTCATTCGGAGGCCCTAAGGGACATGGTGATGGAAAAAATATGAGATGGGAGGAGGGGAGTATATTTCAATGCGTTCTCTTGCAAAAGCTTTCCGTTACTCCGCAAGAAAAGTAAATATTTTTTGTCCTTCCTCATGTTCTTTAGGGGCCCTGTACATTAGTCAGTATTGGAATGGAAGTCAATTGCAATGCATGCAGTCAAACCATGTTCATTTTCAAACCGGAGGTGATGATGTGAGATCAGTTTGTCCTGTGTAAAGTTATGCCTTCAATAGAACAATTTTTCAGGGTCACTGAATCCACCACTGGGGGGCGCAATTGCACCAGTGCTAGTGTCATTTATAAAAATGGACATGAGTCTGTAGCATCATATCCAGTAGGATATTCTCTTTTACTGTCATGGTATGTTACACTGTCATAGGCTTTGACATAAATTATGCAATGCATATTATCATATTGAGTTGACAGTGACACGCAATCTTCATTTTTAATAAAAAACGAATGATTAAGTTGACGAATGAACAAATTAAGGTATGAATGAATGATTCACACTGCCATAATCAATGTCTTATGAGTTTTCAAACCAATCTCGTGGGTGAGTGAGCAGAATAATGGGAAATTACGATGCTGCAGTCTTTTTTCCCCCAGAAGAATCCTCTGCTTCAGTGCTTAATTCATCAATAAGGAATAATTTATGTGCAAGCTTAATGGGTCAGTAGCTTCATTTAGAAAGCTGGCTGAAGTGGATAGTGGGAAATCTAGAGCATGATACACCTAATCTGATTCCTGACATTAATGGAACATCTTGTAGAGTCACATGCCTTAAACATATCTAATGTCGTATCGAGTCACATGACTGTGAATATCACCAAACCCAATTGCATTTCAACAAAATAATAAAAAGAAAAGAAAATGAGGTAGATTTGATAGCATGATAGCTTCTTCAGCATGTTAGATATTTTCTCTCGTTGCAAAACAAATAGCACAGATGGCGGGCAAACCTCTCATTGTAAATGGATGATCTTCTCAGGCCGTCATCGCATCCCTGCTCTAATTACTTTTGGCCAGTAGCAAGTTGGAAGAAAGACGTGTACACTGTAATAACCAAAGTGAGGGAGTAATATAGCGCATAACCAACTGCATAAATCAGCTGCCTCATTGATTCGGATGGCAGAATGTGTGTCTGCTCAGCCTGGCATTGTTGGGCCGAAGTGTAGCCTGGCTTTACTGTTTAACACATAACTCTGACTTTCTACCGACCCTAGCAGCCATCGCTATCATAAATAACATGCCTCTCCACACACACATTCAATATTATTTGCATTTGTCACAGCATGACTTCGAGCCCATTCCCCTAAAAGTCATGGTTGGCTGTGCAAAATGAACTGACTGTCAGGTCTCGCGGAGAGACGTTATTTATTGTGCGTGTAAAGGTGTGTTTTCCTTCCAGGGTAAAGCTCTAGGGAAGAGAAGAGAGGGCTCCCTTTGGGTATGGAGCCGAAAAAGGTGTGAAAATGTTCTCAGAAGGAAATTACATCATAATGACTATTCTTGTTTGTTGCGCTGCATTTTTAGGTGCAATGTGCCCTACTATAACAGACCGTCACACCAGTGCCACCCACACAAGCGCATTTATGATTGATATTGCTAGTAGCGGATGACTAATAGGCATTTTGCATGTAAATGCATTGCAGTGAAGCCATTTCATGTTGCCACAGAATCATTACACGACTCATGGAGATTTTCAAGGCCGTTCAAAAAAAGGATGATAACTATAACTTTAACTATTAATAATCGTTCTAATTTTATGAGAATAGAGAAGTACACACCACAACTATAAAGATTATGGCACAGATGAACCAAATCATTGGAGCAATTTCAGAGCTAATGAACGATAAAAACATTGAAAGCCAATCAGAATCCAGCCACTATAAATAGCTTGAGAATTTTAAAGCAGCCATGAAATCAAAATTGGTCATTTCTGTTTTCTTTATAGAATGTTGCAGTATTTATTGTAAATGATTTCTGTGCACATCATTATATTTTTTTTGTCATTCATGTGCTCTCTTAATCTTTAATCAAAATAACTTCCCCTCCCTCATTCTCTTCTCTGATGATGCGTTTACTGGCATGAAGGCGGGGCAACCTGTCACTCACATGAGCAAACCACCAATAGCAAACCACAACTGTGCAAACATCCAATCAGTTCCTCATGGACAAAATCAAGTCCCGCCCTACATTTTTTCTCAAAAGTTTTCTGTTTCACTCGGATATAGGCTTATGTAACAATATGGGAGAAAAGACTATCACAACTTCCGTTTCATTCCAACTAATGTTGTTTCACACTTGTAGTTACTTTCGTTTGGTCCGGACCAAAAGGAACCCAAAACATTGCGACTATGACAAGGAAAAACAGGTATGCTTGAGTATTCTGTCCTTTTTAGGTTTGCATCTTGTTGCATTGTGTCCTGCTTTTGGTTAATTTATGTCTTTGGGCCGTGTTGCATTCATACATGTCATGTCAGTCGAACTGCACCAGAGTTAATTTGGAAGCGGACTGAGACCCATCTTTTCAGCAGTCTCGGCCCGCTTGTTTGGTGTGCTCCAGGGTTCAGATGGCAGCATTCACACTCGAACCGTACTAACAGAGCAATTGCACTAGGGTTCATCTTAATCGAACCTAAATGCATAGGGATACGTTCACAACCTGATTAGACGGCTTTTATTATGTATATTTCACGACCAAACTTACAGAACATCCAAAACAATGCTGTGTGCTGGGATAAATGTGCTCGTTGTATGTGCGTAGCCTACATATGATGGTATTTTGACCAGCTGAGAACTCATGAAAAGCTTATAAAATGAGGAGTCAAAACAGGGGCAGGAATCCCTTCGTCACACACACAAACGAAGGTCTGCTGCGAGGAGATCTGGTTCTGATGCCTGTACCGATATGTGATGAGCAACATCATGACTATGACGAGAAAAAACAGGTATGCTTTAGTATTCTGTCCTTTTTAGGTTTGCATCTTGTTACATTGTGTCCTGTTTTTGGTTAATTTAAATGTCTTTGGTCCGTGTTGCGTTTATATATGTCAGTCGAGCCAAACCAGAGTTTGTTTGGAAGCGGACTGAGACCCATCTTTTCAGCAGTCTCGGTCCACTTGTTTGGTGTGCACCAGGGTTCAGATGGCAGCGTTCACACTTATTCAAATGAACCGTACTAACAGAGCAATTGCACTAGGGTTCATAATACCAAACATGCCAAGTGTGAACACACTCTAAGCGCCAGATGACAACTGCAGCACACTCTTATAATAAACAGAATGTTTTTTCGTCCATTGGTGCGGACACTAATATAGTTATCATTATAGTTATCTGTATATTTATCATTCTTACACTGTGTCTACACGAGACGTGAGTGGCATGAGGCCACACAGCAAAAAGAAACCCATTATAATCAGTGATGGTCTCGCTACTTCTGACCCGAAGAACAAATGTATTTGCGACGACTGCTTGGCGCGTCCAGTGTAGACAGATTGTGGCGCGATTGGACAACTGTTGCGTCAGGTGTTGGTTTTATTGTAAACAGGCCTTTACGGTATCTGGACTTCCTACACCTTTTATCTTGGAGCCAATGAAACCTAACCCTGCTCCCACACACAATAAGTATTGAGAAATCAAGATTTCTAGAAAAATTTTTTTAGCAAGTAACATATTTAAATATATTTTTGGCCCATACAATGACCTTACTTTTGTGAGCACTGTGAATTCAGACATACTTATTTTGTCACATACTGTTATTCGCCTACTATATAGTAGGGAAGTATGCGATTTCGGATGCAGCCGATGTCTTTCATAGGGAGTCGTTGAGTCATTCATTAGACAGATTTGTTCAAAAACGTGGATTTGTTGCTCGGAGAGGCGCAACTGTGGATTTGCTTGGAACTATTTTAATTGGCGAACTAGCAACTACAGACAATATTCTTAGTCTAAAATGTAGTCTTTTTACTGTTGCAATCATGCTTAGGCTATGTTCAGGAAAAAAGAAATCTTGTATTGCTTAACTCTATCCTGTTTAAAATATTAAAACAATTTGGCCCCATATCTTGAATTTAGTGGTCTTTTTTTAATTAACTTTGGTGGCACTTTTTCCCCAAGCCCGTCAATTTCCGACCCTGGTGTGTGCTCAGCAATGGGCGGGGCTCCTTTTTGAGCGCAAGCGGAGGCCCCTTCTGTTGCGATGCCCGTTTCAAGTGAAACATAGCAAAGGTCGCTACTGGTAGGAAATGCATTTTGCATTTGGCCGTAATGATAGCCAGAATGTTTACATACTCAGAATTGTTGTGATTGTTGTGATTATTTGAAAATGCTTCTTTGGAAATTTTATTAGGAACTCCATTTAAAGGAGAAATCCACATCATTTTGTGCTAAAACATTTATTTATTAATTCACTTTTTCTTATGGGTAGTCACAAAAAAAATATGTTTTGGTGGAGTTTGAGGAAGGATCATTCTGAGGGGGTTCTGATCCACCAGAAGCTGAACAAAAGGCAATTCTGTGGAGTGGTGTTAGCTCTACACCCCCATGTGAATTACTGCGCCTGTCCTCTGTCCTTTTGTATTCGAGCTGAGAACAGAAAGTCATAAATTCTGTGAATTTATAGCATTCAATTAAACAAGGAAAGGTGGGAAATGCTTTATAGACTGACAAAATTGAAAAAGCTCACTGCAACAGAATTTAAATGTTGATGAGAAAATGTGCAAACTGCTCACACGCAAAACAAAAAACTGTAGCCTATGTGTCTTTTTCAGTAAAACATGCATCCCTAAAACCAGATAACTTTACTTGAGAAGTCAAATTGTGCCACACCATTAATGTAAATATTAAAGTCTGTGGCTTGAAACAAGAAGTATCATTTGCCAGTGAGTTAAGAAAAATGAATTCTAAAGATATGTTTTATGAAAAATATAATATTCAGTTTTGCTTCTCAAGTAAATGTATCTTGTTGTTTAGATAGTTTTATTGGAAAACAAGAAAGATACTTTAGGGAAATCATTTTTGCAGTGTACTGAATGTATAATTAATTCCTTAGTCTGAGCAGTACAAACATCCAGCAAAAGAAGAGAGATAAAGGGGAATGTCACTGGAATGCCTTTTTTTTTTACAGCACTTTATGATTTTGCATCTTTCTTGTGTTTTTCAAGAAACAAACAGAGGTCATTACTCATACTCAAGAAATCACAGAGGTAAAGTAATATAAAGAAAATATGAAGAGGTTTGGATTTTGCTTAAATTAGTTCCCTTATAAATCCCTTATGTTTTCTGTGATTGTGTCCTGTCAACGAAGCAGTAATTAGCACAATGAGGAGCCAGCTGTTTTTAAAGACAAACTACAGTGATGTGACATGCAGCAGATTTTTATTTTTACCCTGTTCAGGAAACCGAGGCATGTATTTATCACAGCACACTCAGGCATCTACAGAAAATACAGCTCTCTCATTCAAACCATGTCTACCCACTGGTGGGAAAGACGCAACAGCTAAATATTCATGCTGTTTTATTGTTTATATGTGGCAGCAGTGAGCTTAAGATAAGATTAGAGTGTGTATGTATGAGCAAGAGAGTGAGGATAAGAGAAAAAGAAGGGGAAAAAACACAATGCCATTACATTGTTTCAAGGGGTTTTAACAGGTTCAAATGTTAAAAATAACTTATTTATTTGTACAATTGTTTTTTCTATTAGTGCGTGCGTGTGTGTGTGTGTGTGTGTGTGTATATAGGATGGATGGATGGATGGATAATATACATTAAATAATAAATTAAATTGTTTATTGTTCTATTTAAAGAAATGTATAGAAAAAAATATTAAAACATGTTTCACTATTGTTTGTTTTATTTATACAAAAAAGAAATCTATTTAAACTGTTTGCACAACTATTGTATTATTTATATGAATATGTTGTGCATAGATGGAGTGCTTTAAGTCGCAACAAAGTGGAGTTCTCAATTCTGGCGTCATAGTGTTTTAAATAAGTGCTGATGTTTGCGGGTATATGTGTGCGATGGCTGGGTGCCAGTGCCAGGACGGGTCAGTAGGAGTCCTTGCTGTGTTGTCAGCACAGAGAAATGCGTGGAACGTGCGTACAGAGTGTTCCCTGGCAGCACCCGCACATTCTGGGCTGTGCGGGGCAAGGCAGCTGGGACTATTATTAGGCCTTGAGTAAACCTGATGCTGCCCTGGCCATGTTTGGTACTGCAGTACTGCCAATGGTAGACAGTGTGCTGGGTTTCTCCATCGACCACGGAGGTGAGGACACATATGGAGCGGAATGCTTATAATATACAAACTGCCAAACACATTTTAAAAGCTTTGCATTGATTTTAGTTTTTTACACTGTAAAAAGTGCTTTTTTTAAGTTGTAAATAAAGATGATAAAGTTTTTCCTCTACTTCAAAATGTCCTGTTTTATTCAATGAGTTACTTGCAGTTTCTTTATAATTGATTTTAATTGCTTTATAATTGCTTTTTTTTTGGTATAGTTTTGCAAATGCTATACTTGTCAGGACGCCACTCAGTCCATTGGTCCTATTGTAGACAAACATGTGATTTTTTGTGTGGTTTTGAACTGTTGTTTTTTGTTCTAGAAACTATACGGCCATTTCACATTCATTTTACTCACCAATGCATTACTCTTCATTTAGTAGATGCTTTTCTTATCTACAGTGATTTACAGTAACTTTATAACAGGTACAATCCCCTTGACGCAACCTCATATTTGCTGTGAAAATGTGCAGCACATCAGTCGCCTGTTTTAGGTTACCAACAGGCAAAATGGTTTGCACCTGCAATGTTTGGGTGTTCAACCCAGATCTTTCATCAAGCTAACATAACCTACTTTTCCCAATCACTATGGCCCTGTTTACACCTGGTATTAAGATATGTTTTGTTCAATCGGATCACAACTGGACATCCGGACGAAGGAGACACCCGTTTACACTTGGTATTTTAATCAGTCTCTTTTGTCCACTTTCATCCACTTCTGTCCTGATTTTTTTCAAGGGGGGTAAATGCATGGACTTTTTCAGATCTTTCGATCTAACAGTAAGTATGCACAATTTATAATTGAAAGTTCCAGAATACAATGGAAAAACATACAGAGAGCAGCAGCTTTCATTTCTACTCTAACAGCCGCAAGACCTCGCAGAATGTGGTGAGTGGGTGTTAGAAATAAGAAAACATATGTGCTTGATACATTTTTCGTCTTCAAACCAAATTTGGGTCTTCAGCCACCAAAGTTTAAATCTCGTCTGTCTAGGACACTTCCCATAATGTTTACACATTACGTCAGTAGGAGGTTCTTTGTAGGGGGGTAACATTTGATCACGTGAGTGTTAACACAAAAGCAATCTGGTTGAACGTGTTTTCAACTACCTCTGGAAGTGGTCGAAAGTGGACAAGCTCAAAACGTTTTAGACCCGGTTTACCATAGGGGTTGAACGACTTCAGATTTTTTAAAGTCGACGTGATAAAAGTCGAGTCAACTAGTCGCTGATAACGTCATTAATTCACAAATAAGCCTGAACCTTGAGCTGAGACGCGAACACAGGTTTTGTCAACTATGGCATAGATGACAGTGCTGCCCATAAGGTTATTGCTCCTACATAATAGCTTTTGTATCAGTTCTTTTTTCTTTCTGCTCGTTCTGAATCAGATACAGATAAAGTAGCACAAAAAAGATTACATGTGTATGAAATTGAACGCATTAGTGAGAGAGCAATTGTGAATTAATTCTACCAGCCAGCGTCTCTCTACTAATAGTGAAGCTGTGAGTTTTAGTTACTAAGAAATATATGCTAGAACTGTTCCATTTCTAAGCAATTGTATTGATAAATCACAGAACAGTGTTGACAATACATTTCTGTGCTACTGATTTTGTGTGAGGCGCGCGCGCGATCTCCGCGTTATGTGAAGTTTAGAACGGTGGTTAACTAACCTGTACAATAAGTGCGCGTTCTCCCAAACAATTTTGAGCATCCAGATGGTATAATCAAACATGTCTTGTGGAGAGCTCTCTGAGTATGCATTTATTTGTAATTTTAACTGTTGGAAACGTGCATGCGTGTCAGGAAATGGCTTATCCTGTTGCGCCCTCTATAGGCCAGCGACTGGTCAGCGTCGAGCTGAAAAAGATTATGGCCATGGTATAGAGATTGCTAATGTGTCGTCATCATGACGTATTCCCAGTGGTAAACGCAAAGCATTTTGGGAATCCGCGGCACAAACAGGCGCCAGTCGCCAGACGGGAAGAACGCAGTGTTCAAGGTGCTGTGTTATAAACTGCAATAGTCGTTCTCACGATAGAAGTGGCTTAAAGCTTAAGAACGGGATATACAAATATAAGTAAACACTTTGCAGTTTGAATGATGTCCTGTATGAACAAAATGACTGAGTATATTTTTATGTGTCCACTGATCGATTGCGCCCGCGCCCCCCTCTCTCACTTACTTACTCACACACGCACGCACACACGCACGCACGCACGCACGCAGGCACGCACGCAGGCACACACGCACGCACGCACACACGCACGCAGGCAGGTTTGTTGAATTCTGACTGCATGCAGATAGATGAGAGAGAGCGAGGAGTGTGGTGCTTAAAACATTAGCATAACTTTGAACGGACAACAGTTTTCTGCCCCACTTTTACAATCTCCAGGTCCTGGACCCATCCATCTGTAAAAAAGACTGCAGAGACTTGAATTTTGAAAACTTTGTGTGTGTACGCACCAGGGCTTAAAAACGGAAAAAAATATCAATCGGTTCACTCCGAGCAGAATCGATATTATAGCGTTTCGGTTTTTGCGTTCCTCAATAAACATTACTGTTCCGAAAACGGTTTGATATGAAAAAATACCGGTTAATAACGTTATTTTAATTAAGCCTATACTTTAAACAAATATGTATACATTTTAAACAAATATGTATAAATCGACTTATTTTCACTCAATAATAATATAACACATGGTAATTAAACTTGAATATTTATTTAATAACATTTTTAAAACCAGAAATACATGCATTAATTACAAGGCATAAACAGCGGACCTGTTTTAATGGAGCGTTAGACAATCGAAAGTGGCCTCTAATGCCGAATTATTTTCAGAAGAGTGATAACATTCTTTGTACATAACTTTTTTTCAACACGACTTGTTTTAAAAAATGCATGAATAAAGAATAAATAAACTGGATAACCATTGCTCTTTTAATGCACCGTCAACTGCTAATTTCAAAGCAAACACTGCGCAACACGTTCTTGCATCACATAATCAAATTCAGTCAGCTAATAAAGCTTGCATTTAATGCAATATAACATACCATTTAATACGAAGCATCAACCGTCTATATAGAAAACATTGACCTGTCCTGTATTGGCAATCTGAAAGACTATAGGAAAAATGTTTGATAGATGCTATAGCCTACTTGGATAGGCTTAAACGGAATCCATAAACTATCCTAAATCAGTCTATTTGAGCTTAAAGTCCGTACTGCTTATTTAAGCGTTCGAAAAGAATGTCCTCCAATACCTGCACATTCATTGTAGACCTCAGCGGGGAAAGAAATGTACTTGAGGCATGAAAATGCGCGCTCACACTGACTTGCGTTACCGTTAGATTCATAGATGATGGTGCGCGGGCATTTCACTCACGCTTGATCCGTCAACGTCACATGCTGTACTACTCATTTCATGATTGGTCACTGCCAAATTAAAATATTAAAGAGAACGATAAAATAACGTTATTAACCGGTTAATGGTCATTTCAAATTAACGTTTCTGTTCAGAACGATTCAAATTGATTTTGATTTCGTTTCCGTTTTTGTTCCTCTTAAAATTTCGTTCGTTTCCGGTTTTCGTTTTCGTTCCTTGAACCGGTTCAGAGCCCTGGTACGCACTAACAACACTTAATATCATGTAGTTGTATATATATGGGTGCTGGAAGTTGGGCAACAGTTTGACGTCCCTTGACCAGTCGCTCAGCTCGTAAGGATCCAGTCCTTTGATTCCTTTATTTTCTTATCTTATCTCGTCTATGCATTAAAGGATTTAGTTTTAGGCGATATGGTCCGACAATGTTTTCTTAAGCACGCTGCATTTTGTAGGATTATATTCTGTTTTTCTCTCTAATTTTTTATTATTTTCATGCCAGAACACTAGCCTGCTATGCTAGGCCATGTAAACGGGCCAAACATACCCATAACTCTTTGCATTCTGATGACGTTGCCGCCCAGTTGGTCACATGTCTTAGCGATCTCTATGATATAGAGCACTAAAGTCGACTAGTCTGTGCAACCCCTAGTTTACCATCGGGATCCAATCGACCAAAACATCTTAATAAACTTAATACCAGGTGTAAACTGGGGCTATAGTGCCTAAATGAACAAGTGGTTTTTACTTTTCACTTCCAAAAGAAATACTTTTTTTGAGAATTTAAAAAACCTCACACAAATCTTGATGATTTTAAGTCAGATTTCATGGGCATGATTTGCCAATTCAAGGTTTCTTGCAACCTACTTTTTGTCCAAAAAATACTTAATTGTGTAGTGTCATTACGATTATTTTACTGCTCCCCATCGCATCAGAACCCGCACAATCTCAAATCGTAAATATCAAACACAAAGTTGATCGTCCATTTTTCTTCTGAAGTCATGTTTGATCTCGCTGTGGAAATGTTACAATCGACAGGTGTGTGGTCGAATGATCCGGACAAATCTATAGAGTGTGCATTCGGAAGTGATAATGCTAAAAATCAGTTGAAACTGCCCTGATGTCTGTGGTCTCCCACAGTTTTAAAATCAGTTAAAGGGGTGATTGATCAGCTTTTTTCGAAGGCTTGATTGTGTTTATGGGGTGTAGTCTAACATGTGTTCATGCTTCGTTTAAAAAAAAAAAAAAACATTATTTTTCACATCATTTAGCTTTATTCTACACCACTGTGTCCTTTCTCGTAAAAAAACGTCTGGATTGCTTCCTGGTTCTATGAAGCCCCTCCCTCAGAAATACACAATGGGCTCGGATTGGTTAGCTGGCCCAGTGAGTTGTGATTCGCTAACCGCCTAGTTCATGTTGTCCAGAAACATCATGGCCCTTAGCATTACGGTTAGTTGCATATGCACAGGTGTCCTGTAATAAACAATGGTGTCAATATTGCCTTATCAATTTGAGCCTGAATCTGAATTTTTACTTGTAGTTGTCTCATACTTTTAAGATACACTGTTATTTGTAAATGCTTGAAGGGATTATTTGGATTTCAGACTGTGGATCGATAGTGATCGCAACTGGCTGTAGAGCACTGTTAGTTTTGTCTAGAACGAGTGAAGCCAAATATCTGTCTCCAGAACTATAAGCATATTACGAAGACTACTCCATGGCTTTACTACAGTAAAGAAGAAGAATTTACACTGATCACATAAACACCAATAAACACCAACAGTCAAAGTTAAAAAGAAGTTTGTTGCTTGCGTCGGAACAGCTAAAGGCTGTCCACACTGGACGTGATAAAATGTTCATTGTGTCAGTACGTAATAAATAGAACACGGCATCAGTTTACTGTCGAAGATTTACCTCTCGCGTCGCGCCACATCCAGTGTAGACAACATCACTGATTATAATGGGTTCTATTGTCTTGTGTAGCATCGCATCGCACCATTCATGGTGTCAGTCCAGCGTCCATAGGAAAGCCGAACAAAGAGGACCTGCAATAGGGGTGAAAATTAGTTTCAATGGCACGGCAACTACACTACGACATAGCTCTTCCTCTTCTCAAACGCAGCCCAACATGGCCTCATCCTCTTTGCTGCGTGTTCCAAGGGACATGATTTTAGGGTTATTTTTAGGGTAAATTTGAGGGTTAGTGATGTCACTAACCCGAGAGGAAGCTTGTGTAGGCCTAGTCCGTACCAGCCTTTTGTTGTGGTCCTTAAAGAGCAATTTCTGTAAAAGACAATATCTCCCTTTGCTTTGAACTTTGAGCATCGTAACTTTGCAGATGTTGTTTATGTTTAAATAGAAACATTACACACTAACTAAAGTTAAAAAAGTGAAATCATAATCAACCACCCCTTTAAATCGTTTAGCACACAGGCCTAAGCAATTCTTGCTGCTCGGTGCTCGCCATTCTCAAGCAGTTTTGGGCGTTGACTGGTGCTCTTTTATATGCTAAATGCTAATTAGGGGGCGTTTACAAGGCGGAGATCTGAACCCTTTCAGCTGTGCACAATTTCAATATCATTAGCAATTTTATAAATTTCACATCTGGAAGAGAGGCATATGCATGTTTTGTTGTGCATGCGTTTGAATCACATATACGCACATTTGAGAAATCATCTTAGATCAAATGTGGGACGTTTTCTATGCAACATTTGGACCCACTTTATATTAGGTGGCCTTAACTACTATGTACTAACATTTTAATTAATCATTGATACAATGCACTTATTGTGTACATACATGTTTTTACATTGTACTTACATTTTAAAAAATACCTTCATGTAATTACATCTGTAATTAATTTCTGTAGTTACATTTGTAATTACTCCCTTACACTTAACCCTACCCTTAAACTTACCCATACCCCCACACCTGTCCCTAACCCTACCCGTATCCCACCTCAATATCAGCAAAGGTATATTGCAATACAATTTGAACACAGTAAGTACATTGTACTTATTTTTTGATGTAAGTACATAGTAGTTAAGGTCACCTAATATAAAGTGGGGCCCAACATTTTATAAACAAGGCCCATTGGTATCAAGAAATACTTCATTGGATTTGTCTTTGCTGGCAGTGGAAAAACAACCCTGAGGAGAGATGTGTACTTCCCAATTCACTGCAGTCTGCTTCAGTGTGTGTGCACATGCATAATGACATCACACCACGTCACATGCCACATTCTCCCAGGACAATTGCTCCATGCATTAATCTCGTTGTTAAAAGACAAACAGATTAAAGTGGAGCTGGAGGTTTGAGCTCTTGAGAGGATCCCAGGGCAATATCCTGTTCCGATGAATCTGAAAGGATAAGTATCCCGGAGAATCACACTACATGTTGGCATGCAACCTACCAGCCATCTGTCATGAAGAGCACCTCCGTGGCCCCGCGCATTACCACGTACATTCTCTCTGTTTTTCATTTCAGAGCCGCCTGAGGGGAAACGAAAGAGGGTCCAAAAAGGACAAGCTGTTCCTGACGCCACATAGAGAAAAAGTGCCATATGTGCAGATTTCAGGTCCCGCACATGGAAATGTTCCATATTAAAAAGAGAAGAAAAAAAAAATAAAAAAAAATAAAAACAGAGATTTTTCTTTTACCATGCAAAGTTTTGTTCATGTTTTTGATGAATTTGCAGAAAATACCTTAAAGTAATCTCCTTTCTTTTTAATGTTAATAAGTCTATATTATTATATAATTTATTAGCTATTTATATTGCTAAACAATATTCTAAATCACTCATTATACGTTTTATTAGATTTCAATTATTGGTTACATTTTACAATAAAGTGCAACAGTTGAGTTCCGGAAATAAAAACTATTCATTTTCTCTATAAAGAAAATTTATTTTGAACGATAACTTATAATCCTTCACTATGAGCTTCAAAGTTGTTAATCAATGGCATCATTTGCTTCCACATTATTTCAACTTATTTCAACCGCTTGCGGTTTCGACTCGTGACCAGGAACAAACAAACACATTTGCAGAACTCCATTGCTGCTCCGGGAAATCTGCATCCACTGTTTCCTTAACGTTGGGTTATTTGGGAAGCTGAACAAGATTATCTTTACCTCACAACCAGAAAAACACACTTCTTTGGTGACATTGTTGATTTTGTGGTCTAAAAACAAAATGCCAGTCCTGGCGGCGGCTTCCGTAAGCCGAACAAAGCTCGTTGATGGGCGTGCTCTTGCTCTTGCTCACATGCTCATCCGGGAGAAGTGCTCATACAAGCAATTCCGCCCTTTATGAAGTCATACAGGGCCATACTTGGAAAAAACTTTCAGATACTACACTCCTAAAGGAGTGTATTTGGCACAGAAATACTCTGTCATATGTCCAACTCGTTTTTTTAAATTTTGGCTATGTTTAGCATATAAGTCAGAATGCATGAAATAGCATTACACACCCCCTTTAAGTTATGTAGTATAAATATCTGATTAATCTCATATAGATGCGTTTCGTTGAGGTAAATAACCCACAGCGCTTTATTGTACCAGTTATCATCTTTAGCTTCAGCGCACGTGCGCTCAAATAGCTACGCTAAACATAAATAACTATGATTGGGGCTGTCATATAAACAACATTATAATTGTATACACTATTGTAATAAAACATTGTGAATTTTTTGGGCTTAGTTGCCGTGTTTCCGTGGGTTGTTATGGGAAGAATGCATCCACAACAAGCTCAGAGTGTTAATTCACTTCAGCTTTAGCATGCGGAGCTCAAACAGCAATGATGTTATTTCAACCAGTTATATTAAAGATGTTTACCATTACTGTAATATTAATAATGTTTCTTTTTTTTTTTCAAAAACATTGATGCATTATTTTTAATAACTAGCACCAGTATTGTCCTCGTATTATTTTCATCAACAACATGGTTTGATTAAAAGCATTTCCTTATTGTCCGTGTGGAGGGTAGGCTATTTCGTTTTATATATCCATGGCACATGCATTTTGTTGCTTTATATGTAGCCGAAGTAATGTTGTCCAATGATATGGTTGCATTTAGGTATTTTATTGTATTGTTTTGTATTGCATTTTATTTTTATGTTAGGCAATAGATTTTTGGTAACACTTTCTCCGGTGTATGGCGATGGATTGTGTACAAGATACAGTATATCCAACTTTTTCTCGGGGGCACTACCGTAGAAATGTCTGAAAGTAAGTTGGCGTCGCAGTTTTTAAGGGACAAACAGAGTTGGAGGTAATAAATAAGGATCACAACCAAAAACAAATGTTTTTTTCCAAAAAGTCTCATTTAGAATGTGCTGTGTTTGTTGCCATGTCAGACACAAAAATGGAGGTGAGCTTAATGGAAGTGACGTCTTCGGTACCCATGAATATGGGAAAAATGAAAGGGAAAAAACCCCAGCGCCACTGAAAAAGGGGACACTGAAAAGCCACTCTGAGGTCCCAAAAGTTAATGCATCACAAAAAAATACAACTGTTCATGTTAGCTCAGGTCCATTGAATTATATTAACAGATAGGCTACAGCTTTCAATTTTAATAATGTAGGTCTATTAGTTAAGTGTGTTCATGATAATCCAGGTAATTACTATTATTGTCTTTAATTAGATTTGTTTATAGTAGGATTTTCTAAATTTCTTTGTAACAGACAACCATAAAGACAAGTGGCATTATCATACTTGAAACCGTTCACCTAAAGGCAGCTTTTCACATGTAATACTGGGATATCTTGTTTCATGTTTCAGACTGTGTCTTAGTAATTCACACTGTGCACCTTTGCTCCATAAAGTTGACAAAATACGATACACAGGACAGGAGGAGAGGATTTGCTGAACACATGCAGCCTTCCAAACGCAGCTCAAAAATAGCATCGCGTTTATTTGAAGTGTTCGTCTTGGACCCCGCCAGAACCATTAAGACTATCAGACTCCAATTACAGGGCAAGTTTCCATAACAAGTGCACACACATACACACATATTCACCCAGCTGAAGCTTTTCTCCTCAAAGTTGCATCACCATGACAACTGGCGAGTAGCTTGTGCAAGTGTGTTTTGATTTCATTGATTTCATCTGATTTCTCCAGTCAGACAGTGTAAATTCGGGTCAGGTTAGCACTTTGCAAGCGGTATCCTGAGTGAAAGCTCATTAGCCGTGTGTTTTACCAAAGTCGAGAGGTATGGCAGAGAGCAGCTGTTAGGTGAATCCTGCTCTGTTATGAATACCAGGAAAAGTGACACGCACCCACGTAAAACATGTTGGAGCTGCGCACCACGTCATTTTTCTTCGCTGTCCATTGCTTTGTATTTATTGACTGTTGTAATATGGTTTTACGCGAGGGTGGTCTAGTGGTTAAAGCACCATTGTGCCCTTGACTCAATTTCAGCTTTCTGAGGTTTTCCCTTGTACTTCATTATCATACCTAAATAATAGTTTACTTTATAATCAAGTACTGGACTTTAGGGGAAAGTGGGGTAAGGACGTAGATCATTTCAAAAGTGAGCGGGACAGCATGTCAAGTGTTACCAGATTTTTTTCTGACCTTTGTCTAATTGACAGGTTTTATTTTTAATCTTAGATCTTTTTGCTTAACTGGCTTATTATGCTATTTATGTAAGCTATTCAGGGTATGTTTGACCCCAAATTACGTTTGCTGAAATAAAATATTTAAAAAATCATCTATGGCATGAGACTTGATGTGGTGGCTGACATTTGCTAGCTCTACAAACAAACAAAAATAAATAAATTGTAATGATACTGGTTGTATTTTAGTGTGAAAAAAGTCACACATATGATGTTCGGGGTCTCCAGAGACTTTTTTTTTTTAACATATTTTGTCAAAAAATAATTACGCTACAATGCAGAACACACAGAAATGATGGAGTGACACCACAACACATCACGATGGAGAACAAATGCAAATACACAACCAGAGGTGGACAGTTGAATTTACTTGAGTACTGTACTTAAAGGGTTAGGTCATCCAAAAATGAAAATTGTCATTAATGACTCACCCTCATGCCGTTCCACACCCAAAAGATCTCCGTTCATCTTCGGAACACAGTTTAAGATATTTTAGATTTAGTCCGAGAGCTTTCTGTCCCTCAATTGAAAACTTATGTACGGTATACTGTCCATGTCCAGAAAGGTAATACAAACATCATCAAATTAGTCCATGTGACATCAGTGGGTTAGTTAGAATTGTTTGAAGCATCGAAAATACATTTTGGTTCAAAAATAACAAAAACTACGACTTTATTCAGCATTGTCTTCTCTTCCGGTCTGTTGTCAATCCGCGTTCACGACTCCGCACATACCGTACATACATTTTCAATGGAATGAACTAACCTTTTAACTACCCTTTTTGAGTATATGTACTTTACTTGAGTATTGTTTTCTCGGGAAACTTTGACTTTAACATTTGAAAGACAAATTTAGTACTTTTTACTCCACCACATTTCTATCAAGGTTCTTAAAGTTGAAAGTCGTTTCTGTAGCAGCTTTGAAGGCAGTGGATTATTTTTTTCGTATTTTAAAATGTTTTTTTGTTTTTTTTTGCAGACAGCCTATCAGTAATCACTCATGTGAAGTTTCCCAACATTTTTTGAACACTGATCAGTTTATAGCAAAATGGAAGAAGACGGTTCCTCGTAAAGTAACAATGAGAAGCAATGAGAGTAAAAACACAGACATACGAATCCTTATTAAACCATGCGGCTCGTGGCTACACATTGATGTCTTAAGACATGAAACGATCGGTTTCTCCGAGAAACGGAACTGTATTTATGTTTTTTTTTACCTCTTATCAGACGAATGTAATCTAGTATTCCCAGCGCCATAACTTCCGGCGAATAAGGCCAAAATACTGGCGCGATCAAAGATTTATATATGTAGATGCCTCATTTGACAGATCTGCGCAGGCACTAATGAGGAATCTATGTATATGTATCTATCACGCTGGTATTTTGCATGTATTTTGACCTTATTCGCAAGAGTGATGGCGTGAGGGATGGCTGATGCAGAGCCATAGAAAAAAATTAAATACATTTTTAAATATGGATATTTTTCTTACACAAACGCATCAATTCGCTTCAGAAGGCCTTTATTAACACCCCGGAGCTACGTGGAGCACGTTATTTGACGGACAGATGTATTTTTTATGTATAATATATAATAAACATTTTTAATATAACTCAGATTTTATTCGTCTGAAATAAGAATTTCATATACACCTCGGGTGAGGGTGAGTAAATCATGGGCTAATTTTAATTTTTGGGTGAACTATCCCTTTAAGACAGTCAAATGCTAGCATGTCGGATGGAGCATCACTGACTGGCTTAAACCACCATGATGACATAATGTGCATTTATACAACAATGCAACAATAATAAAATAATGCATTGACACAAAAAAGGAAATTTACTTTTGATACTTAAGTACTTTTAAAAACAAATACTTTTGTACTTTTACTTAAGTAAAAAACTGTTTTTAGAACTTTCACTTGTAACAGTAGTACTTTTACTCAAGTAATAGAGTTGTGTACTTTGTCCACCTCTGCACACAACATACACACATAAGACACATTCAACTTTGAGTAAAACATAGTGCAGTCCAATCACAGTGGAGGAGGGGCGGGACAAATACAACACTGACCAACCGCCACATTCTGCTTGTACAAACGTCAACAGATGACAACAAGCATAACAACGGAACAAAATTATCTCTTTGAATTTTAAATCTGAATTCATACACATAAATGAAAACCTCAACTTGTCGTGAGCACACTTGCCCAATGAAAAAGTGCAGGGGAAGAATTTACATTTTATAAAAAGTGGGGGGCGTCCCCCGCGTAATCTACGCCAATAAATTGACCCACCACACGTTTATTATTGTCATGTGGCCTACATAACATAAATGTGTTACAACAGAGGCAGTACCGTCGCAAGGGCTGTGCCAAGTGTGCGACCGCACAGGGCCTCGCGCCTGGCCTGCATTTTATGAAGTTTATGTCTATTTTTTATTACAGTTTTTCCACCCAACATCGATAATAAATACAATTCCTACTGTCTCTCAATAATGCATAATCAAGGCCACATGAAAAAAAAAATCAGCAAATTATTATTGTTATTTTTCAAATTTCGATATGACGTTCTGCGTGGTGGCGCCACTGTGAGCCGCTCAATCTGAGGAAAAAATGTCGGGTGCTGCACGAGAGCGCGACCGATTTCGTAAACACAAGTCGGTTGGTGAGAAAAGGAAAATAATTAAAAAGAAAGAAGAATTTCAGAAGAGAGGATCGCTAGATAAATTTGTCAATGCCAATATTGCGACTACAAGAAGCACAACCAACACAATCACGGTGACTAATCAGGCTGCCGGGTTGCAACAACAAGATGAAGTTCAAGGTGAGGCATAAATATAACAAGTGGTCGTGGACTAAAACTATATATATATATATATATATATATATATATATATATATATATATATATATATATATATAAAATCCGGCGTATGGGGTGAGCGATATGACGGTAGACACGACGTATGTAACGATTTTGGACTAACGTTAATATGTCTCTATTGCAGTTACGCTCATGTGACGTGTCGGGCTGTGCTCCGCGGTCACGAAAGCTTGTCGTTTTCATGCGTTTTTTAGCATTGTAGTTTAAACACAGGTGATGTTAAAGCGTTAAAGCACAGTAAACAGAGACAGCCAACTCTGCGCGCTGTCAGAGAGACTGTTTCTGAGAGCTGAGAGACGAGCTCCCGTTTTAGTGTTGAATGAGTAAATCTGTTTGTTAGAATGACTAAAAAGTTTTAGACTAGTCTGCTTCACCATTCTAAGTGACAGAATGAGTGAGGTGGCCAATCAAATCAAAGAAGGCGGGTCTTGCTGTCAGTCATAACCACAACGCAACGAGAGTTCGTGGAGAGATGCTTCTACTGTACAGCTGAGCTGACAACTGTTTTACGATAGAAATGTTCAGCGACCAACAGTAATAGACTATCTAGTGATGCAAACTACTCAACTTTCTATGAAATTTAGCCGTCTTGAAATGAAATTATGCATTATAAGTAATGTAAATCATAAATTAATGTGACAAGAAACGTTTGCGTTTTCACTATTAGACGAATAAGAGTGAATGTTTCTTCATACCGTTCATATTTAGGCTAGTTATTCCCTTAGATCGCTTTTAATCCTTTAATTGCTTTATTATTATTGTTGTTGTTGTTCTTAGGTTATCATTATGCAGTAGATCTTACAATTGTTATGAGTGTGTGAGTGACCGTGCATGCTGCATGTCAGTGAGCACAATAGCCTATCACACACGTCAAGATTGTATAGAGTTTTACTCAGTCCATTTTAAATTCTAATTGCAGCATCTGAAATAGGTCAAACCACTTTTGATCAGATATGCAAAAGTTCGGTTCGTTACTATAGCAATACCCGGCCGCATCCACGCGCGCAAATCAATATAGAGGGCCTCGCATGTCAACTTCGCACAGGGCCTCGCACCCCCCTTGCGACGGCCCTGAACAGAGGTGACACGGAGAACTGATGGCAGGGGTAAACAGAGTTTATTAAACAGAACCAGGTTGTGAGCAGATGAGGTGAGTAACAGAAGAGTAAGTCCAGCGGAATGGTAAAGTCAATGGGTAATACTGTAAGTCTGATTTCAGGTGACTGGGTGAACAGGACGATGGAGCGATGGAGACAAGGAGCCAGGAGACGAGACGAGGAGACACTCAGGAGACTGGGAGAACAGGTAGGTAATACAGGTAAGTCCGTGGAAGCAAGCAGTAGCGCGAGCATGTGCAAACGAGAGCGGACAGTGACTGAGTGAATGCGTGGGGCTTAAGTGCAGGTGGTGATTGCTGTGATGACGTGCAGGTGCGTGTAATCAGTATTCTGGTGAAGGTGCACGTTGTGACTGGGAGAGGGTGGAGCCTGGCGTGCTTATGACAAAATGTCTTCACTGTCACTTTTAATCAATTTAATGCATCCTTGATGAATAAAAGTATTAATTTCTCTCTCTCTTTTTTAATCTTACCACAAATGTTTGACTGGCATCATTGTTCCTACAAAAAATGTTAAACAGCAAAAAATGTTTTCAACATTAATAATAGTAAGTAATTTATTTGTAATACAGTGCACAATAACACCAGAACTCAAACTTTTAGTGCCGTGCAGGAACGTGTATTAAAAAAAAAGTACATGGGTTTAATTCAGATGACCCTATACTGATGACTTCATTTTGACTTTTGAATGCATGATCACGTTTGTGCCAAAAGCACACATCAGTCTGGTGAACCCTTATCAAAAGGTCTCTCTCTGTCACTGTGTCTTTCAGATCCATTGAAATGCGATGCAGAGATAACCACACACTGCCTTGACAATGCCTGCTTGTTTGCTTTGAGTGTTGGGCAGTTTGCCCGCAGGACCTCTGGATCTGACCTCACCCTTCACACACACACACAAGCACATCACAACAATGCCAATGGCCCGTATGCAAGTGGGCTGCCACAGAGGAAGGGGTGCCTTTGTTAACACATTTCCAGAACAGACCTCATTTTAGAGTGTACAGAACAAACTGTCAAGGCTCATTTAACTTTGTGCGCTTCATGTGTCCTGAAATGTCCTTTTCTTTGTGTTTTAATGAAATAAATTGTGCTAAATGTACTTTGCATTCGCATTCACAGGGTGTTATGTGTGATTGACAGGTGTTTGCTTACCAAAACCGGTCCTATGATGTTCTGGTCTTTAGATATGGAGATATTTTCAGCCATTTTATTAGGTAAAAAAGGAGGGAGAGAAAGAGTTTCATCTTTTTTTGATCAGGGCTATAATCATTATAAGTAATAACTATAATGTCCAACCTCATGCTATAAACCCAAAGCGAAAGCACTATTAATTTTACAATTGTATAGTTTATTGTATTCAGATCCCACAAGCCACTCTGTCGGACTCCTGAGGCAGCTGACAGGTACCGGTAGGCTAAACGGACTGCAGCCCGGGTGGTTGTGGAGGCCAAAACTCGGGCCTGGGAGGACTCAGGAGGGGGAAGCAGTGCCCTACCAACGCTATTTATAGTGGCGATGGGCGGCTGTTGACCTCAACTGGGGATGTTGTCGGACGGTGGAAGGAATACTTCGAGGATCTCCTCAATCCCGCCGTCACGTCTTCCATTGAGGAAGCAGAGGCTGGGGGCTCTGAGGATGACTCGTCCATCACCCAAGCTGAAGTCACCGAGGTGGTCAAGAAACTCCTCGGTGGCAAGGCACCGGGGGTGGATGAGATCCGCCCTGAGTACCTCAAGTCTCTGGATGTTGTGGGGCTGTCTTGGCTGACACGCCTCTGCAGCATCGCGTGGCGGTCGGGGACAGTGCCTCTGGGATGGCAGACCGGGTTGGTGGTCCCTCTTTTTAAGAAGGGGGACCGGAGGGTGTGTTCCAACTATAGGGGGATCACACTTCTCAGCCTCCCCGGGAAAGTCTATGCCAGGGTACTGGAGAGGAGAATTCGGCCGATAGTGGAACCTCGGATTCAGGAGGAACAGTGTGGTTTTCATCCCGGTCGTGGAACACTGGACCAGCTCTATACCCTCTATAGGGTGCTGGAGGTTTCATGGGAGTTTGCCCATCCAGTCCACATTTGTTTTGTGGATTTGGAGAAGGCATTCGACTGTGTCCCTCGCGGCGTCCTGTGGAGGGTGCTCTGGGAATATGGGGTCCGCGGTCCTTTACTGAGGGCTGTCCGGTCCCTGTATGACCGAAGCAGGAGTTTGGTCCGCATTGCCGGCAGTAAGTCAGACTTGTTCCCGGTGCATGTTGGACTCCGGCAGGGCTGCCCTTTGTCGCCGGTTCTGTTCATAATTTTTATGGACAGAATTTTTAGGCGCAGCCAAGGGCCGGAGGGTGTCAGGTTTGGGGACCACACGGTTTCGTCTCTGCTCTTTGCGGATGACGTTGTCGTGTTGGCCCCTTCTAACCAGGACCTTCAGCATGCACTGGGACGGTTTGCAGCCGAGTGTGAAGCGGCTGGGATGGGGATCAGCACCTCCAAATCCGAGGCCCTGGTCCTCAGTCGGAAAAGGGTGGCTTGCCCACTTCAGGTCGGTGGAGAGCTCCTGCCTCAAGTGGAGGAGTTTAAGTATCTAGGGGTCTTGTTCACGAGTGAGGGGAGGATGGAACGGGAGATTGACAGACGGATCGGTGCAGCTTCTGCAGTAATGCGGTCGATGTAGCGATCTGTCGTGGTGAAGAAAGAGCTAAGCCGTAAGGCGAAGCTCTCGATTTACCGGTCAATCTACGTTCCTACTCTCACCTATGGTCATGAGCTTTGGGTCATGACCGAAAGGACAAGATCCCGGATACAGGCGGCCGAAATGAGCTTTCTCCGCAGGGTGGCTGGGCGCTCCCTTAGATATAGGGTGAGAAGCTCAGTCACTCGGGAGGAACTCGGAGTAGAGCCGCTGCTCCTCCACATCGAGAGGGGACAGCTGAGGTGGCTCGGGCATCTGTTCCGGATGCCTCCTGAACGCCTTCCCGGGAAGGTGTTTCGGGCATGTCCAACCGGGAGGAGGCCCCGGGGAAGACCAAGGACCCGCTGGAGTGACTATGTCTCCCGGCTGGCCTTGGAACGCCTCGGTGTCCCCCCTGGAAGAGCTAGAGGGGTCTGAAATTGTCATCGTAGGTGCATGTCCACTGTGAGAGACATAATCTAAAAAATAAAATCCAGAAATCACAATATATGATTTTTTAACTATTTATTTGTATGATACAGCTGCAAATAAGTATTTGAACACCTGTCTATCAGCTAGAATTCTGAGCCTCAAAGACCTGTTAGTCTGCCTTTAAAATGTCCACCTCCACTCCATTTATTATCCTAAATTAGATGCACCTGTTTGAGGTCGTTAGCTGCATAAAGACACCTATCCACCCCATACAATCAGTAAGAATCCAAATACTAACATGGCCAAGACCAAAGAGCTGTCCAAAGACACTAGAGACAAAATTGTACACCTCCACAAGGCTGGAAAGGGCTACGGGGAAATTGCCAAGCAGCTTGGTGAAAAAAGGTCCACTGTTGGAGCAATCATTAGAAAATAGAAGAAGCTAAACATGACTGTCAATCTCCCTCGGACTGGGGCTCCATGCAAGATCTCACCTCGTGGGGTCTCAATGATCCTAAGAAAGGTGAGAAATCAGCCCAGAACTACACGGGAGGAGCTGGTCAATGACCTGAAAAGAGCTGGGACCACCGTTTCCAAGGTTACTGTTGGTAATACACTAAGACGTCATGGTTTGAAATCATGCATGGCACGGAAGGTTCCCCTGCTTTAACCAGCACATGTCAAGGCCCATCTTAAGTTTGCCAATGACCATTTGGATGATCCAGAGGAGTCATGGGAGAAAGTCATATGGTCAGATGAGACCAAAATATAACTTTTTGGTCATAATTCCACTAAACGTGTTTGGAGGAAGAAGAATGATGAGTACCATCCCAAGAACACCATCCCTACTGTGAAGCATGGGGGTGGTAGCATCATGCTTTGGGGGTGTTTTTCTGCACATGGGGCAGGGCGACTGCACTGTATTAAGGAGAGGATAACCGGGGCCATGTATTGCGAGATTTTGGGGAACAACCTCCTTACCTCAGTTAGAGATTTGAGGATGGGTTGAGGCTAGGGCTGTCAAAATTCCTCAAAAATGACGTTCGAATATTCCCTCTAAAAAAAACACGAATATTCGAACTATTCGAACATCTGGTTGCGCATTTTGTCAATGACGCACGCACATTATGTCAATAACAGGACAAATTAATACAAAGAGATATAACTACTTGTATAGGTAGTCTATTTAAGTTTAAACATTTTTGACAATGTATTACCTACACAAAAACAAGTAAATCAACTAATGGCCAAGACCGCAGACCTCACTCTCTCTCTCGCCATCAAGCTCTCTGCGCATAATGGTTTAAATGAACAAACACATTTTGAGTGCTGATCAAGAGTTTTGTGCAAGAAATTTAAGGTCGCAACTCTTGTCCCAAATATAGCAGGCTTCATTCAGTGATTGAAACAAATATTATTAATATTAATTGAAGTTTTACAGCATATTGAACGCTCCGAGCGAGCTGTGCTGTGGTAAACATGGAACTTTTCCTTGACATAAAACGGTAAATAATCAAACCAGTGGAAGCAGTGCATTTATCCTTTATTCATGCAATATCTATTCAGTCAGTACAGTAGCCTACACTTTAGTAATGTTTCTGTTTAACGTTAAATAGGTATATGGTAGCCTACCTTGGTTCCATTGCTTGACAGAACTCTCTGAAGCCTGCCCCATCCAAGACACTGATCGGTCTCATGTCCTTACAAATGAACAAAATTAATTTCTCTTAAGTTATGGCTTCTTGTCGTGTTGCAGACAAAGAGCTTGTGGCGGGCGATGCAAAGTAAGTGTCAATACGTGACTGTTTAGCTGGAGTTCCACACATTATGCCATTATCATTTGGGTGCACATTTTCGAGATTTTGGGGGGTTAAAATCGCTTTCTCTGCTGCGGTCGAGTTGGGCTAGAGCATTCACACCGCATGCAGAGGCGGCGCAGGAGCAGAGCAGAAGCAGCAGTGCCGCGATTTTATTTTTGCCGCGCTGCTCATGCTGAATTAAAGCCACAGTGGATTGTTCTTGATCAAAACTGACCTGATTAACATGGAAAATAACACATTTCACCATGAAGTCATTTAGTGAAGTGTTCCGTGTGTTTCACTATCACCATATGACATCAAGCGCTGTGAAACAATTTAATAAAATACACGAAAACACAACACTGCCAGAAGTTTTTGCCCAAACTTCAAAAGCCTGTTTAAATGATTTAAACATATCTTAAAGTAAATATCTTCACTTTAATGTTACATTTATCATGTGAACTACTTATATACAACATGTTATATGCATGTGTGTATGAGACAGAGGGGAACACGGTTGCATTTGCAGCAGATATGCTGCCCATCATAAATCAAAGCACGAGACAGACAGGGGTAGGAGGAGAAGACCGGAAAATGTGACAGAATGGACAATATTCATCTTTGCAATACACGACCCGAGGTTCAGCTGCGCGAGACAAACGCTGCCAGTGTCAATGGGTGTGCGCGGCTCATGCTCTCCATACGCACCGCTCCTACCCTGTCAACGCTTGCGCATGCGGTGTGAAGACAGCCGGGCGTTTTTTTTTTTTTTTTTAATATTAATTTTCACCTTCGAAATTCGTTTTTTTAAAACTATTCGAATATATATTTGAATTTAGAATATTCGTTGACAGCCCTAGTCGAGGCTGGGTCTTCCAACATGACAATGACCCGAAGCACACAGCCAGGATAACCAAGGAGTGGCTCTGTAAGAAGCATATCAAGGTTCTGGCGTGGCCTAGCCAGTCTCCAGACCTAAACCCAATAGAGAATCTTTGGATGGAGCTCAAACTCTGTGTTTCTCAGCGACAGGCCAGAAACCTGACTGATCTAGAGAAGATCTGTGTGGAGGAGTGGGCCAAAATCCCTCCTGCAGTGTGTGCAAACCTGGTGAAAAACTACAGGAAACGTTTGACCTCTGTAATTGCAAACAAAGGCTACTATACCAAATATTAACATTGATTTTCTCAGGTGTTCAAATACTTATTTGCAGCTGTATCGTACAAATAAATAGTTAAAAAATCATACATTGTGATTTCTGGATTTTTTTTTTTTTTTGATTATGTCTCTCACAGTGGACATGCACCTACGATGACAATTTCAGACCCCTCCATGATTTCTAAGTGGGAGAACTTGCAAAATAGCAGGGTGTTCAAATACTTATTTTCCTCACTGTATATATATATATATATATATATATATATATATATATATATATATATATATATATATATATATATATATATATATCCAATATGCATTGATTATTATATGAGGAATAATATAAATAGGATATATATATTAATTTGATCAGTGCAAAAAGGCTTCAATCACTCTCCCAATAAAACCATGAAACCAAAACCAGAGAGTGTGAAACAATAAATATAAAACCAGGAAGTGAGAAACATTAAAAATAAACCCAGACAGTGAGAGGAAATAAAACCACCGAGTGTGAAGAATAAAAATAAAACCAGAGAGTGAGAAGAATAGATTCCTGTGTTCCTTACAGATCATTATCCACTCCGGTTCTGTTTTCTACACGGTGAGGACAGTTACTTGCCACAAATTACAACCTGTTTATTAGCCAGAAAAGAGGGCAATTAAATCCTAGACTATGTCCTCATTTCACATTTCATTTGGGACTATTTTTTTTTTTTTTTACTTGAAAAATCAGGTGGGAGTAAAATCTTGTTTGCAACTGAAATTCTTTGTGATTCAATGTAAACTCAATGTATTTAGAACAGTGTGTGTGTATTTCTTGCTTGATGACATTGCAGAGTGTTTCAAATGAACACATTTTGTCAATGCAAGTTCACTTATAGTCTATGCTCAGTCTGTAGGGAGAACTGCATTTGAATGTTATCTGTACATTCTTAAACAAAAAAACAAAAAAAACATTAAAAAATTTTTTTTGAAAAGCATCCAAATAAAACATTTCCATGTTCCATTAAAATTGTTCCATTAATAATGTATAGATAATATTTTGAGAACATCATTAAAGACCACACTGTAAATCCGAATAAGTTGGCAAAACTCAAACATTTTGAGGTAATCTGTTACATCAAAAAAAAAAAATTAAGTTAAGAAATTCAGAACTGGTAGATTTAAATGTTGTACTCATTCATTTTAATTGCTGTTAACTTGAAAAATTTGAGTAAGTCAATTCATACATTTAACTTAAAATTATCATGTAATATCAAATTAGTGGCACTTTAGCTAGCTATAACTAGCTAATTCAGCTAATGCTAATTGGTAACAGTGCTTTGATAACTTTAGCATAGCATAGCATATTAATTGCTGAAAGAGTAGCCTACAACAATATAGAACATTGATCTGTTCTTAAACCAAGTTCATGCTCCACTCATCACCATGATGATACAGAAACTCTTCTAAATTAGCATAGCAAAACATTTTTTTTAAAAAGTCTAAAATCTCCTGCTTAAAGGGATAGTTCACCAAAAAAAATTACAATTCTGTCATCATTTAGTCACCCTCAAGTTGTTTCAAACCTCTATGAGTTTCTTTGTTTTGATGAACACAAAAGAAGATAGAGTGTAGAATGTTTGTAACAAAGCAGAGAGAGCAACCGTTGACTACCATAGTATTTTTTCCCCTACTATGGTAGTCAATGGTTGCTCTCTCTACTCTCTAGAGTGACATTCTTCACTCTATCTTCTTTTGTGTTCAGCAGAACAAAGAAACTCATACAGGTTTGAAACAACTTGAGGGTGACTAAATGATGACAGAATTTTCATTTTTGGGTGAACTATCCCTTTAACATTAATCTTGCACACAAAAAACAAAACAAAAAAAACATTATTTAAAACTTAATTTTAGCATTTACTTTCCTTTTCGAGTGTCATGGCAAAGCATGCTGGGAAAAAGAAATCCCAGCCCAGTTAGAGGTAAATTTAACTTGATCTAAATTAAAATAAACTCAAAACAATAAAACTGATTTAACTAAATGGTTCGTAAAACTCAAAACAATGAGACAATTCAAATTATTTAAAATGTGTCAGTTTTGTGAACTCAAAAGAAAAAGAAAGTTCTAAAGACTCTTAAAAGTTAATTTGATTGAACTGATGTGTATAATTTGATTTTGCCGTACTCAAACCGATTCATTGTTTTGAGTGTTAGGATTTACAGTGAATTTTGAAGGAACGTTCTATTAACGTTATGGAAGAACATGTTGTTCATAACTTTGAGAGAACCTTAGCTAAAGTTCTCAGAATGTTCCCTGTTAGATGTGTGGATTGTGTAATTTTAGCCTTTGGAACATTTAAACAGAGTATAATAGAGCTGGTGTTAAACGTGACTTAATCACGCCATCCAAACAGCCCTTGAGACTCAAAGTTTGTCTCTGTTTGTCATCATTCACCTTCACAGACTCAGTGTGTGTGTGTGTGTGTGTGTGTGTGTGTGTGTGTGTGTGTGTGTGTGTGTGTGTGTGTGTGTGTGAGTGAGTGAGTGAGTGAGTGAGTGAGTGAGAGAGAGAGAGAGAGAGAGAGAGAGAGAGAGAGAGAGAGAGAGAGAGACCCTGTCTCCTCAGCAGAAATGTATTGGTCCCACCCCTGGCTTTACTATAATCGTAGTGCCGAGCTAAGCAGAGTGAAAGCACAGGAAACAGTGGCCTGGCCCACAGCGCTCCATTCAGGGGGAGAGAGGGTCAGTCCTGGCACTGAAAGCTCAGATTACACGCAACATAAAGGGAGGCCTGTATCAGCAAGGGCACCATCACATTATACTAAAGTCCTTCTCTGTTGTGTGTGCGGGACAGGAGAGAAAGGAAACAAATGCCGCTACTTTAAACTCATAGCAAACACATGCAAGGAAGGGGAGCTAAATTTGAAGGTGTCTACTTATGCTTTAGCAAACTAGCAGTAATAGGAGGAGATTTGAATGAACACCATTATTTGAAGCCTGAAGGAATTATTCAACCAATGCAACTTCCATTGTTGAGATTTTGTCATTGACTAAAATATGCAACTGATACTGACCCTTGACATTGCCAGTGACCTGCTCCTATTGCTAATGGTAAAATGTCCTCACAGCTGTAATGTTTTCAAACTGTTTTCAGAGCCCAATGAGAACATGCATTTAGTATTGTCATTTAGCGGACGCGTTCATCCTAGGGGAACTGTGGTGCACTAATTACAGCAGCCTGAGGTTAAGGGTACTCAAGGACACAATGCTGGCAGTTCATGTATCAACACTGGCAGGATTGTTTTTAAGAGCCTTTCAGAGACCGTCCTTAAAGAGACCAAAAGTCAATATTCACTTATAATCTTTCCCTCCAATGTAGCTTTTTTCACGGCATTGGTGCCGTGACCTAGCCTGACGTCATCATACTCAATTCTAGTCAGAATTTGAGTCTGATACTGCTCCGTTGGACTGTGATTATGGGGCGTGTTTAAACCGAACCAGGAAAGACCTCAATTGGATAGACCTACAACCAATCAGAGCAACGGAGCGACGCATAACGTTAGCTGTCAAATGTCAACAGAACTCAACTGCACTGTGTTAAGTCCGTGGGTTGAAGCGACCCCAATTATGTGATATACAGACCCAGGAATGCGAAATTTAGCAGGCAGTCCAGCCAAAATAACACATATTTTACCCCCCAAATGCCATTTTTCCCGGAGAAGCCCCCCACCCGAAAAGCTATTGGGCTTGTTTTTGGCTAGTTTTGAGTAGCAATTGGGTTGAAAAAAAAACTTGGCAACCCTGTCTGCACGCACGCTAGAATTCACGTTAGAAGAAGAAGATGAGTGTAAACGATCTTTGCCAGTGTTGTAAAAAAAGAATTTAAGAATACACATAGTACTTACCAACACGATCATCGTTTCTGAGAGAAATAGTAAAGGTGAATGCATATACAAACAAGTTCTCCGTTTAGGATTAGAACAAATTCAACCCAAGCGCCTTTGATGACGTGGATGATTACGTTACTGTTTATCATCTGTCCATCATCGTCTAAAGCCCGCCCTGACAATTTCATTGGTCCGAACAGTTTCTGTTCGGGCATAATTACTTTTCTATGGATCAAGTCCAGACCGAACTGCCCGTGCAAAAAAATTTGTGTCTGGCATCCAGACTAGCCGTGACCCGGATGGGAGTGAGGTTTAGGGGGGTGAGTGTAACGTAGGTCCTCTAGTAAGAACTGTGCAAGTAAAGATTGCACGTCCTGCAGGCATGCTAGCCTCCCATGTCGGGAAAACTGGTTCGAGTAGAACCGGAGGGGTTACATTGGTGCTGTGACCCGGATGGGAGTGAGGTTTGAGGGGGGGTGAATGTAACGGAGGCCCTTTGGTTATAGTTGTGAGAGTAAAGATTACACATCCTGCAGGCGTGCTAGAGACTGCGGTCATTAGCATCCTTATTTGTGTGCTTGCCTCCCATGTCAGAAACACCAGTTCGAGTAGAACCAGAGGGGTTGCATTGGTGCCGTGACGCGGATGAGAGTGAGGTTTAGGGGGGTGAGTGTAACGTAGGTCCTCTAGTAAGAGCTGTGCAAGTAAAGATTGCACATCCTGTAGACGTGCTACAGACTGTGGTCATTAGCATCCTTATTAGTGTGCATCTAGTAAGAACTGTGCAAGTAAAGATTGCAAGTCATTCAGGCATGCTAGAGGCTACAGTCTTTAGCGTCCTTATTAGAATGTGCACCTCCCATGTCAGAAACACTGGTTTGAATCCAGCTCGGAGCAATGCGAGTAGAACCAGAAGGGTTACATTTGTGCCGTGACCCAGATGAGAGTGAGGTTTAGGGGGGTGAGTGTAACGGAAGCCACCTAGTAAGACCTGTGCGAATAAGCATCACTCCCTTGGCGTCAAGGCGCGATATTTAAATATCCTTGTTAGGGCGCCCGCCTCCCATGCCAGAAACGGCAGTTTGAATAATACATGCATCAAACAATGTTATATTTTCCTTCAAATCTCTCATAGCTGCTGAATAAAGCCAATGAGCAAATAGGAATAGACTGTAAGAATGTATGAGGCTGTATACACCAGAGGTCGCAAATTTTAGGACTTGAGACTTGCTTGACAAATATTAATAAAAGACTTGACTTGACATTCATGACTTGAGACTTGACTCGGACTTGAGTTAAATGACTCGAAATAACTTGTCTTTTGTTTAATAAATACCTGTTTTTGAATACACTGCAACCTAACCACCTGACGCAGTAGGCAAGCAGAGAGCATAAGAACATTGACAGACGTGACTGAACAGGGCAGGCGCTACGCCAAGAATAATTACGTTCGGGTAGCAGGATTATGTGAATTTCAAGTTTCCATGGAAATCAGTCACTCACGCGTCACGATACGTCCATGCTTGCACCTGCACTGTATCCATCATTTTCATACATAGAGGTCGTGATGAGTTCAAAATGGCAAAAAAAAAAAACCTCTTCACTACGAAAACATCAAGCACTGTAAGTTGACATTTGACCTCTGAATTATGATGCACAATGATGCATAACTCTGCCTTTTTCTCTTGTTTTCTCTTCTTGTCTCTTGTTTTGCTGAAGACGTCTAGCCGTGAGCGTTTCGGCAGCGTATTGTTGTGTGTGTGTGTCATATATGGAATATCCGCAAAAGTATTACTAGTTAAGTTAGTTCTCCTGTTTCCTTCAGTCTGTGTCCGGTCTCGTTGATGCATAGAGTGTGTTGCTACCTACCTGTATGACTCACCTGAGTGTCCTTTTTCATTAAACTTCGTTTGAGAATTGTATTTACCTGTCTTCACCTTCCTGCCTGCACACACCCGTGACACCTCCACTGTGATTGGATGGCTGGGTTAAAAGTCATTCCATCATTTTGGTGTGTGTTCTGCTTTGGAGCTGATTTTTTGACAAATTATGTAACAAATGTAATTTTTTTAGTCTCCGATTGATTTAATTGACATAAATGGAAGAAAAATGCTTAAATCCTCCCAACACTGCACAAATGTAAAACATTTTGGTAAAACATTATTAAAGTGAGTAATATTACATTTGTTAATAATCCAAGGCACTCGAATATTATTGAAAAAAATATAAAAAGCCTTTTTTTCGTCATGGCTTTAATATTTTTTTAAAAAGGTGGCAAGTACTGCAGACCTAAGCGTTGTGGCTAATGAGCTTTCATCAGGGTGTGAGCCATACATGCATATTGCAATTTATTTGTTTCAAATAAAACTCCCATAGTCCATAACTACTGTAGTTTTAACTTATTTTAATATGTCAATTCAGTTAAATCATCAAACATTTGTATGACTTGCCAGTGACTTGCTAGACCCAAGCTACGACTTGACTTGAATTGCTTGACATAAAGCAGTGACTTGACTTGCTTAAGACTTGAAGGTTAAGACTTGAGACTTACTTGTGATTTGCACATGTGTGACTTACTCCCACCTCTGGTATATACACACACACACACACACACACACACACACACACACACACACACACACACACACACACACACACACACACACACACACACACACACACACACACACACACACACACACACACACACACACACACAGATGGTTAGAGCGGCTGGGAGAGCTGGGTTTGTAGGAGGACATGGCTGTGATTTGCGGTTCACTGACGTGTCTTTGGCTATAGCAGAGATAAAAGATGAGAATCCAATCCATAGCTATTTATACTCACAGGCTGTATTTGACGGCTGACAGAGGTATGATTTGTGTGTTCTATCTTAGGGAATGGCCTGTCTGGTTGGGTCAAGGCCTGAGTTGGACGTGGGCAATAGAGGTTATTTTTGACCTTATTAAGAAAAAGGTTGTTTGTGGCTCTGGGCAAAATAGCACTCAATGGTAGAGTATTGAGTGGCGGGAATGAATCAACTGTACCCTTCCATAATAGAGTTCCCAACACAGTTAATTTAACCCAAGAGCGGTGTAAACTTCCTCTTTTATCTCAATAGTTACATCTTAACTGGAGTCTCTTTTCCACATGGCTCATATAAATCATGCAAACACATGAATCACATGAGCATGTGAATCATTGTTTAAACACTCCCTGAAGCTTTGCTTTCTGAATGAATTATGCTTAGAGCATCCGCTGCCCATAAGAAGGGGAAAAAACTCTTTAATATCTCAACTGTTTGTCCTATACAACAAGATAAATGGCAATTTAGAACCATCTATAAATCACAAGAACCTATCTGTCATCATAATGTGGTTTTAGCTGCTTTTGGAGCAGTACCTTGGAAAAAAACATTTTAATCTTGGTTTGTTATTATCTTTCACACACAAACCTCTGCTTCACCATGAGCCAGAGCTTTTCTCACTAATTATTCTTGAATTTTACATTGCATAACCTAACGGCTCAAAATAACATTTCTCCCACCTGTGCAGTGAACAGGTTCTACCAGCCCGCATAATTAAACCTACAGCAGCTCCCTGGAGGGCTACAGAGTGCTCTAGTTGTGAATGTAGGTTCAGTGTTGTGGTTTGGCCGTTCCTCTGTTCATCTCGCTGAGAGCAGCCTGTGTTTACACCCTCCCCTGCTAAAACTGGCAGTACTGAGTGCTGACGTCGACAGAAGCCATGCTATGGACCGCAGCCAGTAAATCACACCAGATACTAATAAAAAACCTATTAGAAAATGCCTCCAATCAGAGAAACTAACGGTGTCGGCACCAAAACCTCAAACTGCAAATTTAGCTATAAAAGCAGTCAAATAAAGGTGGCATGTGCTAAGTTGAAGATGGACAGGCAGCATACTATATTGCACACTTAGAAAACTTAGCAAGTTGCATGCATAAGCAGTTTCATTCATAGGCACGTTTTAACTAGACAAGCAACTATCCCGCCACACACAATAAAACACAGAACATACATTGACACTTACACATCCTGTCATACACATTCTGTCACACTTGGTAATGAGGCACCCAACCTTACATCCCTTCTCTCTATCTCTCTTCTCACTCTCTTGCACTCGTTTTCTCACTAGGACCATCATTAACAGAATTTGAGAGAAGAAAACCACATGATTTGGGGTTTGTGAACTTACAAACTCTTATGATCGGACTCCAATTGGCTTTTTACTTTTCAAAGTAGAATTTGTGAAAACAATAAACTTTCCCTCAAAGACCAAAGTAGGAAAGTTCTTTTTTAAAATTAAAATTATAATTGGCTTACAAATTTCTACTTCACTTGCGACTTAGGTCCAACCCTGATGCAAACTCTGTCTGTAGTTTCTAGTCATTCTGATTACATTCATTAGCTTGTTCATGTCTGTTTGATTAGGGTTGGCGATAAACTCTGCAGGACAGTGGCTCACCTGGACCAAAGTTGCCCATCCCTAAAACATCATTAGATACCAACTGTCCCTAGAGCTGCCAAAACCATCATTAATTAACTGATGCCATATCAGCCTAAAGGTTGTCACATTTACAGTTGCTTTGTCAAAATTTCATGGGCGAAATCCAGTCATTCTACTAGGAGTTATTCGGCGTGCTGACCAACAGAAAGATGTTCGATCTGAAAGTGTCTTCTGTGCAAGCAGTGCTTCATACATATCAACTCTATATTCTTAAAAAAAAGGTTATTTAATGGCATTGATGGTTCCATTAAGAATCCATGGAATCTTTCCATTCCACAAAAGGTTATTTATATTGTAAAATGGTTCTTTTGATTAAAATGGAAACATGTTCTTTAGATTTTTCAAATGTTCTTTACACTAAGAAAAAATGGTTCTTTTCAGAACTGTTCACTGGCAGGTTCTTTAGGGGACCAAAAAATGGTTCTTCTATGGCATCACTGAGAAAACCCCCTTCTGAAACCTTTATTTTTAATAGTCCAAACCAAGAAACTCTGTGATGAAGCTCTTCGAGCGGCAGATTGCAGCTGAGCATGGGTCATCTCATCCACCCACTGTCAGAAAGAGTCTCGGAGCCAGATGCAAGTTCACAAGGTTTATTAGAGAAGTAAAGAGAGAAACAGATGAAGCACCAAAGTCACAGTCCACGGCACAGAGACCACACGCGGCGTCCCACGAAGTAATCCACTCTGGTCGGTGACCGGGAAGAAATCCTCACACGACAGGAGACTCACGAACCTCAGAACACTGGACAGAAGGCAGAACAACGTCCGACAGAAAAGAGCAGCTCTTGGAACCTGGATGATACTGGATCTCGCCTGAAAACAAAGCGCACCAGTAATCCCAGAAAACAGAGCACAGATCACTCAAGTTCAAGTTCACGATCCACAGGCGAGAAAACTCCGGGCTAAGACGAGCCTCCAGATGCCTGCGACCGAACCTGACGAAACAGCAGGAACTAACGACTGGACTAGGACAGCGAGACTGAGACCAACCAAAACAATGAGCACGCGACGAGAGACAGGACAGAGTGCTATAAAAAGGGAACAGCTGATGAGACACGACAGGTGAACAATTACTGAAACGAGCGGGAGGAGCCAGTGAACCCGTGAGGAACCACCACCAACAGGTAAGACAACATACACACACACATGATCACCCAGGAGTCCTGACAGTATCCCCCCCCCCATGACCGGCACCGGACGGGCATGGAGGAGACTCACCCTGTCGCCGACGGAGATCCTCGATCAGGTCAGGATCCAGTATATCCCGGGCCGGAACCCAGGACCTCTCCTCCGGACCGTAACCCTCCCAGTCCACTAAATACTGAAAACCTCTGCCCCTGCGACGAGAATCTAGTAATCTCCTAACAGTATAGGCAGGAGCACCATCCACTAGACGAGGGGCGGGGGGTTTAGGGGCAGAGACAGGGGGATTGTTCTGGGCAAAAATCACAGGTTTAACCCTGGATACATGAAAAACTGGGTGAACCCGACCAAGAATAGGAGGTAACTTAAGCTTGACCGCTACCGGATTAATGACCTTAGATATACTGTATGGCCCAATGAAACGAGGAGCCAGCTTACGAGAAGGCTCACGGAGAGGCAGATCCTTGGTGGAAAGCCATACCTTTTGTCCACACACATAACGGGGTGGAGGTCGCCGGTGACGGTCAGCCGCAGCTTTGGTTCGTCTGGAGTTTTGTAACAAGAGTGATTTAGCTTTCTTCCAAGTGCGTCTGCACCTGCGCACGAAAGCTAAAGCAGACGGAACCGCTGCGTCGGGCTCCTGTGATGGGAAAAGGGGAGGTTGATATCCGACAGATAATTCGAACGGAGACAAATTAGTGGATGCGACGGGAAGAGAATTATGAGAATACTCAACCCAAGGAAGTTGTTGGCACCAAGAATTCGGATATTTAGACGACAGACAGCGAAGCGTTCGACCAAGATCCTGATTAGCCCGTTCGCATTGCCCATTGGTCTGCGGATGATAACCAGAAGACAGGCTGGCTGTAGCGCCGATCTGTCTACAAAACTCCTGCCAAAAACGAGAGATGAACTGAGGACCCCTATCTGAAACTACATCAGTCGGAATGCCGTGTAACCGAAAGACGTGATTAATCAAAACCTGAGCCATCTCCTTGGCAGAAGGAAGTTTCGGCAGGGGAATAAAATGAACCGCTTTAGAAAAACGATCCACCACAGTCAATACGACAGTGTTACCATTCGACGCCGGTAAGCCGGTGACAAAATCAAGGGCTATATGAGACCAGGGGAGGTTGATTAGATGCTTTATTACAAGCACAGACTGAACAGGCTAATACGAACTGTCTGACGTCCGAAGTCATAGAAGACCACCAAAAACGTTGACGGATGGCAGCCAACGTTCTCCGAATTCCTGGATGGCCGACAAACTTGGATTCGTGACCCCACCGGATGACATCGGAACGTAGACGCTCAGGAACCCATAGACGACCCGCCGGACACCCCTCCGGGACCTCCCCCTCTCGGCCGGCCTCTCTCACCCGCTGTTCGATTCCCCACACGAGGGCACCGACCACCCTCCCCTCCGGGAGAATGGTCTCGGTCCGCTCCGAGCCGGAACCCTCGAACAAACGGGAGAGAGCGTCAGGTTTAGTGTTTTTAGACCCTGGCCGGTACGAGAGGGTGAAGTCAAAACGCTCGAAGAAAAGTGCCCAGCGAGCCTGTCTAGATGTTAATCTTCTGGCTGAATGGATATATTCCAAATTCTTATGATCCGTCCAGACCAGAAAGGGTTCCGAGGTTCCCTCCAACCAGTGACGCCACTCACCCAGAGCGAGTCTAACCGCCAGCAGCTCCCGATTACCTATGTCGTAATTTCGCTCCGCTGGGTTTAACCGATGAGAGAAAAAAGCGCACGGATGCACTTTCCCGTCAACAGAGGATCGCTGAGATAAAACGGCGCCAACCCCGACATCAGATGCATCCACCTCCACTATAAATTGTTTCGCCGCATCGGGAATAGAAAGAACAGGTGCAGAGATGAAACGGGACTTTAATTCATCAAAGGCCTCCTGAGCCTCAGTATTCCAACGGAAACACACTTTAGAGGAAGTAAGAGCGGTAAGAGGTTTAGCGATCTGACCAAAGTTTCTGATGAAACGCCGATAAAAGTTGGCGAAGCCCAGAAATCGCTGAAGCTCTTTACGAGTGTCGGGCACTGGCCATTCGGCGACCGCTTTAACTTTAGCAGGATCGGGACGAATCTCTCCCTCGGCTATGACAAAACCCAGAAACGAAACCGACTCCCTGTGGAACTCACACTTCTCCGCCTTAACAAAGAGCTGATTCTCTAACAGCCGTTGTAAAACCTGGCGAACATGCTGGGTGTGTATCTGCATAGAGGGAGAAAAGATGAGAATGTCATCGAGATACACAAAGACAAATTTGTTAATCATGTCACCCAGCACTTCATTGACCATGGTTTGGAAGACAGCCGGTGCGTTACAAAGACCGAACGGAAGAACGCAGTATTCCCAGTGCCCTGATGGTGTATTAAAGGCTGTCTTCCACTCATCGCCCTCCTTGATACGTACCAAGTGATAAGCGTTGCGCAGATCTAACTTGGTAAACACGTGCGCTCCCTGAAGTAACTCGAACGCTGACGACATTAAAGGCAAGGGGTATTTATTCTTAACAGTAATGTCATTCAGCCCTCTGTAATCAATGCACGGACGAAGGGACCCGTCTTTCTTCTTAACAAAGAAAAATCCAGCGCCAGCTGGAGACGAGGAGCGGCGAATGAGACCGGCATTAAGAGACTCATTAATGTACTTATCCATAGCCTCTCTCTCTGGTTTAGAAAGGGAAAATATGCGACCCTTAGGCGGAGAAGTGTCTGAGAGAAGTTTGATTTCACAATCATACGACCGGTGAGGAGGCAGGGAAGTAGCCCGGGCCCTACTGAACACCCGACACAGATCAGAGTACTCCGCCGGAACTCCCGAGATATCAACATCCGGAACCTGAAAAGTAGAACACACAACAGGAGAAGGAGCAGGACCGAGACATGAAACATGACACGAAGACTTCCACGATAACACAACACCGTTCTGCCAATCAACGTGAGGATTATGTTTGGTCAACCAATCATGCCCTAAAATGGCCGGCGATTGGGAATGTTCTAATAGATAGAATTCGATCTCCTCACGATGATTGCCAGAAACAAACAAACTCACAGGGGGAGTGCGATGGGTGATAACAGCCATGTGCTGTCCCTTTAAAGTCCAGGCGGAGAGGGAAGAAGACAAAGGAATAAAAGGAATATTCCATGATTCGGCCACACCGGCATCCAGAAAACTCGCCTCCGCACCAGAATCCAGCAACGCCTGTGAATGAAAAGACTGTTTATAGTTTATGATTACTGGGAGTGTAGTACAGCTCACGGGAGACTTCAATGACGACACGCCCACCGAAACTCTCAAAGTCATAGGCGGGCAGTCTCTCTTTATCGGACACGCGACGGCAATATGCCCCGCCTTACCGCAATACAAACACAAACCACAGGCCAGACGACGATGTCTTTCGGTGGGGGTCAGACGGAGCTTTCCCAGTTCTTTGGGCTCCTCCGTTTGGAGAGAAGATGCGGTGAATTCCTCCGGTTCAGAGACGGCGAGATGACGAAACGACCGGCGGATGTCACGTTGACGGTGGCGGGTCTCGATCCTCAACGCCAGGTCGATCGCCGTCTCTAGCGACGTCGGCGGATCCCGTGCAGCGATCTCATCCTGAATCTCAGGGTTGAGACCCTCGAGAAACTGAGCCCGTAATGCAGCGTCATTCCAGCCGCAGGTGATGGCTAGCGTCTTGAACGCGATGGCGTAATCCGTGACGGAAGAGGTCCGTTGCAGTAGTCTCACTAGCTCGGCTGCTGCCATGTCCCCACGAACCGAGCGATCAAACAAACTCAACATCTCCGTCTCAAAAGCCTCAAACGAAGCCGTGCATGGAGCCCTGGCTCCCCATACAGCCATTCCCCACTGTCTCGCCTTTCCGGTGAGTAGTGTCAAAACATACGCCACCTTGGATGATGAAGCGGCGAACCGCCGTGGTTGAAGTGCAAAGACAAGGGAACACTGCTGCAAGAAGGCCAGGCATGAGTTGGGATCGCCCTCGAAGGACGGAGGTGTCGCCGCGTGTGGCTCACGGTCTGCAGGTGCATTATCAACAGGTGCAGACGGAAAACGCTCATCGACCTGGGAACCAATCTGGTCTACCCGGGTGCTGAGCTCTGTGAATCGTTCAGACAGGACACGAAAATCTCTGGAAGCTTTACTCAACAGAGATGTATGCTGTTCAATGGCTTCCTGCTGATGAAGTGCGGCGTACACCGAATCCGAACCCTCCGAACTCGCTGACTCCATTGTTGGCGTGCTCATTCTGTCAGAAAGAGTCTCGGAGCCAGATGCAAGTTCACAAGGTTTATTAGAGAAGTAAAGAGAGAAACAGATGAAGCACCAAAGTCACAGTCCACGGCACAGAGACCACACGCGGCGTCCCACGAAGTAATCCACTCTGGTCGGTGACCGGGAAGAAATCCTCACACGACAGGAGACTCACGAACCTCAGAACACTGGACAGAAGGCAGAACAACGTCCGACAGAAAAGAGCAGCTCTTGGAACCTGGATGATACTGGATCTCGCCTGAAAACAAAGCGCACCAGTAATCCCAGAAAACAGAGCACAGATCACTCAAGTTCAAGTTCACGATCCACAGGCGAGAAAACTCCGGGCTAAGACGAGCCTCCAGATGCCTGCGACCGAACCTGACGAAACAGCAGGAACTAACGACTGGACTAGGACAGCGAGACTGAGACCAACCAAAACAATGAGCACGCGACGAGAGACAGGACAGAGTGCTATAAAAAGGGAACAGCTGATGAGACACGACAGGTGAACAATTACTGAAACGAGCGGGAGGAGCCAGTGAACCCGTGAGGAACCACCACCAACAGGTAAGACAACATACACACACACATGATCACCCAGGAGTCCTGACACCCACTTCTGATTCTTCAAGTCTCTGTGTTTCTTTGAAAGACAAACTCAGACTTTTTGTTTGAACCCATGGCCTCATATGTGTAAGAGAATCATATACTGAGTCTGAGCAGAGACAAACAACAGAAAGCATAGTCTATTTCAACAGCTCAACTCCTTTGACACCTACGGGAATTGGCGTAATTACAAAAACAGATATTTCTGAAGAACGAATAAGCACACAGCTAGTTCAGGGGAATCTGCACATCACCTGTCATTGCATTTGGGAAGTGTGCCACACTTTCCGCACTAACATGTTGTTCCACACAGTTATGCAACACCTCCCACGACAGGCCGAGCAGCTCAGAACCTCCTACATTCATTCAGCGAGCTCCAACCCGGCCATGGGCTTCCAGCTAAAGATAATATTACAAGCGTTATGACGTGTTTTGTTGGTTTAACATTTGTTTAACATATTATCTCATATATTGTAAAACATTGCTTGTAAAAAGAGGTTACACATTACCAAAATTACAGAGTCAGTGAAAACATCCATGCAATTCAAACACTGTTTAAAGATTAAACAAACAATAATTAATTCTAGATATGACTATTGATGGTGTAGATTTTTATCTTCTAGTTTAATGTTTAAGATGGTATAAGATGTCACCAGTTGAAGCAAGGCCTCAAAGGACAAGTCATCTGGGTTTACAGATAAACTTTACATTGTCCTATAGATAATACACTATAGTTAGTAGTGAAAACCAAAATTATAGATCACTGGTCAGTTTCGCATAGATAAAATAAGTTTGCTTTGTATTATAGATAAAAATAGTACATTATAATAATATATTGACTTATATAATATTAACCCTTTGATGCATGACACCCAGTACTATGGAAAGTTCTTTAAAAGTTGTTGTTAACTATTTAGGGTGTGATTTTACATCCAAATAACCATGAGTGCTTGACCTTTGACTCTTACTCATATTTCTAATTGACTGTTATCTTTATGTCACTGTATTTTTTATCACAACATAAATTCAAAATTGTCTGACAAATACTATCATCTTTTATATTGCGGAATATATGAGTAAAACTTTGCATGAGCAAAACTTTGTGGAAAAAATGGGAATGACTATATTTATTTTTAAAGTATATATATTGTATTATATTGTATATATGTATTCGCCCCAAACTGTCACGGTGCATACAGTCAGACGACGAATACAGTCAGTCACAGGCGATCCACACTCCAATCTAGAAGGGGCGCCGTGCGTTAGTGCAATGCTGTTTGCTACCCACCACAAGAAGAAAAAGAACAGAAGAAGAAGAGAGATCTATGCACCAAACCAAAACAAGAGTTCAAATGGTAAGCAAGAGCTTGCTAGTAGCCTATACGCTGAGTTACGATTCATTTTTTTTGACGCGCTCCACAACTGCACAGAAAGGAAAACGGAATGGTTTTACAAAAGCACATGGTTTTGTTTTTATTGTGAGTGTACACAAATAAAAATAGACCCTTTACAGTTTCGAATGATGAGTATTTCAAGCAATTTCTGTTGTTCTTTCGGCATTGTGCAGATTTGCGTTGTGGAAGTCTCACTACAGTCCAGTGATGAAATATGCATGTCCTGGAAATGGGAAACCTCAGGTGCTGCTTCACTCGCCGTATCCTCGTGGAAAGGAGAAGTAGGTTCTTTTTCTCCATCTCGCTCATCTTTACATTATTTCTTGAAGAAGCATAATATTGAACTTTGTGATGCGTTGTCACAGTATGTTAATGAACTCTAACGCGCAAAGAAAACTAATCTCTGCACAAGTTTTATTTTTCATTATTCTATTTATTTTGTACTTTATAACACAAGAGATGCTTTTCAGTCTTGTAGCTGATTGTGACAAATACCCTTTGTTTTTTATCAGCCCTACAAAAATTATGACCTATGCAACAGTGCATTCTGTTTACTGCTTAGTGCTTAATACACTAAAGGAGGCTGTACTGTACCAGAAGGGACTAAATGCCGCTAGGTGGAACAAACTGTAATTTGCAATCTGTCTGTTCAAAATAAATGAAAAGAAACCTAGCTTTGGGGATTTGTTGCTTTTTCCTGTTGTTCTGAACACAAATACATGCATAATATATGTTTATCAGAAATTTGAATGCATTATCCAAACTGCCATACATTAGATTGATTAGGAAAATTATTTTAAATTATTATTTTATAAATAATATATATATATATATATATATATATATATATATATATATATATATATATATATATATATATATATATATATATATATATATATATATATATATATATATATATATGAAAATGTTAATATATATGGTCTTTGACTAGATCCCGTAGCAGACGTAGGCAGGTGGAGCTGGAGGAGGTGGAGGGTTTCAGAGGAACTGCAGGACTAGCTTACAGCAAACAATGAACCAGACTGTTTAAATGTTGAGCAAGCAATCTGATTGGCTGCAGGATCAACAGAGGCCAATCAGCTTGTCATGGCCATTCACGTGTCATCCGGTAATGATGTGATTGCTTGCAGACTGCATGCAAAGGACCTATCAGCCTGTGCCCTTGACTGAACTAAGAGATAGATAGATAGATAGATAGATAGATAGATAGATAGATAGATAGATAGATAGATAGATAGATAGATAGATAGATAGATAGATAGATAGATAGATAGATAGATAGATAGATAGATAGATAGATAGATAGATAGATAGATAGATAGATAGATAGATAGATAGATAGATAGATAGATAGATAGATAGATTGATTTTAGACTGTTTCCACAATTTTTGCCAACTCATGTTGCAAGACAGCAGGTCAGAAACTTCACAAAAGGCTACAAAGAAACCTGGCTGATGAAGTGTATAGGGTGATGAGATGTCCTCTTTGTTCTTCCACTCTGACTTCTATGAAATTCTTACATACAAGGAAAATGTATAGGGAGAAAGAAGTCTGAACATGAAATGGACATCTGGTCAGTCTAATGAGGTTCATTAATTAAATACAGCAGTGAATCTGATCTTTGCAAGTAAACCTGTGAGAGGCCTAAAGTCAAAAAAATTAAATAATGTGTCAGCAAGTTAGTTGCAGCAGTGCTGTGTTTCGTTCCTGTGGGATTGGGAACTTCTCCCATCTGCACCACATAAGTAGAAGTCTTCACACAAAACCAGCCACTGCCACAGTATCACTGTCACAAAAAGGAAGGAATACTGCTGCTATCTGATCCTCTGCATTACTGAAACCAGGCCAGTTTGATGTTGCAAAGGTATTTGAAAGTATATTATTAAAAGAGAAAGCTTGTGGAAGGAAGGATTCACTTTCTTATATTGCACATCTGACAACTGTTTTGGATTCAAATTGTTATAGAAATAGATACAAAGTAGTTTGTCGCTTTACATGTTGGTCAGACAGTTTCTATTTGTCTAAGTGGGCATTTCCTGGCTAGAAAAAGCTGAATATGTACAATTTATATGCTGTTAAATAGAATAGTATTATTCATAATTTGAGAATCTAGTAACACTACATTTAAAAGTTTGTGGTCAGTAAGTTTGTTTTAAAGAAATTACTTTTATTCAGCAAGGATGCAAATTTATCAAAAGTAACAGTAAAGACATATGTTACAAAAGATTTCAAATGCGGTTCTTGAACTTGAACTTTTTAATAAAAAATGGTTCCACAAAAATATGAAGCAGCACAACTGTTTTCATCATTAATAATAATAATAAATGTTTCTTAAGCATCAAATCATCGTACCAGAATAATTTCTGAAGGATCATGTGACACTGAAGACTGGAGTATTGATGCTGAAAATACAGCTTTGACATCACAGGAATAAATTAAATTTTAAAATGTATTCAAATAGAAAAGAGTTATTTTAAATTATAATAATTGTTCAAAATTGTTAAATATTGCTGTTTTTAATGTATTTTCCAACAAATACATTCAGGCTTGTGACCATAATAAGAGACTTGTTTCATAAACATTTCTTTGTATATATAAATGCTCCTAGCTCCATACCTCGGGTCTTTAGTGACCTGGGACATCATTCACTACCCTCCTCCTCATTATTTTTTTTAAGTTAGACATCAACCTTTTCCTCAATCAATTCATTATAAACAACATAAAAACAAAAATACAATTTTAAAAGAATGCCTGATTTCCCATAAATTTGTTTTTTGACCCGAGGTGTGCAACAGTGTAAGTATATTTTTTCTGCACAACAATAATTGAATCTTTGATGACTGAAAAAGTGAAATTCACCTTTATTCCTCAAGGTGTCAATGTCTGAAACACAATGATGAAGTGACGTTTCACTCATAGTTACCGCAGGCAGAAAACAAAAGAATAGGAAGAATCATCAGCAAAACTTGAAATGGCTCAGAGATTTACTGCAGAGCAAGAACTGAACACAATCAACTATTACTGTCACTGTCACTTGATGCTGGATCTGGAAAATAATGATTTTGAATGTTTGAGATGGTGAATATGAGGCAGATGCTGAATGTAGGCCTAATGGGAAATGAGCTCTGACGAGGACAGTGATGATGGTATAAAACAGGCATTCTCAACCCTCAAGGCACACTGTCCTGCAGAGTTTAGTTCCAACCCTAATCAAACACACCTGAAACAGCTGATTAAGCTCTTCTAGAAAGCTAGCTACAGGCAGGTGTGCTTGATCAAGGTTGGAGATAAACTCTGTAGGACAGTGGAACTCGAGGACCTTGGTTGAGAACCCCTGGTATAAAAAATCTGCTCAAACTGAACCCTTACAAGCTCCAAAAGGTAACGAAATATGCTTTATTTTATTCTTCTGTAATTGTTACTCTATTATCCGGAGAGTTTATTGCAACAAGTATTGATCCGTGTTAGATATAGATACGGGTCACTAAAGAGCCAAATATGTAATAAATTTAGAAATTTACTTGAAACACTTAGAAATTTATAAATATCTAAGTGTTCCCTTTCAGTGACTAAGCACTTGCATTTCCCATCATCCCCCATGCACTGTTTCATCCCCCACAACCTGTCAGCCCTCCGCCTCCTTCAAGGACAGAGGCTGAGGTATTCCCAGTCTGTTGCCATCCTCCTCCCCGATGCAGCATTCGGTGATAAACAGCGCGCGTAATGGTATCTTCTGCTGCCACCCTGAAGCCTGCACCTGTCTTAATGTGCTGCAACTCATCTCTGACTCATTGAGTTGGCAAAGTTCAGAGCTGCACTGAAAGGGAGTTGCCAAGCTTGACACCTACACACAACTGTCAAGATACAGCGGCAAATGAAGATGCCCTCCAAGGCCTTTATTTTCCTTGCCTCCCCTTAGACAATTACACCAGGGAAGCGCCCTTGTTTATTCTGCATTTTGAGGCTATAAAGTGGTAGCTCTGACAAACAGGTGAGAGCAAGAGGCCACATTTACACTTGGTATTTGCAAGCAATCCGATCACATGAGGTCCTAAAATGTTTTGTAATCCAATCGCTTCAATCATATTTTTAGGAAGCATTTGTTATATGCATCTTACCCTGTGAAAGCAATATTCATAAATAAATGTGCTGCTGTGTTTTGTCCTGATTTTTCACAGGGAGCCTCATTGTGATTTTAGTTCATTTAGCTGTAAGATGCAGAAACTCACTCTATTAGACACCAACATTATGCATGGGTGACGGAATATACTGGCGAAAGTGAGGTTGTGGGTTAACTCATCTGCAAATTCCTTCCTCCATTCGCTTTGCTCAATCGACTAACTAAATTAGAGCACTAAATATAGATCCATGTTGCTTACTGGAATCAGACGAGCCGTTACGTGCTTAGACCAGCTAGCTGACATTAATCGAACAGCAGTTCGGTCTGAATCCAGCAGCACCTGTTTTTACAGCTGAGGCTCAGCAACAACAATGATACTGCAAAACTTATCTCGACCTTTAACATTACAGGAGAATCCAAAACAGAGCAGATGGCAAATTCAAAAGCCACAAAATACACAAGCTTGTTTTTGCATAACAAACCGGGTCAAGATTAGGTGTTCTCTTTATGGAGGTTTAGCGAATGCTCGTAGTTTAGCTATTAGTAACAACCTGCTAGAAAAGAGAAAAGCCTGTTTAAATATAAACCTCTAATAATTCCATTAAAAGCTCCTCTGTTCTCCTGAAAGAGCTAGCAACACAAGTCACAGTTCGATTGCCAGGGAATCGAGATACTGATAAAATGCACATCTTGAATTCACTGTAAATTGCTTTGTATAAAAGCTTCTGACAAGTGAATAATGTAAATGAGGAGTGTAACTTACGATGTGTCTAGAGGAATAAATGCTGATCTAACCTCTTGCACTACTGTATAGGAGTCATGGCTATTTAGATTATGGAAACCCATTTATGGAATTTTAAATTTTCTCGAGCAGAGTGCCAACGAACAGACATAAACATAGAAAATAAATGTAGACTAGTTTAGAGTTTAATATTCAGTTGGTAGGAAATAAGTAAATGTATAAAAGGAAGAAAAAGCTTAAGACCAAGAGTAGAATTTCAAGCATTTTAATACAAACTTAATAAACTATCAGTCCCTCTTTACATGTAAGACACTGACTCCAAATACTTTGTTATACTATTTGTTTTTGTCAAGTATTGCACAATGTTGGTACAAAATTAATATACGATTACATTTTGTCCATAGTATAGCAAAAATCTTTGAACTCTTAACAGAAAATACAACTCTTGTTTTTACTCTTTCCCCCTCCCCCAAAAGCAAATATTTTTTAAATCCCAACACAATGGAATATTCTGTACACAATCTTTAGAATAGTTGATGTTTTTAAAGATGGATTTCATTTTACAATTTCAATTAAAAAAAATATAACAAAAGCTGCTGCAGCCATCACAGATCACTGGAGTAGTAAAAAGATATAAATGCAATATGTCGTAGAAACAATATATACTCTGATATTTTACAAACTTTCTACTAAATTAATTATACAGTTAGAAAAAAGACCAAGAAATCCCTCATTCAGCATTCAGGCCAATCCTTGGAAAATTGGCTGTGTAGCTCTACCTTGAATACTATTAGAGGCCTTGATTTGTAGTTTTCGTCTTCATAAAGATATCTTAAAACAGTCAGTAAAAATAATTTTGTGCTTGGTTGGCAAAAGAAAACAAACAACTTACAAAAAAAAAACAATGAGTTTAGATAACTAAGCTTGATTGTACAACAAGCTTAATCGTAAAAAGGATGATGAAAATACTCAAGGGAACAACATTGATCACCCTCGGGCCCACCGTTTTTGACTTATTCACCGGGACTTTACAGTTGAAGTGTTTCTTTTCGATTTTCCTTTTTTTTCCATTTTTTTTTTTTCATTTTTTTTTTTTTTTCAAACGTGAACATGTTTCCCGTCACATATCTCTGGTCGTTAGTAGCATTCTCGTTTTCTAGTTGGCCATTACTGGCTGGAATTGCTGGTTAGAATACTGCATGTTGCTCAAGCTGAAATTCAGACTGTCCATGAGGGACTTCTCATTAAGGCCCCCATAGGCTGCAAACACATCGAAGGCATTATTGAACGGGAGAGGGCTGAGATTGAGGGACGTTTCCCCGGGGAACATTGCACTTGGGCTGCCCTGCCCCTGGAGATTGGGGAACACAAACTCCTTGGCGTTCGGTGACAGGGCAGAGGGCTTCTGCGCTTGACTGCCCAAGCCGACACCGTAGAGAGAATGCATCGATGTGGACATGACTTTCTGCTTCAGGAGATTGTTTACATTCAGGCCCAGGTTGGTGGGGGAGTTTCGGGCCACCTTGTTGGCATTCCGCCCATTGCTTTTCATTTTCGTGGAGCCGAACTTGGTGGCGGCGAAGGTGGCAGTGGTAAAGGTTAATGGTTGCGTGGAACGGCGCATGAAGGTGGGGCTGACCGCCGCCGACTGGCCGAATGGCGGAGACGGGGAACTGGAGGTAGGGGACATGCCTACAGGCTCAGTAATGGGCATGAAGACCTGAGCCTCTGGGTTAAAGCTGTTCTTGATCTCCTTGTCCAACTCCAGTCCGTTCTCATTACTGTCATCCACATAGAGCACCTTGACGGGTCCCTTCTCCCCAATCTGATAAGACACCTCAAAAGGATCGATCCAGACACTGAGGTCCTGAGGCAGGTTGTTGCGGACATCCTCAATGTCCAACCCACTTTCTTTGGCTGCTTGATCTACAACTGGGTCCACTTTCTCCCCGACATGTATACACCTGAATCCAGACCCTTTGTATGGCTTGTCCGGGTACCAATGCCCCTCGTATTTCTGTTTCAGCTGTCGCTCCAACTCCTCGCCGAAGATGTTGACACGTCGCCTGGGCAACTTATTGTACAAGTATGAAATGATGAAGTTGAGTGCTACTTGGATTTCAAGCTGCATAGCTGCTGCGCCGCCCTGGAGTATCACCGTTGGCTGTTTGAATTCTCGTATTGTGTTGTAAGCCACCAGAGGGCAAGGCTCAGCTGGAGCCAGGCAAATAAACAGAAACTTGGGGGAAAACGCTTCAAAACAAAGTGCTGGTTGCAGAGGGAACGTCTCAGTCTACAAGCGGCTGATTCACTTCCTAGAGGAAAGCAAAAAAAAAAAACAACTAGCATGAATAACCCCGGCTGAAAATAATAAATACATTGGAACATGGTTACATCTTAAGAAATAGCTTGAATGTTTTGAACAAACAGCTTGCGCATTCATGGGCTCACCCGCAGATTAGATTTTGCATATGCACACACAAACAATCCCTAACACCATGCTTCAATGCTATGGTTGAATTTTCCACACAAGTAAAATTCAAGATTGTGCATTTATTGACACTAAGGCAGTCCTATAATTGCAGTTTACCATTAAAGGAAGGATGCACTGGGACTCGCGGAGCTGATAGTGTTATGTAATAACTAACTTGCCCTGACTAGACCCTGCACAAGTGTAACCAATCCACTGCTGTCGTCATAATCGAACTTAATCTTTAGCATGCCATAAATGTTTGTGAAACTGACGGTGTGGTGAGGAAATCAGACAGAATGCGAGACTTTAATAATTAAAGCTGAACGTGTCACGAGGAGAAACATAAACCAGTCAGCACGCGCACACACGGTCGTCGATTAAGCGAATTAAGGGGAGAAATGCGCTTGAATCTTAAACCACACGAATAAAATAGGTTTACAATAAGCGTTAGTTACCAAATATAAACTCAAACTGTGTTTCGTTTGTACATTTAAAGCGAGTACAAGACGTCAGAGATCGTATCGTCGCTCCCACCCAGCTCACAGGGTAAAGCGATAGCGGGGACATAATGTACAGTTTGAAAACAGATATATGCTTTATCATTAAGGCATGAAATGCATCATACGAGGTATACATCGAAGACAAGACAGCAGCATATGGTATATTCTGTGACGTTCGCACTAGATATGCTGACAAAATGAAATGTAGCCTATATCATATTCTATGGCGTCTGTTAATTTGCATTCCTATGTAAATATCGTACATCTTCTGGGGTAAGACGGTGTTTTGCCATAGTTGGCAATCCCTCCCAGCTTAGTCTACAGCCCACGACTGACGCAGCAAAGCTGCCTTCATTTAAATTCTCTTAAGGTTTCACTAAACTATATAACAGACAACGCTATTGCAATGACCAATACTGTCAGTGATCACTTAAAAAAACAGGACACACCACAAACATGCAATGCAATAAATGAAACACTTACTTGAGTTTACAAAATGATGGTTTTCAGTAGTTTGCAGTAGCCTTAACTAGTGCAAATAGAAAAAGTCAGATATAAATACTTTCTTCACATTAAGTTAATATAAAGGTATTCCAGTTGGTAGACTTTTGAAATGTTTTTTTTTTCTTCTTCTTCTTCTTCTTCTTCTTCTTCTTCTTCTTCTTCTTCTTCTTATCTTGCTCCCAATTTTCTGTAAGGTATTTGCAGTTTCACCTTCCCAATAAGCTCATCTCCACCCCCTCTATCTGGGTGTTTTACAATTTCGTCCCCTACTGCTGTCATCCGCCTCTATATATAGTTTTCCTCCGCCACGGGCACGCGGTGGGCGGTGATGCGGTTCCAAAGGTCACAACAATACGAACATCGAATCCACGTATATGATTGGTCAGGCTTGAGCGAGAGGCGGGTCCTCCCACTGACGCCCCTCAAGCCCATTGGCTCATTTTACAATCAAACAAAAAAAGGGGTAGATTTAATACACTTACGTTGAGCCCGTCATAACGGCTCTTTGACGTCACGCGTTACCTAGTACCACAAAAAAGACAGGCTATTCATGGAGGTATCGTATTTCATTTCCATGTTCATATTTCGCAAACATGACTGTTAAAGCGACATTTATGCCCCTAAGTAGATCAAATGACTGAATAAATATAAAGGCAAAGTAGTGAGCTGACATGGCAGTAGACTAACGTTAGAGCAAAGCTTTGATACAACCTTAGCTAATCTGTTTGTCACTATTTTCATGAATAAACGTGGAAAGGCTGCTATTATCGAGGGGGAAATTGTATTGGAAATTCAATTTCATGAAATGTGACTGCACAAAACGTATGTGTTTTGAAGAAGTACAATCAAGGGGAGGTTTCCTTTTCAACTAGACCTGCATTTCAATACATTTCCAGGTTAGCAATGTTTTGTTCAGATCAAAGAGTACACGCACTTATAATATTAGAAAATGAATGTCAAACAAGAATCTGGTTAATAAAACAATACAAAACCAACGTGGTAATAATTTTATCACTGGTAGCAGGAGAATGAAATCTCTCGTTTTTGATTGGCTGCAGAGCAGACATGAGTTCCACGTGATGGTGTATGGTGCTGCTTTCGTCATTTACGTATATATTTAAAGTGACAACCATTTATATATATATACACACTTTCAATTCACTGACGTAAATACAAAACAACTCAATAAAATGCTGCCTGGTTCTGCTTATTTAGGTATTGTTACTGCATTTAGCTAAACCCAAATGTATATGGTTATTTTTTACATTACATTACAATAAAATTAATCCATTAATGCTAAATGGCAGGGGATTGCAGTAACAATACCCTTAATAAGCAGAGCCAGGCAGCATTTTATTCAGTTGAATTATTTTAATATGACTTACTTGAAATAAGTGTACGTTATCTTGATGCATCCCTGGTTGAGAACCACTGATCAAAATGACGATCCTTTTAATACTTCCCATTATTAATTATCAGTTAGTTCTGATTACTTTCTGTCATTTTAATGATATTGTATCCGTGGACCTTTTAATGCAGTGTAACTAATTTGGCTGACGTCACCGTTAGCTCAAATAAGGATCACACATCCCATTATTATCTGCCCGGGCAACCAGCCTTAATGATGGGGATATGATGGGACAAGAATGGACCTGGGGAATGACTCAGTAAGACATCGCTCTGACAGTGCACTCCCTGTTATTTATACAGCAAACAACCTACCAAAAGCCAGTCGTGTGTTTGTCTGGTCAGAGGATTACAGTATGAAAGGCCACGGAGATAAAGATTTGCATGTGCCCTTTACTGTTTTATTGAACTTTGGTGTTAGAAGCTACCTTCCACAGCAAATGGCTTCAGACTTCAAATGATATGTAAATGAGTTCACAACTGCCTCAGTGAAATAAAACCTTTGTCTTCTTTACTCTTTGTAATGTCAGTTATATGGCTCCTGTTCATACAGTTCAATTCTACCTTTCTATATTAATGAGATTAACTTACATTTCTACAGGTGCAAGAGTGATTTATAGGTATTAAAGAAATTGCATTTATATTATCTTTTCTGTAATCTCTTAAATATAGCTTTTTTGTTTAATTTGTTGTCTGGCCATCACCAGACCAAGCTCAATTTAAGATTGAACATTGGTCTGGGGAGTTTGCTCTGTATTTTCTACTGCACAAGAGGCGTGATATACGAGCATAAATTAAATGACTGTACGTAATTGGATAGTCCTTCAACCAATCAGACCTCAAGAGGCGTGATCAACGGGCAACGACCCATCGCTTCTCTATCCGTCATCGTGTTAAACCCTCCAATAGCGGGCCAGGTGGATAAGCCTGTCTGTGATTGGTTCCCGCAAAAGTGTAACAGAAGCAGTAGAAATTAATGTACAGGTTTCCAGACTGAGTTGCAGGGCGAAATCAAATCGCCGGCAGATCAGGCTGGGTTTACCCAGTCTATTTATTTTGTTTAAAACATTGTGAATGTTTTTGTTTAGTTGCCTGTTTCATCGCGTTGCTCTAGGAAGAGCATGTCCACAACATGAAGGCCTGTGCACACCGGGACGTTTATCTCGCGCGCTTATCGGCAATGTTTTTCGAGACATTTTTTTTTTCCGCGCGTCTGTGTTCACACCCAAGCGATTTTCACTGGCGATGCGCAGCGTGAACGTGCAAATTAAGTAGATGGCGCTCCCGGTACACAAGGTGGTGCTGCGCCACTTTATGCTTCTGACACTCGCTTGTCACACAGAAGAAGAAGAGAGACAGTATTTACGTGCTTGCCAAAACCATTCACACACTTTTTTCTAACTGGCAAGCAGCATTAGCAGCTCATCTTCTTTGTCTACTTACTTCCTCTTCGTCGTATCAATGTGTGCTCGGCAAGACCATTTTGTAGGGCTGTAATCAACCAAAGAAAATCTTGGTTGACTGAAGTCCTGAAATTTTACTAAAAATCGACAAAAAAATTAATTAGCTGCACACTGTGCGCAGTACTTGGTAGCCTTGTTGTCTGCCTAAATGAATTATAAATAAACATAAAAAACTAATAGACTATTTGCAGTATATTAAATCGTTTTTGACCTGATTATTTTGCACTGAAATGAGTCTGACACACGAGTCTGTCGGCTCGTACAGCGTTGCATCACGTGCACCTGCGCAATATCGCAATATAAAAACGCTCTAACAACTAAATAAATAAAATACAGCAAAGTAGCGTACTTCAATCTGTCTCTCTACTCCAGTGGGTTGGGCTAATCCAAAAGAAGTGAAAACAAGGGTTTTTTTCTGAAGACAGACCTGTGAAACAGGAGTGCTCTGAAAACACCTCCATTAGCAATTAGTGCTTTCCATCTGATGAAATGAATGCGGCAAAACTGATTAAATGAACGCGTCAAAAAAATCGACCAATCAGAATTTTGGTCGAGCCAGAACGTATCGACTAACAATCGACTAATCGACTGGGAGATTACAGCCCTAGTTGCATCACGTGCACCTGCACAATATCATAGCCTATGATTTCCGAAAATATAGTACTATGTTGTCAACTTGTGATATCATCACAAGAACTTTTGAGGAATATGCAACATAATTTAGACAATTGTTTTTGTCATATGTATTATAATAACTGACAGAAACTATAATTTCAGCCGCTCTGTGAACATAGGAGCTCAGCTCAACTTTGCGACTGAGACACGAATAGACTATTAACTTAAAGCTTTTACTCTTAAACACAAAAGGTCCATCCACTTTAGTAAAAAAATAAATATTTATTAAACAAGCCAGATCAAGAGCAGAAAAAACGCACTCACAATTAAATAAATACAGCAAACTAGCCTACTTCAATCTGTCTCTCTTCCCCAGTGGGTTGGGCTAATCCAAAAGAAGTGAAAACAAGGGGGGTGCTCTGAAAACACCCCCCATTAGCAATTAGTGCTTTCCACCTGATGAAGTGAACGCGGCAAAAAAATCGACCAATCAGAATTTTGGTCGAGCCAGAACGTATCGACTAACAATCGACTGGGAGATTACGGCCCTAGCGTTTTGTGCTTGAGCACCACCAACAAAAACATCGATCTCAATGGTCGGACAGTTTTTAACGCGCCATGTCAAAACAAAAAAACGAACCCAAGGCGTTTTTTTTTTTTTTTAAATGACGCTTTTACGGCTGGCGTTTTTTGCATGTCGGTGTGCACACTCACATTGGCCCCCTTTGTTTAGTCACGAGGCGTTAAACGTCGGCGATAAACGCGCAAAAATCGTCCCATGTGAACAGGCCTTGAGTCACGCATTCTGAATAGCACGTAACTTAGTTCAAGTTCACTTGTACATTCGCGTAATTTTGTGCAGATGTCATTTGTAATATTATGCTTATTTTGTATATATCTGATTAATCGCATAGGATGCATTTATTTGAGCTAAATCGTCGTGAATTCATTGGGTTTAGTTGCGGTTTTCAGCGAGTTGTTCCAGGAAGAGCGCGTCCACACATTCTGAATAACAGATCTGAGGCGGCGTTGGTGAGATGGTGGTCCAGTGGGTTAAACCATGGAACTGATATGCAGAAGGTTGCTGGTTCGATCCCAGCGGTCACCACCAGTGTGTCCTTGAGCAAGGCACTTTACTCCATTTTGCTCCAGGGGGATTGTCCCTGTAATAAGGGCACTGTAAGTCGCTTTGGATAAAAGCGTCTGCCAAATGCATAAATGTAAATGTAAAATGTATTAGGTTATATTTGATTATTAAATAATTTATTAAGTAATCTAATTAAATGATCAATCACATTGACTCATTTTACAATCCTATAGCCCTTTATATAGATTAAAAACCCTTCTCATTCATTTGGTGCGGAACATTTTGAGTTTTGAGCAGCATTTGCACACCCTATCATGCTGTTGACTATAATAAGCCATTGCAGTAGACACATATTGCAGTATTAAGGCTTTAATAGATTAAGAGATTGTTAATTTAAACGACGATCGTTCATGGGAATTTATGTAAATTGACATCCCTTCTATCTGTCTGTCTGTCTGTCCGTTCAGACTGTTATACCTGTCATTTTCTAGATCATGGAATGTTACGCCATTAATCTTCTACCTGCCCCTTTATACACAATAAATCCGGTTTTATTATTATGAGAGGGCATTTCTCTGATGTGGAACTGTACACTAGCATAATAAGAGCAGGGCTCATGTGTTTCTGTGCCTAATGGCCTGTGGTTTTTCTACCCCACTGCAGCTAGGAGAAAAGCAGCCTAATTTCCTGGGAAAAGCAAAGCTGAATTCTGTTCCCTGATTGGATGCACTGCTGGTTCTTCATACGAGAGTCACGTGTAAACATGCACACACGCGCGCACATACAGAAAGTATAGAGTAAGCCTCTCCAACCTTAACTTTCCCTCTCTCTTAGCTACAGGTCTCAAATGAAGAACTTTTAACATTGCCGAGTGCTACGACTTAACATGGAGTTCAGAGGCGGGTTTGCACAACAAACAGATGTTCTTTGATGTCAGCTGCAGTGAGGGGGTGGAAAAAAATGGGAACGCTAAAAAGAAGTAGGAGGAAGGTGTCAGAACTCTAATCACCATGCAGCGTTTAGAAAAATCTATTGTATTTCTTAGCACAAGCTTAGGTTTGTATTCACCATACCCTTGCCCATTATACAACATACAATTCATTTGATTAGTTATATCATTAAGAATTCATCTGAATTGTTTTGAACTGTGTACTGCCTTGGCATTTCTTTTAGGATTACAAAGCTGACAGTGACCTGTTACACTGACCTTATCTTCTCTTTAAATAGGCTTTGAGTCACAGATACAATGCCGGCTCGCTGATCCAGAGACGTTGGATGGAAGCTAAATTACACAGGCTGTCAACCAAACCAATGTACAACTCCATTCGGGTGCATAATAAATTATGTAAAAGAGCCTAACAGCAAGAAAATGGCCGTGCCATTTGCTGTCACTTCAGACAATTTGTATTATGACATTTCACGAATGCTTGGCCAATTACCCCGAATAGAGCTATTGCATAAACTACATAATAGTTTCCCTAGTTTCTCCACTTCAGCTATGTCATTTAGTTATTCATTAAACCACCCACATCACAAGTGCAAAATACAGCTCTGGATATGTACTCCATGAACAGCTCATTTAGGTTAGTGTGTGTCAGCACTGTGTATAAGTTATAAACCCACACACCTACAAAACCAGTAGTATTTTCCAAAACAACGGCGTTTACACAACATGCCACAATTTATTTCCACTGCAGTCAGCCTAGTAGATATAGTATTTGTAAAACTGCTATCATATTACAACAAATATTTGTCTTTATAATATCTTAATTTTGTATACCTTATTGACCACCTTTACCTACTGTAGGGAGCCTTTTGAGTTAATATCTTTATTATGGCTTTGATTTTAACCTAAAATCATAAAGGTATCAGTTTGTTTGCATAAAAGATGCATGCTGTGTAATATCTTGCTAGTTTCCAATACTGAAGGATGTCTCAACGATACAAACTGCAGTCTTGGTTACAGTTTAATCAGACCTCTATTAGCTAACTAACAATTTAGTTTTCAACTGGTCAACTGCCCTTGCGTTGGAGGAGCTCACATAAGATGCAATAAAAACACTCACACACATACTATCTCACACTGGGGGTGTGACATGTCAAGACATGTCGGCTTTACCATTGTGTAGGCTGAAATACTGTATGGTATCTTATCTTGACAATAAGAAAGAGGAATCCCCAATCAGTAACTGAATAGTTCATCCAAACATTTTTAATCATTTACTTGCACTCATGTTGCTCCAGTCCATATTACTTATTATATTAAAATTATGCTTTTTCATCCTTTTTAGACATTTTGTGATCTCTACTGCATTCTTTTTTTTTGTATTCTATGGAAATCATGGAAAATCAAATGGAACTTGGAATGAAACGAGAGCATGTAAATAATGACAAGATTCATATTCCATCTGAAATGAGCATGTATTCAGTTTTACAGGTAACAGGTGGGTTTTTGAACTTTGAATCTGGAATTCTTACAGTTTTTTTTCTGTCTTGGAAGAACATCTCAATTTATTTCCAAGTGCTTCCTGAAGAAGAGATGCAACAGAAATGTATCCTTGTTGGCACGTCTATGACGTCTATCTGCCACGTGGCTTTGTCTTTACTGCAGTTGCAGTCGCTTGCCCTGAGGCACTGTCATTTGAAGTTGAGAAAAAGAGCTGTAAGGTGTGGAAATGGCCTCTGAAGATCAAACAACTATCCCTTTCTCCTGTGTTACAAGGAAAGAGGAAGAAATGACATGCTGAGACATCAGTCCAGGCAAAAAAAAAAAAAAAATCTTGGAGGTGTCAAGAGAGCGGCTCGATTTGGAAGTTACAGTGTGAAGGGGGCAGAGAAGGGGAAAAAGGAAGGATGTGAGGTAAAAAGGAGACTGTTGACTCAAATCAGGCGTCAGCAGAGGCCAGTCCCGTTCATATATCTCAAGACTTTCTGGACCTGCTGTGCTTGGAGAGGAAAGCACACCACATTCTGCTGCATTCCATCTACACACATATCTCAAATCGGCACTGGACACCAGTTTAAGTCAGCTAATATATTTGCCAGTTTTGTACTTTATTAGGAGATGAAGGTAAACTGGGAGAGGAACATAAATTACTTTTCTAGTATCCAATCTGGCGGTATTATTAAAATGTTCTACCAAAAAGAAGATCGTTCTGGGCTGGAAAAATTGGCTTAAAGGTGAAGTGTGTCTTTTTTATTTGTGTTAAAATGCCTGAAGCAGCGGTCTGCAATGTGCATTCAGTTGACAGACACTCTTTGTTGTGCTGCAGCCACTTCATTTTACCTGTCCGTCAGAAATAAAATTACATTTACAAATATTGTGTGTGAGAGGATTGCTATGAATTTCAGACTATTACGTCAAAGTTTGTTTTTAACGCCATAAAGTTCCTGAACTACATTACTCAGGTTCCCAAAACTAGGACTCACTCATACAATTGTAAACAAAAGAACTTGATGAAACTTTTTTGTCCTTTTTATTTTGTAGGCAGGTTGTGTACTGTTTGGGCTGATTCTGAGAGAGGTTTCGGCCACTAGTCTGTTACACCATTTGAGGAGGAAAAAAAACATAAAGCAAAAAGCTCAGAAAAATTAAAGCTGGAATTGGCTCTCGAGAGATGAAAAGAAAGCGAACAGACAGGAAGGGAGCATCTTCAGTTTGTCTCAGAACTGAAATTAAATCAGTATTCATGGCAGAAGGGCAATGCACCAGATGGAAACCAGATGCACCTAAACCTTCATGTATCCACCTCTTTTAAAAATGCAGTTTTCATTCATTTCCTGCAACAAAGTCCGTTAGTATGTGTGTGAGCTTGCCCTGAGATGAATTGCCGTTGCTGCTAGCATGCTAAGCTGAGTTAGATCTTTACTGGAAGAGTTTCTTGCCAAACTTTACAGTATATATAATATGTGTAACATATCTGAACAACTGTTTCTTGTCTTATATACACAGGGGTTTTGACCTCTTTTTCAAATTGGTGCATCTCCGTGCATTGCGGCTGTGCTTCAATGTGCTAGCATCCACTATAACCATTTCAGATATTTATTTAAATTTTCTTTTGGAGTTGTGAAAGAAAGACTGTTGCTTAGCTTTCAGATGCATGCTTTGATGTCGCCAAAGAGGACACATACTTTGCCCTGACATTTATTGTGTCGGACCATGACGGTTGCAAGACATTTACACCTCATAACAAGTCTACCTGGCATTCTGACAAATTTCCCCACTGTTCCGAGGTCAGATTAACATGAAAAATGTCACAAGTCTCCCTGGCCCCCTCTCATTATTCCAGCTCTTAACGCACAAACACCTCTGTCTCCTTCAAAACAGTGACCTTTGCTGCTTTTCCCTGCTGTTTGCACCCTAATTCATTTCTCAATGGCTAACATTATCTACTTAACACTAGCCCGCAAAAAAAAAAAAAACTGAAATTAAAGCAGTGTTGTCATGATGGAGGGATGGATGGATATCCTTCATTTCTGTTCAATATTACCCCTTTTCCACCAAAGCAGAGCCAGAGCTAGATTGGAGCCAGAGCCTAGTTCCAAATCGGTTCTTTGCGTTTCCACACCCAAAGCTCCAGCTCCGAGCCAGGAAAAGTGGTTCTTAAGTAGCACCAAAACATTGCTGGGCTAGAACAGGGCTAGAAGTAAGAACCGATTACGTCAGGCACTGGGGGCGGGGTCAACAAGACGAACACAGACTTGAGATCCGCCATTGTTGAAATAGCAGCTAATGGAGCTAACAGCTGCTGCTCGTTTGTAATCTCCGTCTATACAAATTACGGCGAACTGCACGAATGCGTTGGATTCGCTGTTTTTTCGTTGTGTTTTGATGCCGATGTAGGATCGTAAAGCCATGTGAATCAATAGTAATGCAACATTTGCAGTGTTGATGGAAGGCTTGTTGGCAGCGGTGCTGTGCAGAGACCGATCGCCGTATGATAACGAGTCCAGCGAGAGCACACGACTTCTTATGCTTTTGATTCACTCATGCGTTTTTTTAAATATTATACGTGGATCGGTCTGCGCAGCGCCGATGCATCTCAAACAAGCCTGGTGTGTGTGTGTTTCCCGCTAGCGTTGCTGAGAAAGATGAGACGTATACAGTGACGTAAGACCTGGCTCTGTTGTGGCTCTCTAGCCTGTGGAAACGCAAACGGTTCTTAGCAGGCTCCTCAGTTGAACCAACTATGAACTGGGACTAGCTCTGGCTCCGATCTAGCTCTAGCACTGCCTTGGTGGAAAAGGGGTATATGTCTCCTATCGTGAAAGCTATGGATATTACGTCTTTAACAGGGAGTTTTTCAATATGAAATCCTTACAGACTTTTATGAAGCAAAATATTGAAGAACAATATCAACTCATCACGGTACACTAAGTAATCCAGAGTAACTCAATCAATATTATGGATACTGTTATCTAACGATAAAATACACAGTTCCACAGATGATGCATGTTTGATGCAGTTCAGCAATGATGTAGCAGAGGCTGTACTATCATGTGAATATGGTCGGAAACAAAGGCACAAATGTCCATCGGAGTGCAAGCAACACCTTTATCCATGATTATATTCACAATGCAAAGCAGCCTCGAGATTCTCTGAAAGGTGCTACTGGGTCAAACAGAGCTGTTGTAGTGAATGCTGATGAGAAGAGGCTGAATTCTGCAGTGTGTGGTCACCAGGCGCCGTGACATTAGCAGCTGAGGATGCCCTGTCACCTTGACCCCAAAGAACAGTCAAAGCCTTTTTCAGTTCTCCTGTCAATCATGTTAGAAGACCATTGCTCAGTCATCCCTACCAACAACCAAACAGCCACCACGCCAGCAAAATCACTGAATGTATGTTAAACAAGCAGTGTTTAAAGAGGGGGGGGGGGGGGGGGGAAAGAGGGAGGTTCCCATTTCCAGACAACTTCTCGTGTGTAAATGAAATCACTCGACCATAACAGAACACAAAGTTCATGTCAGCTGGAGCATATAGGCTTTGTTTGCCTATTCAAAACCGCACAGATCAGTCTATGCTGCAAGGAATTGACAAAATGATCCTTTTTTGTGAGGAAGTAATAATTTGGTTAAATGATCTGATAGCATGAAAAGGAAACTTTTAGGAAACTTTATTTTATTATTATTTAAATTTACAAAAGTGATTTTTTTTTTCATAGTTTGGCTATAAACAGATTAAGGTTTAAAGACATTGCGGTCATGCCCTCTCAATGACGAGTTTATTTGTTAATGTTTGATTCTAAAGTCTTCCAGCGTCACAGATGTCCCATCCGTGTCTGTCTATCTACATGGCTATTTCCTGTTTGTCTAAAGTGCAGGCTCTATCATCAGCACAAACACAAATTCTGGCCAGAAAACTCCAATCCTGTTTGGAAGCAGTGATGTCAAAGTCACCATGGCAACTGCTCTTACAAATTATGCATCTTCATTCACTCTCCTCTTCTGTCTTTGTCTATGTGACATTCAAGTGTAATATCTTTTTGTCACAATTCTCTGGGCCTCAACGCTCCGATGCCAAGGACATGGAAGGAGAATAACCTGACCTTTTGTAGCGCACGAAGACAGCAAGGTCAGGAGGTGTGTTTGTGGGCTTTGAATGGCGTGGGGGGTTGTGTTGATGCCATTCTGGAAGTGTCTGTGGGAACACTCTCTTTGTCACTCACTCATTTATGCCATTCCTTGCATTTATGGAACTCATTTTAATGCAGAATCACTGGACCTGCAGTGAGGAATTAAAAGAACAGTCAAAAATGAATATTGTGTCATCACTTACTCATCCTCATGTCGTTCCAAACCAGACTGACTTTCTTCAGTGGAATACAAAAGGAGATGACAAGTATCCACCCAGCTAACAGAATGTTCTCAGAAGAACCTTGCCAGAACATTAATCAAAGTTTTCTCAAAGTTATGAACAAGCATTCTTCCAGTAACATTAAAGGGTTAGTTCACCCAAAAATGAAAATTCTGGCATTAATTACTCACCCTCATGTCGTTCCAAACCCCTAAGTCTTTTGTTCATCTCTGCAACACAAATTACGATCTTTTGATGAAATCTGAGAGCTTTCTGTCCCTCTACTGACAGCTGCACAACTACCACTGTAACGCTTCAAAAAGTTCATAAAGAGATCATAAAACTAATCCATATCAATTGAGTGGCTTAGTCCAAATTTTCTGAAGAGACTGCACTGACCGGTCGACCTTCAACATCACCGACCCCCAGTACTGCATCTCGCCCACAGCGGAGGCACCAAGCGCGGCGCGAGATTAAGCAGACGGGGGGTAAGCGTGAGGGTCTCCGGGCTAGGCTAGCCAGCTATCCCCACAATAAACTGGATTACATTCGATTACTTCTGTTGTCTTTGTTTGCGCTGTGTACTCAATGCACAAATTCACTGATGCTTTTCATATGATAGGAAAATATCTAAAAATAATGCTATAATCAACACTTACTCGTAACTCGTTCATCTCGACAGCTGTAATGGTACTTTGCATGTGTTACAAAGTTGGTAGAATAATGATGAAGACGGACTCGGTGTGACTGGGACTCGTGTTTATTCAGAACTCTCAGATACAAACACAATAAACTTGCGCTGACAGTGCTCTCACAACTCAGTAGTTACTATAAATAACTTTGTTAGCAATCGCTCTGTCTCTGGTCCGTGATGTCCGGTTCTTGAACGAATCATTCTTTTGAACCGGTTCTTTTTAGTGAACCGGTTCTTTTTAGTGAACCAGTCAAATCAGTTCACCAAATTGGACTGAATCGTTCTAAACGGTTCGCGTCTCGAGTCAGCGCTGATCCATAATTTACTAAAGTTACTAACTTTCTGACACGAGTGACAGTCCCTCCAACTAGAAATAGACTAAGAACCTGAAGTTTATGCTGTAACTACAACAGTTCACTGAACTGAGACATGCTGAGAGAACTGATGAGAAGTTAACTCAGTTCCATCCGTCTCTCTGGAAGACTCTTGCCTGCTCGTGCCTCGTAGACCTAGTTAAACCACTCCCCCTCCGCTACAAGATCTGATACTCATTTCAAACGCAAAGATGTCAGCCAATCACAACAGTGGGCATTTTTACGGAAGTCTCACAGCAGATACGCCCCTTGAAACAGGGCATTCAGCCACAGGGCAAACATCAGTATAGAAAAAATGCCTTTTATTTCTAAATTATGACATTTTATGATGTAAAAATCATACTAACATTTTAAGTACACCTCAGGAAACATTATAAAATAATAGAAAAATGCCATGCCATGGGACCTTCAAGAACCAATGAGGTTCATTCTCACCTGTTACACAGCACATTTGAGCTTCAGCAAGAACCAATGAGGATCATTCTCACGTGTTACGCAGCACATTTGAGCTTCAGCAAGAACCAATGAGGATCATTCTCACGTGTTACGCAGCACATTTGAGCTTCAGCAAGAACCAATGAGGTTCATTATCACGTGGTACGCAGCACATTTGAGCTTCAGCAAGAACCAATGAGGTTCATTCTCACGTGTTACGCAGCACATTTGAGCTTCAGCAAGAACCAATGAGGATCATTCTCACGTGTTACGCAGCACATTTGAGCTTCAGCAAGAACCAATGAGGTTCATTATCACGTGGTACGCAGCACATTTGAGCTTCAGCAAGAACCAATGAGGATCATTCTCACGTGTTACGCAGCACATTTGAGCTTCAGCAAGAACCAATGAGGTTCATTCTTGTGTTACGCAGCACGTTTGAGCTTCAGCAAGAACCAATGAGGTTCATTCTTGTGTTACGCAGCACGTTTGAGCTTCAGCAAGAACCAATGAGGATCATTCTCACGTGTTACGCAGCACATTTGAGCTTCAGCAAGAACCAATGAGGATCATTCTCACGTGTTACGCAGCACATTTGAGCTTCAGCAAGAACCAATGAGGTTCATTATCACGTGGTACGCAGCACATTTGAGCTTCAGCAAGAACCAATGAGGTTCATTCTCACGTGTTACGCAGCACATTTGAGCTTCAGCAAGAACCAATGAGGTTCATTCTTGTGTTACGCAGCACGTTTGAGATTCCGTTTACCACAACTGATTTGTGAGTTGATGAATGTTTATATTTGAATAAAAGCTTACATTCGATCTGTTCAACATATAAAGCGATCGAAAATTTTAACTAAACCACTCAATTCCTATGGATTAGTTTTATGATCTCTCTATGAACTTTTTGAAGCGTCACAGTGGTAGTTGTGCAGCTGTCAATAGAGGGGCAGAAAGCTCTCAGATTTCATCCAAAAGATTTTAATTTGTGTTCTGAAGATGAACGAAAGTCGAAAGAATTTTTGGGAGAACTAACCCTTCAATAGCACATCTGTTCAAATGTATATGTTCTGTTATAACATTCTCAAAATGTTAGCACAAAAATTTGATTTATTCATCATTCAATGGAAGTTTTTTTCTGAAATTCATCATTACCATCGTTCCTATTTACTACTTTATTCAGAACATTTAGAGAACATTCAAAAAGTATTGTTTGGAAACGTGCATAACCAAGAAAAAACATTTTTAAAACATTTTCTAAACAATACTGAAAGTTTAGAGAACAATCAGAAACAACATTTTCATAAAATTCTTAGAACATATTTTTGTTAGCTTTTCATACTGTTCTTTTCCATACAATTTGAGTGAATAATGAAAAGTACTGTAGCTTGGACATTCTGATAAACTCTCAGGGGGAAAAATGGTCATACAGGTTTGGAACAACACAAGGGTGAGTAAATTATGACGAACAACTTTAAACAACTGCTTAGTTTCCAGCTGTACAGCTGATTAATGGAAATACAATGAACAGGAGTACAAGACATGATTGAAATGGATGAGTGCAATTGCCATGGTAATAGATGATGGCTCAAAGAGTGTGAGCAATACATACAAATTCAAAGACTTACAGCAAGACAATGCAGAGAGTGCAGGCAGCCTTTCTTTCTTTACCAGCCTCCCGGTTCACACTGCAGTATTAATAATTCTATCTGATTTTGAAATGACCTAAAATCAGCAGGAAAAAGAATTGCCTATTTGTACAGCCAGATGCCAGATACGCTTTGTCAAAAAGAAAAAATCATGCCTTTAAGCTCTGTTCCAAAGCCTAGTGGGCTAGCTAGTTTTCTATAACTTATTATGTCAGCAAACTGTGATACCTAGGCTCATTGGAAAAACATGCCTATATTTTTGCTCATTTCCAAAAATGTATTGTATACATACAATTTACTGCAGTTCCCGGCTGGAATCAACACTACTAGTAAAACACCAACAACTTGTATTCCTTTTCACACAAATTGTGATTAAACAGGCTTGGACTTTCATGCAGTGTCTTGTACAATACTGTCAGTTTTGGGGTCTGTGTAGGACTCATTCAGGTATTAAAGGGATAGTTCACCCAAAAATGAAAATAATCATAATTTACTCACCCTCAAGTTGTTTCAAACCTGTATGAGTTTCTTTGTTTTGCCGAACACAAAAGAAGATATTTTAAAGAATGTTTGTAACCAAGCAGATCCAAGCAACCATTCCCTACCATAGTAGGGGCAAAATACTATGGTAGTCAATAGTTGCTCTATCTGCTTGGTTACAAACATTCTTTAAAATATCTTCTTCTGTGTTCGGCAGAACAAAGAAACTCATACAGGTTTGAAACAACTTGAGGTTGAGTAAATGATGACAGAATTTTCATTTTTGGTTAATTTGATGGATGGAAATTTATTTGACCTTGACATTGTCTTTTCGAATGTAATAAGACTTTACAGTTTTATTTTCATATCTTTGATGTTACTCTAGTCACTGACACTGGTTAGAGGTGATATATCCCATTGCACATTCACAGTGTTCGAAGCACTGCAGACTTTAGTCAGTCTAGATGCACTATTGAATTTAACGCAAAAAAAATTTGATTTTACTGACGTTATCAATGATTTTTCAGATAGAAAAACAAGGAAGCATTATTTTTTTAAGTTATGTCATTTGAATTTATTCACACAAGCACAAATTTAAACGTCTATGTATTAACTAACGGTCTAGTGACATTGATTATTCGGGGTAAGGGGGGCCTATACTGTAATTCTGTAGACCAGGGGCCTCTTGTTATCTTAAGGCACCGCTGCATGACTGAACAGCTCTATTAATAGTAAACATTTCTTGCTGTGCATTGTGGGATTGCCTTCTATGCGAAGAATACATGTGAAACTGCCTTATAATTTCACTAAAACACAGTATCTTACCAAAACGAGGCAGTCTACTTTAAAGAATATCATCTCTAGCTCGCCTACGATGCATTAAAATGCTGCCTCCGTGGGCAGCTCACAAGGTTTTGGAACAGAGCATTAGTGCTTTTTTCTTCCCAACACTGGGTTTATTGGGTTCATCTAGTACATTCTTTCACGGCTGTGTTTATCAAATTAATAAATAACAGGCAAAGGCAGTTTAATTTTTTTTTTTACACAAGCATATCTGAATCCCACAAACAGCTCAAAGGCATTTGCATGCCACATTCTGTGCTCACCATTATATCATCATCAGAAACAATGCAGCCAGCGTCAGCCTTTAAAGCTTTTTCATATGCAACACACGCAAACCCCAGTGATTGTCGGGAGATCCTCTATTGATTCGCAACCGACATGCATATTACGCAATACGATGGCTATTTATAGAGCATAGACTCCATGACGAATTAACAACACCCACATCTCTGGATAATGGATGACGATGACGCTACCGGTGCTCTGGGATCATTAAATGCTTGAGTCGTGAGAAAATGATAATCCAATAAAGCATGTCATCAAATCTCTTTTTTAATACTTAGATCAGTAAACATTGCCTCTGAGGTCCACATCTGTTCTTTACAAACTGCCTGACCAAATACAGTCTGGTGGTAATGTTAAACCTCAGCTACAAATGCAATACATGGTTGAACTGTGATTGCTGGGATCCAGTGTAATGATATTCCCAGGGCCTTATTGCATGTGTAACATTTATATACACCATATATTAATATTAAAAAGAGCTGTGCATGCTCAAATAACATGCACACACACATGCAACGGCTGTTTTCAAACTTTTCAAATGGTTTGATTAATGGTTGTGCATAACCTATGGTGTCATTTTCTTGTCATTAGCATTCGGTGACAATGGTGGACGCACAAAGTTCAATATTACGCTTTTTCAAGAAATCACAGAAAGAGAAAAAATGCCATCTACACCTGAGCCTACTTCTCCTTTCCACGAGGATACGGCGAGTGAAGCGGCACCTGAGGCTTCCCGTTTCCAGGACATGAATATTTCATCACTGGACTGTAGTGAGACTTCCATGACACAAATCTGCACAATGCCAAAAGATTCTCAGTATAAGAGCGGAAACAACTTAAAATACTAAATTATGGTCATACAGATAAGAAAGACATCATTCATCATTCAAACCGTAAAGGTTTTATTTGTGTTCACTCACAATAAGAACAAAACATTGTTCTTTTACTATAAAGAATATATATATTTTTTTATATAATTTTTTTTTTTATTGTTTTTTTTTTATTGTTTTTCTCCATTCACAGAGGTGCTGCAGGTGCGTGATGTGACAATGTATGAATCCTCATGTTCTGTTCCCTGAATGCTCAGCATTCAAAATGTAACCAACCGCAATGATGGTATTGTAATATTTGCATACTTAACGTGATTGATCTTTTCTTTCTTGCATCTATTTAACGATGCAACATCGTTAAATAAGATGTGTGTACTTACTTGTTGCAGACCAAAGCGACATTTTCTCAACCAATGGTGGTTTCACTGATTTTAATTAACAGCTAAAAGAAAAAACACAGATTTACACAGAAATGCAAAACTAGTTTGCAAAACCACACTAAAAGTGTGGGATCATTTAAACAGTATGATGCATAATACATACGATTTAGAGGTCAAACTAAAATCCAGGCTTTTACAGGCACTGCACTTCCGTCATTTATTAATGGCGTCCAGAAGCTGCTCATTCTTAAATTGATTTTTCCCTCTCTTATGTTTGTGAAAAGAGATGCTTCTGAGAAAGTAAGATTACTGATAGAAGAGGAACTGGAGATGAAAAGAGGGAGGGCATGAGATTAAGAGAGATAGAGAAGCAGAAATGTCAGTATAGGGTGCATTTAAGGGAACTGTAATGGCTCTTAATAAAGCTGGTGCTCTTTCTATAAAAATCTTGATTAGAAATGCATCTTATAACACAGTATTGTTGTTATTAAATATTTGATGTGCTCTAGAAAGCATTATATGAAGCATTAAATTAATATATAATAACAAAATAAAGATTTTAAGAAATATAGTTTTCCTCCTGTATAGTACAAAATAGTTTTTCTTAAGTGAAACAAAGCTTAAATAAAATATAAAAACGTGCATAAAACACTTAAATGTAAATGATAAATGTTGCTTTGGCAACTAACTTAAATAAAATACATTTCATTGTAAGTACTAAAATGACAAAAAAAATGTTTTTACAAATATGAAAATAAAAGCTAATTCGAAATCTTAATATATTCTAGGCTATAATAATATATGCATAATACTAGTACAGCACTATATTTAAAATAGATTTGTACATTTTCTAACAAAAAATATGTGCAGTGGTTTGCCTGTGCAAAACTCACCATGACTGTTGCTGTTAGTGGTTGTCAAGGGTGTTGCTATGTAGTTTCTAAGGTGTAACGCTATTTTATAAAATGTGTTAAAAATATTAATTAGACACACTTCGTCATGTCTCCCATTTGGACTTTTTTTTGTTTAGTTTGCATTTTGTCCTGTTCTGTTCATGTTTCCTGTTTCTAGATTTGTAGTCATTTTGTAGTTCTATTGGTTCCCCTCGTTTCTTCCTGATCATCTTTGTCTAGTTAGTCTTGTTATCTTCTGTTTGGTGGATACTTGTTTTCTAGCTCCTTGTGACCGAGGCGGCAGCGTGCGCCACAGCTCCTCTCAAGCCCAGTGGTCTCAGTGCTTCTAAGTCTGGTGGTCCCAAGTCCAGTGGTCCCAAATCAGATGCTTCCAAGTGGCTTTATGCCCAGCTGCACTACTTCCTGAACTTCAGCCAGCTCCTTTGTTTCCTGTTTGCCATTATTGGACAAACTGATTAATCCAGGTGTGTCTGACCTATGTAGTCACAACAACAATAATCAGACACACCTGGATTAATCAGTTTGTCCAATAATGGCAAACAGGAAACAAAGGAGCTGGCTGAAGTTCAGGAAGTAGTGCAGCTGGGCATAAAGCCAAGTCAGATGGTCTCAATGCTTCTGGTGGTCCCAAGTCCAGTGGTCCCAAGCCCAGTGGTCCCAAATCTGGTGGTCACAGCGCTTCCATGTCTGGTGATCCCAAACCCAGTGGTCCCAGCGCTCCCAAGCCTGGTGGTCCCAAATCTCGTGGTCATAGCACTTCCAAGTCCGGTGGCCTCAGCACTCCCAAGCCCGTGGTCCCAAATTCGGCTATTACAAGTCAGATGGTCTCAAAGCTTCCAAGTCTGTTGGTCTTAGCAAGCACTTCCAAGACTGGTGGTCTCAGTACTCCCAAGTCCGGTGTTCCTAAGTCTAGTGGTCTCAGCATTTCCGGTTTCAGTGGTCCCAATTCCAACACTTCCTAGTCCTGTGGTCCCAGAGGTCATCCCACTGTCCACAGTGCTTCCGGTAATGGCTACCGCTATTCTGTGTGTTTGGGCCACACACACTTCTACCGAGGTGGTGGCATTACGCCACAGCTCCTCCAAAGTCATCGTCCACCACAGCTCCCTATGAGCGGCCCTTAGAGGCCATCTCTGCCCGTCTAGTGCTGCGTTCCAGTTCATTTTTTATTATGCTCTTCACTTGCTAACTTCCCTCCGTCTCGTTCACTCAGATGTGCGTCATTGCTTACATTGCATGAGTGCCCACTACTGGCGGAACCTTCTCAATGGACTGAACTGGAACGTCCTTAGCTGATATGGAGTTGATTTATTATTTATTTTTTTCTTTTACGAAATTGCTTAATGCAGCATTCTATATGTATATAGGTTTGTTTGAGTTGTTTTAAAAAAAATGGCAGCAGGGATTCTCCCCGAGGGGAAGTGCTTAGGGAAGTTCACAAGTGTGTGTCTAAAACTGGAGTGGAACACAGCACAAGTCTCTGCTACGCCATGGCCTCCTGATCCCCAGTAGTCTGCCTTGGAGGTCTTCTGCTCTGTCTGCTCTGCCTTGGTGGTTTCAGAATCTGTCTGCTCCGCTTTGGTTCCCTGCTCCATCAGCTCCATCCTGGAGTCTCCCTGCTCTGCCCTGGCTTGCTGCACCACCCTAGTTGTCCCATGCTCCACCTAAGGCCCTGTGATCTGCAGGCCTACTTCCACAGGCCTGACCCTCCATCCCTCCCCCATGTCCGCCTTCACTCCACAACCCTCCTGGACTTTTGCTTTTGTTTTTTTGTGGAGCATCTGGAAGCATTCTATCATGTCCCCCCATTTGGACTTTAGTTTGCATTTTGCCCTGCTCTGTGTATCTAGTTTTGTATTCCCTTTATAGTTCTTTAGGTTCCCTTCATTTCTCCCTGATTATTTGCATTTATGTATAGTCTTGTTATCCCCTGTGTATTTAAGTGTATTGTTCCCTGTTTTGTTTTGTTTAATAAGCTTACACCTGCACTTAGTTCCACACCTTTGCCTGCCTTCCTTGCCCTCCCTTGTTACAAAACAACTGACCAACTAACAAAGCAAACATTGGGGCTTAAATGGCTCAGTTGGGGTGGCAGTGGCTCAGTGGTTTATGTAGGTTGTCTACAAACTGGAAGGTTGGTGGTTCAATCCCCGGTTCCACCTGACAAAGTGTCGAGGTGTCCATGAGCTAGACACCTAACCCCAGCAGCTCCCGACGAGCTGGATGGCACCTTGCATGGCTGACACCGCCGTCGTGTATGATTGGGTGAATGTAAAGCGCTTTGGATGGCCATGGGTCTGTTGAAAGCGCCATATAAATGCAGTCCATTTACCATTTTTACCATTTAAATACAAAGGGGATAAGACTAACTAGACACAGTTGCAAATGATCAGGGAGAAATGAGGGGAACCAATAGAAATACAAAAGGAACAAAACTAGAAACAAGAACAGAACAGGGAAAAATGCAAGCTAAACATAAAAATCCAATTGGAAAACATGACACACTTAGCAATAATCGGTGTATGGGGCAAAAAAAAATCCCAAATCCTTATCGTGTCAAGACTTCCCTGAAAAACTCAGTAGACGAGATCCTTGTGTAAACTCTAAACTGCTCCCGCCAATAAATCCATTAAATCAAGTCCATCATTAAAAGTATTGGACTCATTTGTGTCTGTTCTGGTATTACTATGTGAGCGCAGCATGTTGTGCTGCTTTTGTCTTTGATCATGGTTGATTGAATGGGAAACTGGTTAAAATGTGTGCCTTGTTAAAAGCCACGGCCCTGGAAATGAGTCTTTGTGCATAAGAAATTCCTCTGCGGCTCCCATTACGTCTGATAGAAGATAATAGTGCTACTAGACAATGCAGACATACTCAGTCGCTTGGCCAAAATAACAATCAGGATAAAAAGGAGAAAATTAGACATGCATAGTCTCGTCACCTACAGGGCAAGAACCTTGAATGGAAATGTGTGTTCAGAAAGTCAGATGAAGAAGAAGAGAGAGAGAGAGAGTGCACAAATATGCACACACTTTCACAAACTATTGTAGAAGATTTGCAGTTTGTCTAGTAACTAGTCATTGTAAATGATCACCCTTTGCAGTCGTTGGTTTACCTTTGTATTCCCCACTTTCAACAAGGTTGCCGACACAATAATGTCATTGCAGAGGTTAATGTGCATCTAACTTATTTTTGAGGTTATGGTTCTACAGAAATAGTTAAAGTTTTAAATACAGTGAGTCAAACATACATTTGTTATATCTTAGTGAAACACCAAATAAGCTACATGGAAATGATGTGCTCGCTAAGGGAATGTCTCTAATTTACATGCAATATGTATAATTTTTTCATATTCATATTCATTCAAATTACTTGCTGTAATAATTTTGCATTTTTTACATTCATATGCATTGCTTTTGCTTGGTATCTTATTTGCTATTATTTTATTTCTTGTCTTTATTTGTGTTATTTTTTGTTGTCTGCACAGTTTCACTGAACAATGATTCACAACGCATTCAAGTTTAGCACATTAAGATTGTGGGGTAAATAAATATTAAAGCACCTGTCAGAAAGTCTCTGCGTCTTGCTTGCGGCTACAGATAAAATGAAGGGTGTTTCACCTCCTCGTCTGTCTTGTCTTTCCCTTGGTGTATTTTAATGTCAGCCGTTGTTTAATCCACATTAATCAGCGTTTGTTCTCAGAGCGGCCCTGTCTCTCTTGCTCAGCCAAGTGACGTCACATGTGTTCATCGCAGCTGCACAAACAGAAACACAGGAATAACTAAGAACTGTCCACATGGTCTGCCAAGATGTCATGCTATTTTTTTTAAAAAAGAAGAAAGATTTATTTATTTATTTTTAAAACACTGAAGGTGAGAAGAGAGGACAAGAGATAAAATAAAAAAAGTGTTAAGCATATGCATTCCATTATCCAATGGATTTCAGGGAAAAACACAGATTAGGTAAGGATCAAGAAAACAATAGATAGATAGATAGATAGATAGATAGATAGATAGATAGATAGATAGATAGATAGATAGATAGATAGATAGATAGATAGATAGATAGATAGATAGATAGATAGATAGATAGATAGATAGATAGATAGATAGATAGATAGATAGATAGATAGATAGATAGATAGATAGATAGATAGATAGATAGATAGATAGATAGATAGATAGATAGATAGATAGATAGATAGATAGATAGATAGATAGATAGACTTTAGAAGACTTGGAATAGCACATATTTTGTTCTGTTTTGAAGCTTTTTCTAATGGTGCTTTTATCAAAGATACTTTACATATAGGAAGACTCCGATTACTTATGAATGGGAGAAAGTGCAACGCCCAATATGGCAAATAATCCCCGCCTTCTAAATGAAAGAGCCAATCGTTGATTAGTAAATTCATCACTGCAGCGGTTGCTATAGAAACAGGCAGTGTTCTGAGACGCGAGCTTAGGACTGTGCAAGTGCATTAGCTTTGTCCAGGCTGAAAAATGCAGTATTTTGTCATGATTCAAGCGTTTAGAAACTTATGAGACAGCGGTTGTCAGATTTCATTGGTGATTTCAAATTTGAAATTGAATCGAAGCTTGGCGAACAGTTTTGGAGAATTTGATGTTTCCCCATTCAAAGAAATAGGAGCTGTTCTTGCCTGCCCGAGAGGTGATTCAAAGATGGCCGCCGAGTGAAAGGACTTGTCTTAATGTAAAAAATATGCCTATTCACTCATTATATGGAAGAGAGCAGCTTGGACATCCTGCTAAACATCTCTTTTTGTGTTCTAAGCAAGAAAGGTTTGTGACGACATGAGACTGAGCAAATGCTATAATTTTGGATGTACTATTCCTTTAAAAGCACTGCCATGTGAAGCTCATTTCTGCTGTGTGAGTTTCAGTGGACTGAGAGGAACAGATCCACCTCAGGACATTCAAACCACAAGTTTACCTCCCAGAGAGGGTCAGTGTCACCTCTCATTTACCCCTGGTCACTATATGAGGACCTTATACTTCCTGTTTTACATCGTTGTGCGTAATTTAACTCTTACTAATAAAAAAAGTCACAATTTCACACGGCACAGACATACTTGACTGTTAACTATTGTCCTTTTAGAGCAATGGAAGTCTGTCTACATCACTGAATCACTATTTTCTTGTTTATCACTGTAAAGCTGCTTTGAAGCAATCTGTATTGTATCAAGCGCTATATAAATAATGGTGACTTGACTTGACATACCACATCCCTAACCAACACACACTTGAGCAACGCACCAACCTGACGCTCTGTGTCTGTCAAGACACAACAAAAACAGACCATCTGTGCGTATTTGATCCAGCACCTGCACCCCTTACGTAAACACGGCACTCAGAAATAAGCAGTGTCTGTTTAGCTTTAGCCAAGCATTTATAGGAAGCACCAGCAGCCACTTCCTGTTGAGAGAAATGCATGGTGTGCCTAATAATAACCGGAGCGCAGGGCTAGCGAACAGCGTTTGTGTTGGACTAGAGGGAGAGGTACCCGCTAACACACCCACAGCTAATACAGTCTGTTTAGCATCTATTCATTCATTCCTGGGACTCGGTACTTAAGAGCTCATCCTGTGTACGCTCTCAACACGAAGCGGCCTTAAATTTCAGGCCTCTAATAGCTGGATGCATGTTATGTAATACATGTTTTCAGTCGTAATGCAAAGCAAAGGGGTCTTGCATCGGGTTTCATTGGTGATAATGAATGTAAGTTATAACACTTATTACATCGTTAAGTCGACATGAAATATTGTTTTGAGTTCAAATTAATTTAATATGTTAGAAGGAAGAGAAACAGCTACACTATAAAAAGTTTGGGGTCGGTAAGATTTTAAGATAAGTCTCATGTTCAACAAGGCTGCATTTATTTGATCATAAATACAGTAATAATGGTAATATTATTACAATTAAAAATAAATGTTTTCTATTTTAATCTTAAATTTTTATCTTAAAATTGTATTATTAATGTTGTTCGTATGCCTATGTGGTGTTTTTTTGACATCACAAACTACCTTGTAACCAATCATGTCAACTTGTGGGCGGGCTTTAGCATATCATTAACTATGCTCTGAAGCAGGGGCTATCCTATATAAGAAGCCAGGTTATCCCGGTATATTTTTTATGAAAAATCTGATAAATTTAGCAATATAGCGGGTGAATAGCAGCCATTAGTTGCATTCACACCAATGTCGGAATTACCGTAATTACCAGATGTCCTTGTAAACTCTAAACTCTGTAGAATGCAGCGACTGTCCAATCAGAATAAAGTATGCCAGAGATCTGTCTAATAATACTTACTATATGGGTTCAACATTTGCAAAATGTGCTGAATGTTTTATATGCTCAACTGCAGTTTGTCTACTGTGTATACACCTTAGATTGACTAAATAATAAAATAGTATATATCCAGGGACTATCTTTAACCAGAGCTGTAGGACCAGAAAACATCACGCAGCGTTTAGTAGACCGTATAAGAAGGTCACAGGACAAAACAGTTTTCAATGTGTTTGTATAAACTTAAGCTTCTATAATGTTTTTCTGCATTCAACTAAAGTAAAATTTTATTTGAAAATAGTATTTAAATAAAAACTTATTTAAAAATGCAAAACAATAACAATCTTTATTTACAGATGTCATTCTGTCAACCTATTTTCAACCAACATTCAGTAAACTAATTAGACAACCAATCCCTTAGGAGCAACCTGGAGGAAAGTGCTTCACACAGAAGGTTGCAGAACTTTTCAATTGATTCAGAGACCAAACTAACAACCCTGTGTTGTCCCTTCACCTTCAGGCCTTGTCATTACCTCCACTCAACTCATAAAAACCATTGCAAGTCATGCATTGAGATAAAGAGGACAAGAAAACATGCCACAGTGTGCTGTACCCTGGGGGATGGACACGGCCACCTGAGAGTTGTGGAGCAATGGGTAATGACACTTAGCTGTTGCTGGGTAAAGAATCTCCACCCCTCCATCTGATTGGCTGTCACTATTTGGCTGCCACTTGAAGCCCAGCCCCTCTCAAAGCTCTTGATTCAGGACACGAGGGGACACGCAGATGACGTGACGAAGGAACTTGTCAGTCAGTGTTATTTGCTATAATCATTTGTGTATCCTCGTACTGTCAGGGAGAGACGGTTGCATCCTGTGGCAATTCAACAGCTGTTGAGAGACGCAAAGGCCACACAGGCACACTGTATATGGTTAGGGTGTAATGGTTTCCAGTTGAACGGTATTCCACTCCTTCGTCTTGTGCTTCATACATGGCAACTGCTAAATACAAAGATGGATCCCTGACCAGTTCTATGTCAGTCCAGACCCTATTGGTGCTCTAGACAAAATAAGACAGGACCACATGAAATGCAAGTGGACTCACTTTTAACATTATAAAATTCTCAATTTAATGTAATAATGTAAATAATATTAAATAACAAAATATAATAAATAAATAAAATGTACTAAATAACATAGCTTGTATAAATAGAAGAATTTAAATAAAATAAATAAAAAATAAATTAATACTGTATATATATATATATATATATATATATATATATATATATAAATTAGACCTGGATTTAAAACTATATTAAAATATATTAATATAATTATATAAATAATAATAAATTGCAACTTTAATCATAAATTAACTTTTTCTCACAATTGTGACAAACAGAATTGTGACAAACAGAATTGTGACCAAAAAAGTCAGAATTTGTGGGTTATAAAGTCCAATTCTGAGGGGGAAAAGACTGACTTTTTGCTCAGAATTCCGAGTTTATATCATGCAATCACAAGAGTCAGAATTGTAAGATAAAAGTCACAATGACCTTTTATTATATTTTTTTATTCAGTGGCGGAAACAAGCTTCCATAGCTTTTGCCATTTCCTCATAAGTAAGAGTCATAGAAAGCTGATTATCTTAATTTTCTAGGGTTGTTGCAATAGTTCTCTGTTAAGTAGAGGATTAGTTAGGGAAGCCATTAGAAAGTTTATTGCCAGCACAGTGTGAGCAGTCACGTCCCATAATGCTTGAAAAAGTTGATTACATAAGAAGCTACGTGTGCAGTGTTGGATTTATCAGTGGGAAACACGCTGTTAAGTAGTCAGACATAATGGCTGAGGAAATCTGCGGCGCATTAACAGATGCTTTGAATAATTATAGTAACTGCATTATGTAGGTGTTGCGAAATAATATTAATTGAACTTCAAGTCATATAACAGAGGTTTCAAACAAGGCGCATTGCTTAACATGCAAACAGTGTGCTTACATGCACAACAATACTATCAAAAATCTCAAGGTAATAAAAGGTTTAAATGCATTACATTCTTAAATAGTTTATGACCTTTACCCACTGATGGCTTGTTTTTATTAGGTGTAACTGATGCAAGATAATGCATGTAGATAATGCATGTAAATGCACTATACACACGTGACTAATTTACATATGTCAGGAAACATTTCGAATAAATACATCAGAAAATGTACTTTATTTTGAGAGGCAAGTCAGGTTGTTGATGCTGTGAGTTCTCAAACCGTTCCCCAGGCCCAAGAAATGCACCATGTTTACTTTACACAGCTCACCAGACATTACAAATCCAAGATTGTGAAGCAGCAAGGGCTGCCGGTATGGATAGGTAAACAGCTGAGAGCACAGTAAGAGGTGAATTATTGAGGCCATTTTGGCATCTATACTTGCAGAGGTCAGTATGTATTGGCAGTAAATCACACTTTTAGCACAGCAGTATTTCAGAAACATGCAGAGAGAAAAAAAATAAAGCCAACAATGGACCATTTTTTTCACAGTCAATACCAGACGTTGTTGTGGGTGGTTGCAGAGGTGTTGCTATGCGGTTGCAAAGGTGTTCTAAGCGATTTCTAGCATATTGTTATGTGGTTGTTATGATGTTGTGGGTGGTTGCTGAGGTGTTGCTATACAGTTGCAAAGGTGTTGCTATGAGGTTGCAAATGTGTTCTGAATGCTTTTTAGCATTTTGCTATGACATTGTGGGTGGTTACAGAGGTGTTGCTATGTGGTTGTAAAGGTGTGTGATTTTCAGCACACTGCTATGTGGTTGCTATGATGTTGTGGGTGGTAGCCGAGGTGTTGCTATGCAGTTGTAAAGGTGTGTGATTTTCAGCACACTGCTATGTGGTTGCTATGACGACGTAGGTGGTTGTGAGCTGTTGCTATGCGGTTGCAAAGAGGTTCTGAGTGATTTTCAGTATGTTGCTATCAAGCTGTTATCATGTTGTAGGTGGTTGCTGAGGTGTTGCTATGCGGTTGCAAAGATGTTCTCAGTGGTTTTTAGTATGTTGCTATGGGGTTGCTATTATATTGTTTGTGGTTGCTGAGGTCTTGCCATGCGGTTGCAAAAGTTTTCGGAATAATTTTTAGCATGTTGTTATGACATTGTGGGTGTTTGCCGAGGTGTTGCTATGCAGTTGCAAAGGTGTTCTGAGTGATTTTCAGCATGTTGCTATGGTTCTGATGTCTTCATGATTTTCTGGTCTCACTTTCAGTGGATTTTCTTCATTTGCCCAATAAAAAGTCAGATCCCTTAAAAAAATTTAAACCACACATAATTTAATAATTTGTTACATGGCAAAATTTCACACTGTACAGGGTTAGGGGTTTGTTCAATTTCGTAACTCTAAGTATAAGGGATAGTAATAGTGATAAATGCCAAAGTAAGCAACACACACACAAAGATTTCCTACATTAACTCACATCTACTATATTACTTAGAATGAATCAATCTGTCATGAATGAAGCTTGTTCACAAATATAGCTGTTTACAGATCTCTATGCGATATGACAAACACATTATGCGAAAGCTCAAATATATCTACTGAGGTAAAAGTCCATACTGTAGTACAAACCATATCAAAGTCCCTCTCTCTTTTGGTGTACTTGTTAAAACACATGTGTACTCCCAACCTTGGCTTCCAGATCATCAGTACATGACAAACAGCAAACATGAACTTCTGTAAACTAAAGACTGTTGAACAAACACACGTCTGCCAGAAAATTAAAGCTGACGTGAGGAGCACACGTTATTTACTCACCATCATGTTGTTCTGAACCCATCTGACTTTCAGTCTTCTGTGGAGCTTCTAGACTTATATTTTCATCTATATTTTTTCATATAATGAAAGTATATTTCTAATCAAGCTTTAAAATGACAAAAAAAAAGTGCCAAAAAGATGGGATTAGAACAACATGAGTTTGAGAAAACAATGACAGAACATTCATTTTTCGGTGAACTATTCCTTTAATGTCACATTTAACACTATTCAGTGTCAGAAAGGTGAGAAAAAGGTTGTTAAAGGGCTAACAAGGAAGTGAAAGACATTCTCTAATCAGCTAAAGGTCAAAGTATATGCAATACCTTATCACAGCCAGAAAAACACGAAGCTGTTCAACAGAGGGTCATTCACAGTGCTCTCTGTATAAACCGTGTGCATGCATCCTTCATTTTTCTGAGCAAATCCTTCCCCCACCCCTTCGCTCCAGTTCATCCATCTGTTGCAACTCACAAGGATAATTATGGAGACATACAGGAGGAAAAATCAACAAGAGCTGGATAAGGAATATCAGATATTTGCAATGCAAACAGTCGGAGCATGGTGTGCTTCTGACCCCTCAGGATCCCTGGTCACTGGCAATCATTTGCTATACTGTAGCCCAAAAGGACTTGAGCTACTTGTATCTACAGGGCATTTAAGTGCAATTAGCATGTCAGCAGCGTGTCATGTAAGATGGGTTCAGCATAAACACTTGATAGTCACAATGTATTTTAATAGCCCTGCAGGTCATTTTGGACAGGTTTAAATGGAAAAAGCCTGAAAAGAAAAAAGGTATTTCAGAGAAACCAGAGCTAGCTAGCTAGCTAGATAGATAGATAGATAGATAGATAGATAGATAGATAGATAGATAGATAGATAGATAGATAGATAGATAGATAGATAGATAGATAGATAGATAGATAGATAGATAGATAGATAGATAGATAGATAGATAGATAGATAGATAGATAGATAGATAGATAGATAGATAGATAGATAGATAGATAGATAGATAGATAGATAGATAGATAGATAGATAGATAGATAGATAGATAGAAAATGTGTCAGCATAGCTAAAGCTACATTTAGCTTCACAGATAAATACAAGTTGAAGTTATATTCAGGGTAAATCAAGGATTCTGCTTCCTAGTGCTTACTTTACGGCGGTAACAGACCAGGGCTAACAAGCCATATGTTTAACTCTCCTCCTCAACAGTCCAAAATCCCTCTCAAGGTGAATCAACACACATGCTCTCAGACATGTAAGCTAGCAGACTGGAGTCATGTCCCAGTTAACAGATGGCTGCTATTGAAGAAGTCATGTTAGATATGGAGATTTCAGTCATTAATCAACACACAGAACACGTTTATAGGCCTATTCAGAGAGTAACTGCTGTAGGCTACATGAGGATGTGAGGTCATTTTAGCATGCACAGGCACTAGCCTGCAAGGAGAAAAGGCTAAATTAACTGTTTATGACAAACATCTCTTCCAAATCAAAACATCTGAGTTTTCTGAGTAGGAATTGACCCCAAAAATATTTTATGTAGAATTTGGTTATTTTGTTGCCATTTAAATAGTCTTTTCACCCTGAGAAAAATGTGGGATGCGCCGATGTATTGGCTAGTAATTGGTATTGGCAGATAAAAGCAATTATTCCTACTTCCTATTCAATAATCTCAAAGAGCTTTGTGCTTTGTTACTTTTGATAAGAAACAGTCTCATCTTTCAAACTTTGTCGATTTGATCACGAAATTCAAACAATAAATGATTTTGATTCAATTTTGATTCTCTTAAATGTGACGTGACAGATCGCTATAGTGCCTCAGTTCAATCGGAGAGCGAGTCTTTTCTTCCACTTTAATACACGTTATAGCACGAAAAAACATGCATGAACATCAGAAGGTAACATTGAAAGAGATGTATCATGTCTCATATAAGTCATTCAATCAGTGACGTTACTTAACGTTTGCATTTACATCAGGAAAGTTATCCAATGTTCACAGTTTGTTAATTAGCCATAAGAAAAGCTAATTTACTGTTAATTATATATGTATAATTGAATAAATTTGTCAAGAAGACAAGACAGTGTTTTAATTGTATACTTAGTTGTATACAAACTTTTCAGTTTTATTTTGAGTGTAATTATTATAACTGAAAATAAATACCAGTTGAATATGATAGTTTGGGGTCTGTTGTTAATTTTAACCTGTAATATACCAAATGAGAGGGATAATAGATTAAATATAGATATGTATAGATTACAGCATTAGTTTTATCTTTAGCAACAGTATTTTTGGTTTTGTATTATCAGTGCATCTCTAAATAATAAAAGGGTTATCGTTAGGTTGAATAGTTACAGTATTATCAGGAGTGTTTGCAGAAATTACATTAAGCAAACTAACTAAGCAAACAACGACTCAATGACTTTAAATATTTGAACGTTAAGTACATGGTTGGTGTTTAAAACCAGAAAGCAAAGTAAAGCAAAGTCTCTAAACAGTCAAGCTATATATAGTATATACAATATGCAATCCATCCATTGAGAATGAGCTCAGTTTAGGGTGACCAGATGTCCCCCTTTTTTTTGGTGTCTGGTCCCCAGAAATTTCCCCGTTTCACAGCACGTTCAAAACAAACAAATGCACTGCAAAAAAGAAAAAGAAAAAGCCAGACCAGCATAACCGCCATAGCGCAAACATAAAATAACTTTTGAAAAAGAAAAAAAAGTTGTTGTTACTGTATGCACATACAATATATTTACAGTTTGTCATAATGTAATACTATATATGTAATATTTTTCACAGTGTATTACAACCAGATAGGGTCAGTTTGACCACCAAACATCTTACTTGTTAATTATAATAGAAGTATATAGAATTCACAACAATTAAAAAATAAAGACAAATTTGTTTTATTAAAAATAACGAGTGAGACTTCAGTTACATTTCCACCACTGAACTGGTTTCCATTTCAGAAATCTAGTCACTTTAGCTCACTTGTACCTTAACCGGCTTGCTTTTAAAGAGCCTGTAGCAGGTATCAGGGCTTTCATTGAATAGCACAGCTCTGTGGAATTGGCCAAAAAGAACAAGGTAATTACTTTGAGTGTCGATCTATCTTTGGTCTTGCTTGACTGCTTTAGAACAGCTTCTTTTAGCCCCCTAGTGACACATAATAGGCACAGCAGTCTCCCTGCCCTTGTTTAAAGGTGAAGTGTGCAATTTGTTCCATGTTAAAATACTTTCTCTCTTTTCCCAGCTTGTTTTCTCAGTAAAGATTGTGGCATTATATCAGAGAAAAATATATTTTTGAGCATGCCAATAAGCCTGAATGTTGACGCAAACAATTTTGTGAGTTGCTATCTGTTCGTCTGACCGATGAAAGAGTGTTCAGTAAACCCATCTGAAAACGTTATTTTTGCAATTCCATTTTGTGAAGGTAATGGTGCTGAAATTACTATGATAACTATGATAAAGTCGTGTTAAACACAAGTGCATTTCTTAGTAATGCATATGGCAATGAATTAATAAACAAAAAAGATACCTGGGGTAACAAATGAAGCAATATGTTGATGGAAACTGCAGACTAGCCTGCAGCTTTAACCTTGGTCATGTTGTTGCTGCTGCTTCCGGATATTGTGCTGGCATACCAAAACTATCCTGAAAAGATGTGCAGATTATATTAGACTTCCAATACATCAAGGTGAACAGATGTCCAGTTTTTCTCAGCACAGTTGTGAAAACAAGATTCTTATCTTGTGTCCTCACATATATAAGTTCTCTACTATATCTAGGAGCAGATATTATAAATCATAATTATTGTTGGAATGAAACTGAAGTTGCGATAATCTTTTCTTGCCTATTTTGACATATATTTGAGAGTAACGGCTTCTCGAACAAGAACAAATGTAGGGCGGGATTTTGTCCATGGGGAATTGATTGGATGGTTGTGGTTTGCTATTGGTGGATCTCATGTGAGTGACAGGTTGCCCCGCCCTCACGCCAGTAAACGCATCATCTGAGATGAGAAGAGGGAGGGGAAGATACACTATATTGCCAAAAGGCAGGCATCCAAAAACTTTTGTCAAAATAGTGTATTTTAATAAATATTATGAGGGCACATGAATTAAGAAAAAATAATGTTGTGCACAGATAAATAATTTAATACTAAAATACTAAAATATTCCATAAAACAAGACTTGTCTATTGTGATTTCATGGTAATTTTACAATATATGGTTGTCAAAACCTGAAAAGAAAGCTGATTAGTTGCTTTACATGTAGGTAAACCAGTGCAGCAGCATGAAAACCAGCACTGTCAGCGCAGACAGATGAGACAAAGGAAGGCAGAATTAGTTGAGACAGGAGACCTGACACACTGCTGAGAATGAAATCACACACACGCACTGCAGCGACGGCTCCCCAGCGGGAGCTGTGTTGATATTGCAGTCAGAGGCTCAGTGGCTGGAGTTGCCAGCAAAACCAGAGAACTAAAACGACAGTGTGTAGCGTTCCAAAGAATGATGCAGCACTTTTAGAGGACATGTTTTTCTTTTCCAAATTGTTTCAGCAGTGCAGTGCTTCTCAAGAACCTGAACCGAAAAATCACTATTCCTCCAGTTTTAGCATCAAAAAGTGGCAAAAATCTGTAAAGCGTATAAAAATGCATGTTTGTGAAGTTACTGAACTGTTGTATTGCAGATACACAAAAAGTAAGGAAACAGTCTGTTAAAACTGTAAATGTTAACTTTAAACTAGGCCCTCATGCACATACTAAATTTACATGAATTAAATACATTTAAAAATGAATTTTAATTATTTAATATTTTAATTTAATGTTAATTGCTTTTTTTTATTCATTAGATTTTTTTTTATTTTTTATCAGTGTGAATGAATGATTCAATGACTCACTCAAGACAAACCAACTATGGCCCTGTCCCAAATGGCACCCTAAACCCTCATGGTCTTCCTCTGAGTCTGCACTTTCACGACGTAATGTCATTTTGACTGCCGGGAAGAACTCCGCTGCGTAACCCGCACCAGTGCGGGCTCGGCAGAAGTGCGCATCCAATGCGCATATCGACCTCAAAGGGGGAGCTCGCGAGCACCCTTCTGAGACCTAGAATGACAAATGGGACACACTGCAGTCTCGTGGACTTAACGGACACGTGCACGTAGCGGCCATTGTAAGTCCACAAGACCGAAATGAAGTGTGCCATTTGGGACAGGGCCAAACTAACCAGTGAACCGACTAACCAACAAACCAACCAACCAACCAACCAATGAACCAACCAACCAACAAACCAACCAATGAACCAACCAGCGAACAAACCAACCAACCAACAAACCAACCAACGAACCAACCAACCAGCGAACAAACCAACCAACCAACCAGCGAACAAACCAACCAATGATCCAACCAACCAACAAACCAACCAACGATCCAACCAACCAATGAACCAACCAACCAATGAACCAACCAACAAACCAACCAATGATCCAACCAACCAATGAACCAACCAACCAACCAGCGAACAAACCAACCAACCAACCAACAAACCAACCATCCAACCAACCAGCGAACAAACCAACCAATGAACCAACCAGCGAACAAACCAACTACGCAACCAACCAATGAACCAACCAACAAACCAAACAATGAACCAACCAACCAATGAACCAACCAACCAACAAACCAACCAATGAACCAACCAGCGAACAAACCAACCAATGATCCAACCAACCAATGAACCAACAAACCAACCAATGAACCAACCAACCAATGATCCAACCAACCAGCGAACAAACCAACCAACCAACCAGCGAACAAACCAACAAATGAACCAACCAACCAGCGAACAAACCAACCAATGAACCAACCAGCGAACAAACCAACCAATGAACCAACCAACAAACCAAACAATAAACCAACCAACAAACCAACCAATGAACCAACCAACCAACAAACCAACCAATGAACCAACCAGCGAACAAACCAACCAACCAACAAACCAACCAATGAACCAACCAACCAACCAACCAACCAACAAACAAACCAACCAATGAAACAACCAGCGAACAAACCAACAAACCAACTAATGAACCAACCAACGAACAAACCAATGAATACTGATACACTATAAGACCAAAACAAACCCGCAGCCATGCAGAATGAAGTTCTGTAAATGCTTTATTTTTAATATCATTAGCAAAGAGATTTTTATTTGGGGGCCCCTCTGTGCCACCAATACAACTGACTATTGTCAATTCTTGATAATTCGCACACCCATTATCAATTTTATTAGTTGTAGCTGTGTTGCTTAAATCATGTCTGCCTGTCATGTTTTAACCCTTATGCGGTTTTTAATTGTAACAGTAGCAAACCCACAAGAGTGGTCAGGTGTTAATTTGCAGTCTTACAGTAAGTCTTACAGTACTACAGTTCAGACTGGGATATGTCAATTTTTTAAAATGTTTTTAAAATAAGTCTCTTATGCTGAATATGCTCACAATTTGTTTATTTAGCATTTAAGCTTATGGTCCGCCATCTTTTGGGGAACAGGCAGCTTTCGTGACCAATTGTAAAGACCTTTTAAAGCTTGTAGAGACCCACACTTGATTTTGATCATTACCGTGGACATACCTGTAAGTGTTTATATCCAAACTTTAAACTTTTATCCCAGTACTTCTGTAATCATTTGAATTATTGTTAGACATAAATAACAATATTTGGTTGAAACCAAATTATTACCGTTTCATACCTGTACATGATAACTTCTCTCTCTGGATCAGCGGCAGCTCCAACACAGATTTGAATGTTCGCTGTGATCGTACTACTTGTCAGAGGTTTATTAGACATAGTCGAATTGCAGATCGCGTTGATGTTTGAATTGAGATTACGATTTCAAAGATTAATCGAACAGCTCTAATAGACCGGTACACACAAACATACATGATACATACATACATAAACATCCATTCTGAATTTAGGTGAGCATTTGGTGTATGTTATGTCATTGCTTTGTTTTTCGTCATCATAACAAAACATTGATATTTGATGCCATTTAAAATGTTCTGTCATTTGGTTAGTACACAGTCACAGTAATCGGTTGTTAGTGCACACATTAGATTCTATGGGTGAATGTTTTGAAAACACATGTCTATGTTGTACATGCGTCAAAGAAAAATTAAACAAGTAAAATATTGTTATAACAAAGTGTTGTGATTGATCAATTCTGGTGTAAGACACGTCAAGCTATTACAAAAACACAATTCAACACTTATGCTGGTCACAAGGGTTTTTGCACAGAAAACAAAACAAAGTCACTTAGGCGTTGAGACCATTTAGATCCAAACCAGCTCCTGTAGTTCAGTCGGCTTATTTAGATAATTGGATGAATTAAGAGTTTGTCCTGGTGACTTCCCTATTTGCACTGTAAACACTGGTTAAAAATATTCAGTGAAAGTACAAGGTTAAACAGGTTGACCAGCAGAAATACCCGATGTGTCAAAAGATGGGAGACTCTTAATTTAGTTTTTCCTCAAACATTAAATGGTTGAATAGAGCAAAGCTCCAATCTAGACAAAGAAAAAGAAACTCAAATATAAAATTATAATTTCTTTAACATTATTTTAGTCACTAAATCATTTCCATACTGCCATTTGTGTTACAGTAACAAGTCATGAAAACTATTATTCTAAAATGCAAACAAAATAGAAATAATTAAAAAAATTCAAACCTGTGTCCACACTTTTGATTAGTAGGGTAGGTAGTGTATTGTGAACCCATGCACCATCGCCAGACTCTTTAGAATCACCACAGTCAATAAACAAAGAATACACATCCTGCTGTGACTCCAACATGATGGTAGTTTTATCTGTTTGGCCATGCTTGGTCTTTTGGAGCTCTGACTGAGGGTACATTTATACGACAACAATGTACTAAAAACAGAAACGTTTTCCTTTGCGTTTTTTAATGTGCAGACGACAGCGTTGTCAAAACAATCCCAGTTCACACGGATCCACAAAAATGACTAAAACCGCTGTATTATTCATGCCAGGCCAGTAGTTGGCGATGTTGCTTTGTAAAGAAACTGAACACATAATATGCATGAGAAGGTAGTGTAAATTAACGGCCAAAATTAAATAAAAAAAATTAAAATTTAGTGGTGTTGTGTAAACAGCCCCTATAAGACCAGACACATGGACAGGCTGGCATCAAGTTCCGCTCGAGACGTTGCTACATACTAGTTTGGATATCGCAAATACAAAGAGATCTGCATCAAACAATTTATGTGGGGAAAATGCATACTAATTTAATATATAATAATTATTAATTGATTAAATACACATACAGTATACTTTACTATATATATATATATTGAATATTAATATATTAATTTTCTTTATTTTTCATATACCAACAAAGACATGAAGCTGTTTTAGCACTAGCACAACAGAAAGTGCTATGGACATTGTTTATTTTTTATCATTTGTATGCTTATTGGCCTTTTTTATCATTCTTATGCTGTCATGCAGAGAATCATGGGAAATATAGCTTTTTGCAAGCTAAAGTTGACATGAAACGGAAGTTATGATAGTCTTCTCTTCCCTATTGTGATGTATATCCGAGTGAAATGGCTTCAAGAACAAGAACAAATGTAGGGCGGGACTTGATTTGGGGAATTGATCGGATGGTTGTGGTTTGCTATTGGTCGATCTCATGTGAGTGACAGGTTGCCCTGCCCTCCATTTTGATTAAAGATTATGAGGACACATTAACAAAATAAAAAAAAATGATGTATACAAATAAATAATTTATAATAAATATTCCATAGAACATAAGAATTGCCAGAGTTCATGGTGAATTTAATATGATCAATACCATGATTTAATATGATTTGCCATGATTCTTTGATTGATATTCTACATCTCAAAAATAAGTATTTGAAGAAAATCGCCAGTAGCCTAAATGTGACTCAAAAACAGGATTCTCACAAAATATCAATAGAAAACAATTGTCTTATTGGATCTCAATGTGCACAGTTCCACATTTAAAATATTTCCTGGAGCTCCCAGCACATGGTCATATTATCACAGACAAATCTCTCAGATCCTAAAAATATCATAAATGAACACTGAAGCTTAAGCTAAACTCATTATTCACTAATAGTGTACACATTAGCATCGTGTAGCTCATTACTATACTTAGGTTGTGTCGTAGAGGAAAGCTGACCCTAATCCCTTACTATACCATGTCTGTGGGTCAGAATGGTCAATCTCCTTTTCATGTGGCTCTTATTCACTTGTTCTTAGTGCTTATAGCTTTCCCTTGATTAAAACTACTATTTATATAGTTCCAAACCCTTAGGCTCCGCCTACCTGTGTTCATAAATCCAGCCGGCTCATCCTGTTCACCAGTTAACCTCTACAACCAGGCTTGCTAATTGTATGTGAGTATTTTTGAGGACAATGAATTTCAATAAAAGATTATTCTGAAGAAACTGTGTGGTACCTGCCTCTGAGTTCTCTAGTTAAAATGGAGACACTGTTCTTCCTCTCTCAGCTGTTATTTTGCTGTATATTTCTATGTCATGGGAGTTCATTAGCAGAGAGCAAGAGCACAGCCCAGAGAACATGAGGAGATCCAGAACGACTGAACCCTCAGGAGCGCCTCACACCACAGGGAACCTGAGACTCGATATCAGCTCTCAGCACAGACAAAGGCAGGAAAGGAAGGAGAAAGTCTTGCCTGCTCACCATGCAAGAGTTGAGTAGTAGTAGTTGTCGACTCCCCAATGAGTTCATTAACTCGACACAACAGGCCATAATAAAGTTTACTCTACTACTCTTCAAGAGGTAACACTCACTTTCACTTTTATTTATGTATTTTTTTTAAACAGTCTAATACATTAAGACTAACTTAATTTAGAACACACAATCTAAAGTTTACAGTGAAAATAAATTTAAGCAACACTCACTACATATTTTGGGTTGCACACTCTTTAATACTCTTTCAAATAAAGGGTGTTTGCACAGCAATGCAATAGAAGAACCATTTTTGGTTCCCCAAAGAACCTTTTTCTTCTAGCCAAGAACTGTTTAAAAATAGTTTTTTTTTTGTTTTTGTTTTTTTATAAAGAAACTTTTGTGGAATGGAAAGATTCCATGGATGTTGAAGGGTCTTTATGGATTTTTAAAAGTGTAAAGCTATTACAAAGCTACATGTATTATGAAAGATGAAGGTTATTTTGACTAAATTCAGAATAGCATAAAATACTATTTCTGCCATACATCGTTTTGAAATGCATTGATGTGCATGTACAATTTAACACACTGCTTTTTTTTTCTTCTGCTTATTGTGCAACAGCAGGTCTGAATATCCAGACACAAGACTGTATCTGAATACTGTATGTATATCTATACATATTCGGATAGAGTCTGTGTCTGGCTATTCAGTTGGGCAGTATGCATATCTATTATGAAGATTCTGAACTGCACATCCAACTGAAACTTTAAGAAAGAAGTCTCTTATGCTCACCAATTCTGCATTAAAATAGCTTTTAAAAAAGTAGTAATATTTTGAAATATTATTCATTTAAATGACGTTTTAAAATCAGAATTTTCATCATCATTACTCCAGTCTTCAGTGTCACATGACCCTTCAGAAATCATTCTAATATGATGATTTGATGATAAAGAAACATTTATGATTATTATCAGTGTTGAAAACAGTTGTGCTGCTTAATATTTGAGTGGTACTCATGATAACAAATTTTCAGCATCCTTTAATGATTAGAAAAAACAGCAATTATTACATTCGCTGATGCTCCAGAAGGAAACAAGATGCATTATGAGCCAGGGGTGAAAACTTTCAGGTAAAATGTACTTAACTTGTCTTCTGGGAAAAATGTAAGTATCTTCTGTTACTTCCAAAGGCCAAAGGGCAATATGAAAAAACACCCCTGATTTTTAAACAAAATAAGAAACATTTGGACATCTTCATCCTGTTCAAAAGTTTTAATGCATCGTGTTTCCTACTAGAGCATCAGTGAATGTTTGAACTTTTTTTAATAAAACAAAAAAACAGCCGTATATGTGTATATATATATATATATATATATATATATATATATATATATATATATATATATATATATATATATATATATATATATATATATATATATATATATATATATATATATATATATATATATATATATATATATATTCAAATCCATCTTTTCATCACATAAAATATCCAGACAGTGCACACACACAAACAAACAAACAAACATTCAGGAGCTCAGAAACTTGTTATCAACGCTGCCCTGCAACTTTTAGTAATAAAATAGCTTTGCTACTGGATCACTACATTATACACTGATCAGGCACATTAATATCATGATATTGTGTTGGTTCCCCTTTTGCTGCCAAAACAGCCCTGACCCATCGAGGCATGGACTCCACTAGACCCCTGAAGGTGTGCTGTGGTATCTGGCACCAAGATGTTAGCAGCAGATCCTTTAATTTGTGAGGTGGAGCCTCCATGGATCAGACTTGTTTGTTCAGCACATCCCACAGATGCTCGATTGGATTGAGATCTGGGGAATTTGAAGGCCAAGTTAACACATCAAACTTGTTTTGCTTTGTGGCAGGGCGCATTATCCTGCTGAAAGAGGCCACAGCCACCAGAGAATACCGTTTCCATGAAAGGGTGTAGATACATGGTCTGCAACAATGCTTAGATAGGTGTTCAAAGTAACATCCACATGGATGGCAGGACCCTAGGTTTCCCAGAAGAACATTGCCTAAAGCATCACACTGCCATCACACTACAGTAGCTCGTCTGTTTGATCGGACCACCGTTTGATCGGTGAGCCGTGCTCGCCCATGACCCTGTCACCAGTTCACCACTGTTCCTTCCTTGGAGCACTTTTGATACTGACCACTGCAGAACGGGAACACCCCACAAGAGCTGCAGTTTTGGAGATGCTGTGACCAAGTCGTCTAGCCATCACAATTTTGCCCTTGTCAAACTCGCTCAAATCCTTACGCTTGCCCATTTTTCCTGCTTCTAACACATCAACTTGTTCAAAGGACAAAATGTTCACTTGCTTCCTAATATATCCCATGCACTAACAGGTGCTGTGATGAAGAGATAATCAGTGTTAGTCACTTCAGTGGTCATAATGTTATGCCTGATCTATGTATTTCTCAGCAACAAGGGGGTTGCATCGCTATTTTTAAGTAATAAACGCATGTCTTTGTTGTTAAGACGCTGAACAGACGCAGATACAAATCTCCCTCTCTCTATCTCTCTCTCTCTCTCTCTCTCTCTCAATAATTATGTAAAATAAATGCTATAAATCATTCATTTATATAAATAATTCATTTAAATAAATTCAAAGCAGGCAGAATGCTAGATCTAACGAGCCGTAACTGACGAAAATAACCGTAAGTTTGACCCTTTCGGTCAAATATTGCGCCGCAAACATCAATAACTACTTTAAGGGATAATCCATGGCTGTGCATAAAATTATTTTAATGCACTTCCGCTTCGCGTCGGGCAGTTCTTTGCCTCCACTTGCAAATAGTGATAGATAGCCTATTAGAGCACATTTGCACTTAGTGCAAATAGCCGCTGCCTTAAAAAAATTGAAGGAAGTATATAGTATTTACTGCACAGTATACAGTAAGTAGTAAACTAATATTCTGTTCTGAATATATCCTGTGCGCCTGAAAATACTTCACAGCATGCAAAAAAGCAGTACGTAGGTTGGCAAACTACTGTACTGTAGATTCATTTTATACCTCATTTAAAATATAAATTCATTATGGATAGAAAATGGCCAAATAGTTTTCAAATTAGTGTACATTCTAGATTTAACATGACATCTTTTACACTCAGTGTAACATTTTAAATTGTTCTGCAACTGTCACAAACAGAATCAATTAAAGTCAAACCGTTAAAGCAGATTTAAAGTTATCAGCTGAGACACCTCCTGACAATTGCTTGTCCTGCAGAAACTTTTCCACAAGACTCCTCATATTTAATTCAGAGCGACCTCAAGGAAGAGTCAGGTCTGTCTGCTGACAAATCTAAAGCTCCTGGAAATATGAGCCACAGTCATATACGCCCACACAGACAGGCACACACTCACACAAAATCATGCTGCAATTCAAAGCGTGCTTCTCTCCCATGGGGTCTGATTCCCCTCCACGCGTCAAATGGCAGGATTTAATTTTGTTGTCTGATTATGGAAACAGCATTTAAAGCCACTTCAGATCTGTCGGCAAGACAAAGGACAGACTAATCGGATGTCTTGAAATCACACAGCGATGTCAAAATTGCTTTTATATTTTTGCTTCTTGCCTCCTTTGAGCTCTTGCGACCTCAGTAAAAACACATCTGTTTAGCAGTCAAATCAAACACACAGAACTAAAACACAAATCCACACTGTACACCTCCAGTATGAGTCATCACGCCAACACTTCAAAAGCACAATTGCATTTTCTATTTTTGTCATTGTGACAAATTGCTGAACAGAGAAAATAAAAATTAACTGTTAATAAGAACTAATAAGAATTATGTGGGTGTAATTAGGAAATTAATCATCTGGAGGCTCATTTTGATGCTCTTTATTGTGAGAATTTTACAGCCTATTTTAGAGCTTGACTTTATTAATTAACATGAATTTTTGATGTTTGGAAAAGAGCTGCTTTGAACTGTCGAAATGAGCGCTTTTACCAGGATCAACTAAATGCTGGATTTTCTAAAGTATGTGAAGTTTGCGGCTCCATTGTTCCAGTAAACTTGCACAATGTTCTTGAATGAATAATTTATAGATGCACGCCGGTCTGTTATTGCATGGACATCGACTTTACATTTTCACGCCCATAAACATGATGGAGAACAAAACTAAACTGTGATTGGTTGCGTTACATGTCAGTCAAATGTCCTCTTGGGTGGTCCTTGACCAATGAAAGCTGCGATAGAGTCCAGACCTTCTACCGTCAGCCTAAAGGCCTGGCTACAGGAGACTATTCCACGAGAAATTTTGCATTCCCTGAGAAACTGTGTTCGCTCGCAAAACTTTTGTGTTCCCGAGAAACTTTATGTTCGCACGCAAAACTTTTGCATTCCCCGAGAAACTTTGTTTGCTCGCAAAAATTTTGCATTCTTCCCTGAGAAACTTTGTGTTCACTCGCAAAACTTTTGTGTTTTTGAGAAACTTTCCATTTGCTTGCAAAACTTTTGCGTTCCCCGGGAAACTTTGTTCGCTCTGCAAACTTTTGCGTTCCCGAGAAACTTTGCATTCACTCGCAAAACTTTAGCATTCTCAGAGACACGTTGTTTTCTCGCAAAACTTTTGCGTTCCCGAGAAACTTTGTGTTCGCTTGCAAAACTTTTGCATTCTCCGAGAAACGTTTTCTCGCAAAACTTTTACGTTCCCAAGAAACTTTGCGTTTGTTCGCAAAACTTTTGCGTTTCCAAGAAACTTTGCGTTTGTTCGCAAAACTTTTGCATTCCCCGAGAAACTTTGTTTGCTTGCAAAACTTTTGCGTTCCCGAGAAACTTTGCGTTCACTCGCAAAACTTTTGCATTCCCGAGAAACTTCGCGTTCGCTCACAAAACAAAACATCGCAAAACATTCCCCGAGAAACTTTGTGTTCACTCGCAAAACTTTTGTTTTTGAGAAACTTTGCATTTGCTCGCAAAACTTTTGCATTCCCAAGAAACTTTGCGTTTGTTCGCAAAACTTTTGTGTTCCCAAGAAACTTTGCGTTTGTTCGCAAAACTTTTGTGTTCCCAAGAAACTTTGTGTTTGTTCGCAAAACTTTTTCGTTCCCAAGAAACTTTGCGTTCACTCGCAAAACAAAACATCGCAAAACATTCCTCGAGAAACTTTGTGTTCGCTCGCAAAACGTTTGCGTTCCCCGAGAAACTTTGTTTGCTTGCAAAACTTTTGCGTTCCCGAGAAACTTTGCGTTCACTTGCAAAACAAAACATCGCAAAACATTCCTCGAGAAACTTTGTGTTCGCTCACAAAACTTTTGCATTCCCCGAGAAACTTTGTTTGCTTGCAAAACTTTTGCGTTCCCGAGAAACTTTGTGTTCACTCGCAAAACTTTTGCATTCCCGAGAAACTTCGCGTTCGCTCGCAAAACAAAACATCGCAAAACATTCCCCGAGAAACTTTGTGTTCACTCGCAAAACTTTTGTTTTTGAGAAACTTTGCATTTGCTCGCAAAACTTTTGCATTCCCAAGAAACTTTGCGTTTGTTCGCAAAACTTTTGTGTTCCCAAGAAACTTTGCGTTTGTTCGCAAAACTTTTGCGTTCCCAAGAAACTTTGCATTTGCTCGCAAAACTTTTGCGTTCCCAAGAAACTTTGCGTTTGTTCGCAAAACTTTTGTGTTCCCAAGAAACTTTGTGTTTGTTCGCAAAACTTTTTAGTTCCCAAGAAACTTTGCGTTCACTCGCAAAACAAAACATCGCAAAACATTCCTCGAGAAACTTTGTGTTCGCTCGCAAAACTTTTGCGTTCCCGAGAAACTTTGCGTTCACTCGCAAAACAAAACATCGCAAAACATTCCTCGAGAAACTTTGTGTTCACTCGCAAAACTTTTGTTTTTGAGAAACTTTGCATTTGCTCGCAAAACTTTTGCATTCCCGAGAAACTTTGCAATGTTCTCAAAACTTTAGCTTTTTGCATTCCCCAATAAACTTTGCATTGCTCTCAAAACCTTAGCAAACCTTTTGCGTTCCTCCACAAGTTTTGATTTCTTTGCAAGGGAATGCAAAAAGAGGATGTAATTTCTCGGGGGAACGCAAAACATTTTGTGAAATTAATACTTTTATTCAGCAAGAACACATTTAAAATATCAAAAGTGACAGTAGACTTTTATAATTTTACAAAAAAAAAATCTAATAAATGCTGTTCTTTTGAACTTTCTATTTATCAAAGTACAATGAAAAAATACATCATGGTTTCCACAAAAATATTAATTAGCACAACTGTTTCCAACATAACTTTTTGAGCACCAAATCAGCAAATTAGAATGATTTCTGAAACATTACTGTTTTGATGCATTTTTGATCCAAAATAAATGCAGCTTTGGTGAGCATTAGAGACTTATTTAAAAAAATAATAATTATAAGTCTTACCTTAAACTTTTGAACAGTAAAATGAGGTTTGGAACAGAACAGAGGGCAAATAAATTATGACAGAATTGTATATTTTTAGAACTATCTGTTGTATTGACTTGTATTGAACCCAGAGGTTAATAGTGTTTGGTTTTGTTGTGTTGGGACAGTGGCGGTGTGGACTAACAGATGCAGGTGCTGGTCGGGCTCTGTCGAGAGGCCCAGTTCAGTCATGGCTGAATCCACTCTGTCGCTGTCGTCTGGCATCATTATGAGTCACAGAGCCTCTCAAAATCTGACCAATCACAGCACAGTGACGGGAGAATCTCTCGCACTTACTCAGCGACTAGCTTCTGTTTGGCCGCTGTCCAAGGTGCTGAAAGCCAGAACAATGCTGATGTAGACACAGAAAGCTCACCATCACATATTGATATAAACTCAGATGGAAATATGCACTTATTTCCAGCATAGCTTAGTCTGATATATATGACCCTGGACCACAAAACCAGTCATAAGTCATGCGGGTATATTTGTGCCAATAATAGCAAACAATACTATTGTATGGGTCAAAATTATCAATTTTTCTTTTATGCTAAAGATCATGTTCCATGAATATATTTTGTATATCCTACCGTAAATATATACAAAATGCATTATTATTATTAGTAATATGCATTGCTAAGGACTTCATTTGGCCAACATTAAAGGCGATTTTCTCAATATTTAGATTCCAGATTTAGATCAAATAGTTGTATCTCGACCAAATATTGTCCTATCCTAACAAATCATGCATCAATGGAAAGCTTATTTATTCAGGTGATGTATAAAATCACAAATATATACACTCACCTAAAGGATTATTAGGAACACCATACTAATACTGTGTTTGATCCCCTTTTGCCTTCAGAACTGCCTTAATTCTACGTGGCATTGATTCAACAAGGTGCTGAAAGCATTCTTTAGAAATGTTGGCCCATATTGATAGGATAGCATCTTGCAGTTGATGGAGATTTGTGGGATGCACATCCAGGGCACGAAGCTCCCGTTCCACCACATCTCAAAGATGCTCTATTGGGTTGAGATCTGGTGACTGTGGGGGGCATTTTAGTACAGTGAACTCATTGTCATGTTCAAGAAACCAATTTGAAATGATTGGAGCTTTGTGACATGGTGCATTATCCTGCTGGAAGTAGCCATCAGAGGATGGGTACATGGTGGTCATAAAGGGATGGACATGGTCAGAAACAATGCTCAGGTAGGCCGTGGCATTTAAACGATGCCCAATTGGCACTAAGGGGCCTAAAGTGTGCCAAGAAAACATCCCCCACACCATTACACCACCACCACCAGCCTGCACAGTGGTAACAAGGCATGATGGATCCATGTTCTCATTCTGTTTACGCCAAATTCTGACTCTACCATCTGAATGTCTCAACAGAAATCCAGACTCATCAGACCAGGCAACATTTTTCCAGTCTTCAACTGTCCAATTTTGGTGAGCTTGTGCAAATTGTAGCCTCTTTTTCCTATTTGTAGTGGAGATGAGCGGTACCCGGTGGGGTCTTCTGCTGTTGTAGCCCATCCGCCTCAAGGTTGTGCGTGTTGTGGCTTCACAAATGCTTTGCTGCATACCTCGGTTGTAACGAGTGGTTATTTCAGTCAAAGTTGCTCTTCTATCAGCTTGAATCAGTCGGTCCATTCTCCTCTGACCTCTAGCATCAACAAGGCATTTTCGCCCACAGGACTGTCGCATACTGGATGTTTTTCCCTTTTCACACCATTCTTTGTAAACCCTAGAAATGGTTGTGCGTGAAAATCCCAGTAACTGAGCAGATTGTGAAATACTCAGACCGGCCCGTCTGGCACCAACAACCATGCCACGCTCAAAATTGCTTAAATCACCTTTCTTTCTTTCTTTCTTTCTTTCTTTCTTTCTTTCTTTCTTTCTTTCTTTCTTTCTTTCTTTATATATATATATATATATATATATATATATATATATATATATATATATATATATATATATATATATATATATAGAGTGCATCATTACTCCAGTCTTCAGAAATCATTCTAATGTGATGATTTTATGGTCAAGAATCATTTCTTATTATCAACATTGTTCTTAATAGTTTTTGTGGAAACTGTGATATATTTTTTCATGATCCTGTGATGAATAGAAAGAGATTTTATTTATAAAACAGCATTTATTTTAATACAACTTAAATCTTTTTTGTAACATTTAAAATGTATTTACTGCCACTTCAGTTGCATTACATCCTTGCTGAATAAAATGATTGAAAATGATTTCTTAAAAAAAAATATTTTACATCTATTTTTTTTTTACTTTTAGATGTACATAAGCATATAAATGGCTGCAAAGTTAATTACATGGACTTTTTTATTATTTAAAAGTTTTCATTGAGATTTTTTATATTTATTTGATGAATCATATAGCTTTTTCATGCAAAAACCTTTTATACTGCCATGCTTTAAAAAATCTAAAAGTACCATAAAAGTAGTCAATATGGCTTAGAACTGCACTATATTTCAAGTTGTCTCAAGCCTTTCTTCAAAAATGTAGGATCTTCAGAAATTGTCGTTGTTTTCCACAGGTAAATGATGAATTTTCTGGCTGAATTACTCATTTAACGGGCTCTGCTACAGTTTCCAGCAGGCTTACGAGATCCAAATAAACTTGTGATCTGCCATATAAAATGAATCCTGAAATGTGCAAACAGATGCTGATAGTGTTGATCTGCAGTGGTCAGTGATCTCTGAAGGTCTGTCTCTGACACATGGCTAATGAAGCATGTGTCTTCACGCTTCTGAGATCAGAGGAGCTCATCTAACACACACACACACACACACACACACACACACACACACACACACACAGTCTCTCTCAGCTTTCTAGCCCACTCGCTTTGTAAAATTCAAAGCAGGTGAGCAGCAGGCCTCCCAGCAAACGTGTTTACCCAGTCTGTGACGCACATCAGAGCGAGAGAGAGAGAGAGAGCAGGATGGTGCTGATGGAATGAGGAGGAGGAGACAAATGGGAATAGGAAAGAGAAGGAGAGAGATGCTGTGAAAGCCAACACAGTGATCCATGAAACAGGATACAGAAGAGCACAGATGCTGAGTCAAAGTGATAAATTAAACACGATTCCTAAAGCACCTGTCCCTCATTCCCAAAAACCAAAGCACGCTTAAGGTCAACATTTGGGTTGTCAAAAGTACCAGTACTGAATTTGTTTAAATGTGATGATGTCAGCATTTCTGCAGTACTGGTGATAGGCTGTAAGGCTGTGATATTTTTCTGTCATTGAGGCTGTAAGTGTAACACAAATAAATCTTTGTTTGTTACTTTACTTGGATAATTTGAGTATCTTAATTTGGATTTGTAGCAAAAACATATTTTGTGTAATTATATAATCGCACTTCTTATCCTGAGTCATCTAGACAAGGCTTTGTAGACATGTGCATTTCCAACATACTATAAGTTACATTTACTTAAAATCTTTACTGCTGGATTTGGCTGATGCAATGAACCCTTTTCACATGGTGATGACATATTTTTCCATATTGCAACATAAATCTAGCAATTTTTCTCATATTTCATATTTTAGGCTAATTTTATAACAACGCTATCTACATCAGGCATGACCATTGTTGTTCGAGGATGTTTGCTGCTTGATCGATATTAATTCAAATTAACATTTTGTCACAACTTAATTTTATTGTGTACAATCTACTTACTGGGGGTAAGGAGATTTATAGTTCCCAGAATGCTTTGCGTGAGATTTATTTGGAAGAGAAAATGTTGAATTAATTTATCTTCATGTGTTTTTTAGCAAGATAGATTAAGTAGAGGGCTTGTTATTATTGTTTAATGTTCTATTTATTTGGGATTTAGAAAAGTTTTTGTCATGTTGGAGTTTTGGGGGTTACCGTGGTGACGAGGAGCCTGACGTTATAGGCTGACGATAGGTGCAGTGCATCATATGAATTGCTTTGCTCAATGATCAGTTTATAGCAATATTGTGGGTCGTCTCTACTGCATACTGCGTATTATATATGGAGAAATAGAACTAATGCATGTCGTATAAGTGTATTCTGTATAAGTGTATTTTTTATATCTGATTTTATTAGCGCTTAGTTGAATTATGTTTCTGCTACACAAAGTATTTGAGTTGTGCTTGCGAGGAAAATTTTGTTGAAATTACTTAAGGGTGAATGTTGAAGACATGTAAAGTCTATCTGGTCAAACACAAATTAGATGAGTTCAAAATACTTAGAAGTCTGATGCAAATAGTTGCCTCAATTTTTTGGAGTAAAACCAAGGCGATATTTTTCACAGTGGCTTTCAAACGCAAACCTGAGTAAGCGCACTGTGGAGAGCGTCAAATGTTTCCATTTGAAGCGTTGATCACTGTAGCCAATCACAGACAAATCTGCTGAGCGCTTGAACGCAATGGCCAATCAGAGGTGTTTAAATTAGTCAGAATCTGATCAACTCTATTCAGAATACCAGCAGTTTCATCTTCAATCAAGTCGTGGAACAAGCGAGTTCTGCACGCTTTGTCCACGCTTTCATTATTACCAACAAAGTGTAAACATGATGTAAATAAGAGATTCGTTGCGCAATACAGACAGCTTTTTTGATTTCATAGCCTAGTGACTGACAGCTTCAGTGATTATAAAGGAAACGCTCTTTGCTCACTTTCGGTTTATAATCCATTTGCAATTTGGATAAAAGTTTTAAATAGTCCTCTTGCTTTTCAATTCCTGCCCCTCAAACATACATACATGCATACACCACTTTTTACAATACAATCAATTCTAAATACATAAAATCAAGTGCTGCCCTTCATTTTGTTCTATAACCGTTTCACTTGAAAACACGTCACATTACAAAAGTAAAATGGATTCTGAATGCCTTATCGGTTCATTTGGCCATTTTTGCAACACCCCAGGCAGCCGGTGTACAGCTCCATTCAACTTGAAGGAGGAAAGACTGAAATATCCAAAACTGTAGTCTAAGCTTTTGTTTTGGTAGCAAAATATTTTGATGTGTGTGTGTGTGTTGCTTTGTGAGGGTTCTGTTCTCAACCCAGTCCCAAAAGCTTTACCAGTTGTTAATTGATTATGCCTTTAGTTTTTTTTATTTTGTTCTATTGTGTTAATACTCTTCTTGTTGTAATTGTTTATCGCAAGAAAGTTATTGTTTGTAGCATATTCTCTTATGGTTCTATGATTTTGATTAGTTTATTGTTAATTCTTTGGTAAGGGATTAGAGAGGTGTGTGCCATTACCTTTTGATCTTGTTTAAGCTAGTTAGGGAGTTATAGTATATTTTTTATTGTACTTTTCTTTTCTTTTTTAGCTTAGTTAATTTATCTCCCTACTAGGTAGAGGGATTATGTTTGATGTTTTGGTCTTGAAGCCTTGGAATCCTCCCACATTTATAACATAAAATAACTTGTTTTTTTTCTATATTGAGTTGTTTTAGGTTATTGTGAAAGCACTGGGGTAGAGAACTGAACCGTGCTGCCTCCACACATCACACCAGTTTATTCAGTTGCATGTTCCTCCATCCCTAGACAAATTGTCCCTCTCCTTATACTGTCTACCAAAAACGCATACAGTCTTTTGTGACCCGGGACGTCATTCACTACCCTCCTCCTCATTCACTTTTTAAAGTTAGACATCAACCTTCTTAGTATTCCTCAATCAATTCATTATAAACAATATAACAAGAAAAACTAATTATAAAAGAATGCCTGTTTTCAAAGTAATTAAAAAAAAAAAAAAAAAAAAAATGGTATAGGGTCGCTAATGACCCGAGGTGTGCAACAGTGTAAGTATATTTTTTCTGCACAACAATAATTGAATGTTTGATGACTGAAAACGTGCAATTCACCTTTATTCCTCAAGGTGTCAATGTCTGAAACACAATGATGAAGTGACGTTTCATTCATAGTTACTGCAGGCAGAAAACAAAAGAATAGGAAGAATCATCAGCAAAACTTGAAATGGCCCAGTGAATTACTGCAGAGCAAGAACTGAACACAATCAAATATTACTGTCAGTGTCACTTGATGCTGGATCTGGTGAAGATGCTGTCAGCGATCAAAATATTGATTTTGAAGATATTGAAAATTATAATTTCGAGAATATGTTTGAGATGGTGAATATGAAGCAGATGCTGAATGTACTGGGAAATGAGCTCAGGAGGACAGTAATGATGGTGTAAAACATCTGCTCAAACTGAACCCTTACAAGCTCCAAAAGGTAACAAAATATGCTTTATTTTATTCTTCTATAATTGTTACTCTAATATCAAGAGGGTTTTATATTATCGCGACAGGTAAAGATCCATCCATGTTAGATGTAGATCTGGGTCACTAAAGACCCGAATTCGTAATAATGATTGGCGAAACATGCATTTAAGGGTTAACCTGATGGAATCTCAGGATAGCTCTAAAATGCACCCCTGGTAAACGCACAAAAGTGTATGAGTACTGTTGTTGCTCAAACTGTATTCTCCTCCAGGGTAAAATGCAAGAGGTTTATTGAGGACGTTAGGAAACATGTGACTGGTTTTAGAGTCTTGTGCATGTTTTAACATGTTTTAACATGTTTCACGCAAAGAAGCACATTCTCTACCTTATTAGTTGCACTTTCTAAAGCAACCACCACTATTACTATTGCTCATACTAACAACTAACAACCAGAATTTTAAAAACATGCCAAAATCCTATAAACGAGCCATATCTAGACACCAGAATTTCATAGAGACTTGGGTCACTAAGAATCCACATAGCAATGCACTACAGTTTACTCGGAAAATATTGGCAATGGCAACATCAAACTACCTTTCTTTACTTGTGTCTTAGTTGTCATAGTTCTACTCTATTCTGTACTTTTGCCCTGTCAGAATCATGGAGCGGAGCTGCTCAAACTTCAGCGTCCCGAGGTTTTATTCTAGAGAAATGCCTCGGCTGCTCTTGTTCTAGTTTTGTGCTCTGCAAGCCCCTTTGTGGTTATAAGCACTGTTCTCCAGGCGTTTCCCCAGAGACTGTCAGGATAAATTTAGGGGCGACTTTGTGAGCAGAGTGAAAAAGTACACACACACACACACACACACACACACACACACACACACACACACACACACACACACACACACACTTTCTACCTCTAAATTTGGACGACTGCAGTGCAGGGATATTAAAAAGCCTGAATCATTACAGCCTTCAGAGGCTTTGATAAATTACAGACACATCACAGGGCTGATAGGTCAACGGATGGCCAGTAATGAGAGGGATAACAAACTGACGACAAACTCACTTTTACTTCATTAACAACCCAGTGAAACCGCCCACAGACAGCAGAGACCGCAGCTGGTTTATACCCTGATAAAGGAATAGCTCATGTTGTTCTGAACCCGTATGAATTTGTGGAGTACTAAAGGAAATGTTTTGAAGAATGTCCACGCTGTTCTTTTTCATACAGCGCAAGCAAAAGCTAGCGTTCAGAAGTTTGCGGGTGGTAAGATCCTTTGAATGTCTTTTAAAGAAGTCTTTTCTGCTCACCAAGGCTGCATTTATTTAATTAAAAATACAGTAAAAGAGTAACATTGTGAAATATTACAATTTCAAATAACCATTTTATATTTGAATATACTGTAAAATGCAATTATTTCCCCGTGATGCAAAGCTGAATTTTCAGCATCATTACAGATGCTGTGCACAGACATTTTTGGGGGCATGTGCTCAAATGGGAAAAAAGGGCACCCCTCTTATCATCATTTATAAAATAAAAATAAAAGTTACATATGGTTGATAATCTTTTAATTAAATATACTATTTAACACTATACACTATAAGGGTTTTAATACCAATTTAATTAAATCAGTATCAACAAAATCTATCTTACCATTCATCATAATCCATTTACACTGCAATTACGATTGCCTAAATAATGTTATGAGATTAACGTTCTAAATATAACATTTTGAATATATATATAAATATGGGTAACACTTTACAATAAGGTTCCATTTGTTAACATTGGTTAGCGATATTAGTTAACATGAATATTTCATTAAAGCATTTATTCATCTTAATAATGTTAATGTTAATTTCAGCATTTACTAAAACATTATTAAAATCAAAAGATGCATCTGTTCATATTATTTAACGGACCTGAGCTAATGTTAACTAACAAATGAACAGTTGTCTTTTTATTAACATAACTAACATAAACAAAGATTAATAAATACGGTAATACATGTATTGTTCATTGTTAGTTAATGCATTAACTGAAAATAACTAATGGAACCTTAATTGTAAAGTGTCACCGAAATAAGAAATATTGGGAAAAATTTAATTATACTTTTTTATTTATTATTAAACTAAAACCTCCAGTAGGTGGTGGCAAGTCCAATCCAAAATGTCTTTAACCCTCTGGTGCTCTTCGGTCATTTCTGACCGGAAAATGTTCTGTTTTGAAATTTAAAAAAATCACAGCTTCATCGGAATGATATGAAACTTGGTGAATTTTCTAGCATTAGGTATGTAAACACACAAAAAAAATTGGGGTCATGATTCGAGCATGCTAATTGGTCATTAAAAAAAAGTAGCGTTCATTGTCTTGAGTCATAAATGACCGACCATAGGAAATGGATGGGAAATCGGCAAAAACACAAAAATTCTCCAAATATTTGTGTGTACAATCTACAAATCGGATGCTGAAAAAAAGTACACAACAGTAAAGGGGTGACACTCTAAAACATCAAGAGTCTGATATTGACACATCCACTCACACTTATACACACACACACACACACACAAAACTGAGCCTATGAACCACATTTAGAATTTTTTTTAAATCACAGCTTCATCGGAATGATATGAAACGTGGTGACTTTTCTAGCATTAGGTATGTTAACACACACAAAAATTGAGGGCATGATGCGAGCATGCTAAGTGGTTGTAAAAAAATTACTCCCACTTGTGCTCTTCAGTCAAAAATGACCACCATAGGAAATTAATGGGAAATCTGCAAAAACACAAATTCACAGAAAAAAATCTATATTTCTAACAAAAACAAATATCTAAAACTTTATAATAAATAGTCTTTGATATTTTTTAAATATATATTCAAATCCATCAACAACAAAAAAATCATTAAATGTGTTCAAAAGAGAACTAGGGAATTCTCCAGAGACCTCTAGTGATTACACCCATGCTTGCATGATTTCTTAAGTAATTCCAAAAGAGGGCGCTAATCTGCCTTCAAAAAAAATATTTTAAAGGCCTAGTCTCTATTTTAACCTGAAATACTGCAATAATTAAAATAAATTTAAAAATTTAAAATAAAATAAATAACTTTTTTTTAAAAATAATTTTCAATGGCAAAAATAGACCATAATTGCATAAATATAAAAAAAACCATCACATCATCTCAAAATTAAAAAGAAAAAATATTATTGAAGAAAAATAAATTGCATTGGTTTTACTGGGGTGGAGGAAGTTTAATTTTTAGGTGTCCTTATAACCGGGAAGACAACCAATGCAACCCCTAAACGAAGAGCACCAGAGAATTAATTTGACTAGAACTAAGGGGCCAAACCCAACCCCTGAAAAACCAACAACTCCACACCATAATCCCCCCTCCACCAAACTTTACACTTGGCACAATGTAGTCAGGCAAGTACGGTTTTCCTGGTAACCGCCAAACCAAGACTAGTTCATTGGATTGCCAGACAGAGAAGCGTGATTCGTCAGAGAACACGTCTCCACTGCTCTAGAGTCCAGTGGTGGCGTGCTTTACACCACTGCATCCGACACTTTGCATTGCACTTGGTGATGCAAGGCTTGTATGCCGCTGCTCGGCCATGGAAACCCATGCCATGAAGCTCTGTACACACTGTTCTTGAGCTAATCTGAAGGCCACACAAAGTTTGGAGGTCTGTAGCTACTGACTCTGCAGAAAGTTGGCGACTTCTGCGCACTGTGCACCTCAGCATGCGCTGACCCCGCTCTGTGATTTTACGTGGCCTATCACTTTGTGGCTGAGTTGCTGTTGTTCCCAACTGCTTCCACTTTGTTATAATTCCACTAACAGTTGACCGTGGAATATTTAGTAGTGAGTAAATTTCACGAATGGACTTATTGCACAGGTGGCAACCTATCACGGTACCACGCTTGAATTCACTGAGCTCCTGACAGAGACCCATTTTTTCACAAATGTTTGTAGAAGCGTCTGCATGCTTAGGTTCTTGATTTTATACACCTGTGGCCATGGAAGTGATTGGAACACCTGAATTCAATGATTTGGAGGGGTGTCCCAATACTTTTGGCAGTATAGTGTATGTTATAATAGCAGTCCCTCCAGAAAAACGCGATTATGCGATCGCGTGATTTAACACATAATCAGCCAAAGTCCGCATATTTATGCGGGGGCCACATTTTTTCAAATACGCCGCACTTTCGCCGCATAAATTGCCTATTTCCGCGTGCAAAATATGCGGGGCTAGCATGATTTCATAATCCCCGCATTTTAGTTGCAAAAAAAGTCATATATATATTAGCAGAAAGTTGAAAAATGTTTGTTTACTTGAACGTGAACATCATCGAAGAGCTGCAAACCCCCATGGTGAAACCAGATATCGGTGAAACCATGATGAAGCACAAACTCCCATATGCCAACAAAAATAACAGCAAAAGACCGCGCAAAGCAGTTTCCTGGTGTGTTGACCGATTTCAAAACACAGCATCATGAAGCTTCGAAGCGTTATGAATCAATGAGTCAATTCAGCGGTTCGGATCGCCAAAGTCACGTATTTCAGCAGTTTGACACGCGATCCGAATCATGAATCGACTCACTGATTCATAGCATCATGATGCTGTGTTTTGAAATCGGTCATCACTATATAAGTCGTTATTTAGAGACGAACTGAGGTCTTACGGGTGTCCAACGACATGAGGGGACGTCATTAATGACAGAATTTAAATTTTTGGGTGAACTAACCCTTTACGAGATTGCACTTTGTGCATTGGAAGCACTCAAATGTCTGTTTTGTATAGCTACCTCTGTAAAACAGGAAGTTATTTATTCATTTTTCAAGTTGTAGCATTTTCCTTTTGTAAAGCTACAGAACTTGTTTGACTCAATGTTTTGTAAATTTGAGCCATGTGTTTATCAAGGTCTTCAATAAAACAAGATGAGAACTTAAATATTCCCAGCACTTTCTGTGATGTAGTGCTTTTTTTCTCTTTTTCATCAAACCGCAGTTTTTGCAAGTTCCCGCAATTTCATCGCATACAATTGCATAAATATCCCGCATTTTTCATCGCATTTTTTAAGAAAACATGCTGCACAAACAAGGATTTTTGCCCGCAACAATCACAAAAAAAAGCCGCATTTTTCTGGAAGGACTGGTTATAAACACAAAGTACAAAGAACTTATACAAGAGCAATTCATATCTTGACATTTGGGAGCACTTTTATTTATTTTGGTTTATTTAAGGTCATTTCCGACCTCGCACGGCGCTAATTTATGTCAACACCAGACTAGCTTGCTTGTTAAGCTTAATTGAGGGCTATTGCTTAAGTTAGGCTGGCTGTATTGAGATGTTTTAATAGTCACCAATGAATTGAGAATTGATGCCATGGGCCAAATTTAAACAAAAACTAAATTATAAAATGAAATAAAAAAAAATGCAAAAAGAGCACTTATCTAGTCAGAGACCAAAGGGGCACGTGCCTGGTGACCAGGGGCCACCAAGCTCCAAAAAACAATATGAAAGTACTAAGTAGTCCTCGTGCACTATATTTAATGTCTTTTAGTGTCATACAATAGCTTTATGTGACGAAAAGACCCCAAACTAAGCCATTATCCACTGTAAATGCAGTAGCTCTCTAATGTAATTTCCACATGTGCATATTCAAACGTAGTGCACACCAGATTTGACGTCAATGCCAGTTCTGTTCTCATGTGTCCTATAAACCAAACACAACATGCCAATTTTCAATATGCAGGAGGGTGAATGACATTTGAGCGCAATGTAAGCAAATTAGGACAGAATTTAAATAGTACTTGTTCAAATTAAATTATTCCTTTAAGAAATGCCCCTATTGTATTTAAATCAACCTAAAAATGTTGTTTTGATGTGGCGTCATTAAATGTAGTTAAAATAAAAATAACAATGATTTAAAAAAAATAAGGCTTTACAGTAAGAACAGGCATAATGGGCAACAAATGGGCAGCCGTGCAATCGTGATCACACAAAGCCCTGCCAGACACTTGAGCTGTTATGTGTGTGTATAAATATAGTGATACCAATGAAATGAACAAACCTTTCACACTCTTCTCCCTCATGCATGTGCTCACAATCCCGGCCAGACACACTAACACCTCACCTAAATATACATCAAGCAAAGCACATAGTCAGTCACTGCGCTTCTATGTTTAGAGGGAATGGCCAGGGGAAGGACGTCACCCCTCATACCCCTCGTGATACTAAACTTCACATGAACAGTTTATCGCTTTCACACAGTCTCGTCTTGCCCGGCTCCTGTGATTCATAATTCCTGATTCAGCTGCAGGGAAACCCTGACATTTGCCTGGACGCCGGCCATGTTGCCGCTGCCCTTCGACCCGTGCCCTACTCATTTGACAATGTTTGTTTGCATGCTCTGTAACTGCACATTTTAACCCTTGTGAAAAAGAAATGCATGTAATTGTGTTCAATGTGCACTTCAAATCTTAAATATATACTTTTAAAAAACTGCAGATGATAATATGAGCATTTAATAACCTTTCTTAATGTTAGTTAATAAATATATACGGCTGTTCGTGTTTGTTCACAGTGCTTTTGTTAGAGTTAATGTTCATTTTAAAAACGTATTAGTAAATAGAAAGTCAAGATTAATAAATGCTGTTAAAATATTGTTTATTGTAACAAATGTTTACTAATGTAGTTAGCTGGTACAGTGTTACCGTCCAGTAGTCTATATTATTTCTGTAATAAGTTCTCTTTTTAAAAAATATGCTTAAGTGTACTTCCTTTTCACAATTGAATGCAAGGACTGTGTGTACATCTTAACATTAAAAAGATTGTAATACGTACACTTAGTACTTTCTAACCTTGAGCTTCTAATCTTAAATATCAGTGCAGTTGCTGAAAGACCCGAAGGCATTATGAAATCTAATCACATTGTAAATGTTACCCAACACGGTATACAGATATGGTAACAGATGGTAAAAGCAAGGGCCTGAAAGATTACCATATTCATATACTATGTTAATTATGGAATACGCCATGGCCTTTCAAAGAACAAATTCAAAAAAACAAACAAGCATGGTATTACTACATGGTGCATGGTGTTGAGAATTGTTTTTTGTTTTGTTTTTACAAGCGACACGAACACAGCTAAATTAACAATAATGAGAAAAAAATATGGAGGTGTAGGATTTCACCATGTCCTCAAAGTATGTGAGCAGAAAACACACACACACACACGCACGCACGAACACACACAGCAGCTGGCTCTCTTATGTAAGTGCTGTAGCTCTGTTTTTCCCTTTCTCTCTCCGTCAGCAGCATGTGTAATGTCCTTCGTGTTGCTATGGGCCTGCGGGAACGGTGCAGTGCTGCCACCTGTTGGTTATGTTGTATAATGCCCCCACTCCTCCACTCCAAAGGAATCCACCCAATTGTGAATTTGAGACCATTGAATCGCATGCCTGTTCAAAATGATTACGCTGAAGCAAATCCTCTCCAGGAGTTTGGTTTCTCTCTGTGGATTTAAAGGATGTTTACTTTCACATTCAGGTAGCCCCTTGTCACAGGCGCTTCCTGAGATTTGCATTTGAGGGGATAGCATATCAATTCATGAGCCTGTCTTTCGGGTTATCGTTGGCCCCGCATCTTTCAATCCATTCAATGCGAAATGCATAATGTGTCTCTCTCCCGTCCAAAGCAGAGTGGAATGGACATCTTGAACTACTTAAGACAATTAGCTGATTTTAGCCTAATCAGAGAGCATGCTGCTCAGCGACAGGCTCACACTTGTGAAGTTTGGTGGAGGGGGGATTATGGTGTGTGGTTGTTTTTCAGGGGTTGGGCTTGGCCCCTTAGTTCCAGTGAACGGAACTCTTAATGCTTCAGCATACCAAGACATTTTGAACAATTTCATGCCCCCCAACTTTGTGGGAACAGTTTGCAGTGTCGCCGCTCCCATTACGCGCATCACACGCTGCGCGTAGGGCACCAAGTGCTCAGGGGGGCACCACAAGAAAATGCTCTCAGCACCCCCCCACCCCCCACATTCGCACTTTATGATGCCCGCAATTCGCGAATGCCACGACCGCCGGCATCATATAGTGATCGCGCATAGGGCATCAAAACGGCCAGCTGCGGTACTGACAGTTTGGGGATGGCCCCTTCCTGTTCCAACATGACTGCACACAGCAAGGTCCATAAAGACATGGATGAGTGAGTTTGGTGTGGAGGAACTTGACTGGCCTGCACAGAGTCCTGACCTCAAGCCGATAGAACACCTTTGGGATGAATTAGAGCGGAGACTGCGAGCCAGACCTTCTTGTCCAAAATCAGTGCCTGATCTCACAGATGCGCTTCTAGAGGAATGGTCAAAAATTCCCATAAACACACTCCTAAACCTTGTGGAAAGCCTTCCCAGAAGATTTGAAGCTGTTATAGCTGCAAAGGGTGGGCCAACTCCAAATGAAACCCTACCGATTAAGAATGGGATGTCATTAAAGTTCATGTGCATGTAAAGGCAGGCGTCCCAAAATATTTGGAAATATAGTGCATGACACATTAGAGAATAAAACCAAGACAGAACGTGAATTCCCCATGAAATCGAGTTTAATAGTTTAAAAATAAGGCTATGATGCAGTTTTAGCAAATTTTGACAAGAAAAACACAGTAATGACAAGCTGTGGCACACACAGCAAGTCCAGTAAGAGTTAAGGGATATAGCGACTACACACACATACACACTCATCCACACACACACAAATGCAGTAATATTTCTCAATCATCTCCACACATACACTCACACATATGCACACAACCACCCAAAAAGGTGGCAATAAACAAACTGCAGTATGCTTTAAAAAAGGAAAGAAAAAGACATGCATAGCTCAGTACAATAAACGTGTTGATTTCGGAACGATCCACGGAGGTTATACATCATACGCCGTCTAATACTGTCAACATTATCAGTCAGTTCCTTCAACATGACAACATCCCTTCATAAAGGTGTCTGACGTAAAGCAAAACAATAACGTCCTTGTTTCGCAAACGTGTAAAAAGTTACATTCTGAACCACAAAGTTCATTATGAAAAATAAATACTTGGAATGGTCGACGACAAGGATATAAAGATTCCCTTTATGTGTCAGAATTTAAAAGAAACAAAAATCCCAAAACCGACCCATTTACACATAAAAAGTCAAATATAATGTTGCATTTGTTTCAACGGACATCTAGGTACAATAAAAGTGTCATACAGAGGAGATACAAAAGGAGCGCAAAACTCAGAATTAGAAAACTTAATACACTCAAACCCAGGCCTGGGACATACAATACAGACAAACCCCACATACATTTTCCTGGTATGCTTAATGCTGAAGCAAACAAAACTAAATCCAACACAAGAAATACAAATCATTTATTTTACAATCCCTGTCAATTTTTTTATTAACATTATTTTGTTCGTTGTTTGTCCATTCAAGAGAGTCACAGAACATCAAAAAGCCTTGGCAATGCAAAATATTTGACAACTAGGCTGTTTAGTATGTGTTATTTGTTCTACATTTCATCCTTTGGTAAAAGGGCAGACCATCTCAACTGCAATACCACGTATTAGAGCTGCACGATTAATCGTTAAAGATTGCAATCTCGATTCAAACACCCCACACGATTCTGGTGCCAACGGTCACTGGCGCTTGTGTTGCTAGAAATTGACAGCTCTCCATTGAAACCAAAGGTATGATCGCTTTGTCGTTGGCAGTGTGAACGCAGCTTTATCCCTAAATGACAACGATACACCAGATCTATTATACCTTTGACAAAATCACACCGAAAACAGTCTGCATTGGCACTGCCGCCTATCCAGAAAGAGCATTTGGTATGAAACGGCTTCACAAACAGTCTTTTCAATCACAGTAACGTTATTTTTTTTCTAACAATAAATCAAATTATGACAGAAGTACTGTCGATTGTATTGATTACATCGTTACACCAGTAGGTGGCGGCAAGTGACTGTTTAAAAAATAATAATTTAATTTCCATTGAATCATTCATTCAAGAGATTTGTTTGATCATTGATTCATCCAGTAAGGAAACAAGTGAAGTATTTATGAGTGAGTCATTGAATCATTCATTCAAACCAATTTAAAAAAAAAAAAAGTATTCATTTCAAATGAATTAAAAAATGTTATATAGACTGCAGCAATTAGCATTTTGTCAGAACCTTATTTTGTTTAGTTGTCTGTTCAGAATTGGGATATCTGCAATCTTTTTCAATTTGAATCGTGCAGCTCTACCACATGTCGTTCTTTCCAGAGATCTATGTTCGGTACTGTCTTTAAAGTGCCAGCAAGTTCTAGCGTGAGGGAAGCCCAAATTTCTAGAGCTCCGGGCTCCGTATAGGAATGATACAGGACTCATGCAAGCGAGAAACACACACATACAGACACGCACACCATGCTGTAAGGTGCAGAGACACACCGCTCGCGAGATCTACGCCAGACAGATAGCAAAAATAGCTCTCTGAGTTTCTATGTACATGAACTACACAATGCTACCACTGCCATAGTGCACAGAGAAACCTCTGATCAATTCTGTGAAGAACATTTAAAAAAATCTACAAAATCAAGCAGCTAACATTTAAACAGTTCCCTAAAGTTATACGTTGTAAACCGTTAAGATTTTAGCACAGGATTTTCATATAGTTGCGATATAATTGTGGACGGACATAAAGTCGTTGTTTTGTTTTGTCCCTTCATTTCAACACTAATCTCTTATCTGTCAATGCCAGATTTATATAAAACAATCAAATTAAATATATAAGCATTTAAGCAAAAAAATATTAAAGAACTCATTGTGATGTGGGTATTAAGAACAACACTATTAATAATAATAATATCTGTATTAATAAAGAAGAAAAGTATGTTGTAAACTAATAAGCCCGTGTGGGTTTGATCTAGAGTTCTCCGTTTAAGCCGAAGCAGTGATTTATCAGTCACTCACAGCCTGCCAGACTATAACATAACTGCGCTCAGGCTTGGCAGGAGCCGACTGCAGTTTCAAAGTAGGTTCGGCTGATTCTTCATCTTCATCTCGTGTCATACCACCATCCTCATCACCTGAGAGAGAGAAAAAAAGAGGGATGGTTATATAATGGTTTACAAAGTACTTATTTTTATTATTGGTTCATATTATTTTCCCCCACCTATGCAAACTTATTTACATCAGCAGAAATCTCCATTCAGAGCTTTGCTGAAACTTTAAAATAATGTAGATTCATATTGTGCATAAATCATGCACAATATAAGACCACTGACAAGTATTGAAAAAGTCAAGTGTTCATTTTGATGAAGAGTCACATACATTTTTTTCTATTTCATTTATATAAAGGCTCACTTAAAATCTTATTTTTTTATGACCATTTTACACATTTTCATCCATGGCAAAAAGTACTTTGCATGTGAAACTAGATTTTTTGCATATTTGTTTATAATTTGTGGGTTTGCACTGAAGTCCAATGTAATTTAACTGTCCAATCTTTTATTAACAGCCTATTTTATACTCAGACAGGTTTACAATATGATACCATAGTTCAAAAGTTGTTATTTAGAAATAAATTAATACTTTTATTCAGTAAATGTGCATTAAATTATTCAAAACGGACAGTAATGGCATTCATAATGTTACAAAAGATTTCGGTTTCAAAGAAATGCTTTTCTCTTGAACTTTCTATTCATCAAAGATTCCTGAAAGAAAAGGTCTCCACAAAAATATGAAGCAGCATAACTGTTTTCAAATTTGATAATAACAAGAAATGTTTCTTGAGCATCATATCATCATATTAGAATGATTTCTGAAGGATTGTGTGACACTGAAGACTGGAGTAATGATGCTGAAAATACAGCTTTGATCACAGAAATAAATTACATTTTAAAGTATATTCAAATAGAAAACAGTTGTTTTAAATTGTAATAATATTTCACAATATAGCCGTATTACTTTGTTTTATTTAGATCAAATAAATGCAGCCTTGGAATTCTTACCGACTCTCATCTTTAGTGTATATGAATATGATGAATGAATAGCAGAATGTGGAATTTCCAGGTTTACAATGTGAAACATACGCAAATAGCATCTGCTGCTCATGGACAGGTCATGGAGACACTGGTACTGAAGCTCTTACCGATTCTGAAGTCGATGTATCCCTCTCCTCCGCTCATGATAAGCATGCTCTTGCCATCTGGGGATGAAGAGTCTGAGTTCTCAGGCGTGCCTTCAGCTCCTGGCACAATAACCTGACCTGAAATACAGCATTAACCTATTAACACTCCACCAGTCATGATATCATACACCACAGATGTAAAACAATATGCTGAACATGTTCTTTCATCTACTTTGCAAAAATATACACTTTACACCATAGTAGCATTTACTGTACTGCATTTACTATGTTAATATATCATTTTAATATAAACTTATTGATTTATGTTACATAGGGTTGTCCATTTAAAAATATTGATTTGTTTATTTATTTATTTATTTATGCATGTATTATTATTGTCATACATTATTAAGATATTGTTTTATTCATAATACATTACTGTAATATTTTTATTTTTTATTTTGAGCTGCATTTCTTTTGTGAGGTATACCCACATATCCTGAACATGCATTTGACTACAAAACTGTCCTAGGATAGTTTACCCAAAAATGAAAATTCTGTCGTTACTTACTTGCTCTCAGGTTGTTCCAGACCTGAATCAAAGTTTCTTTCTTCTGTTGGAAAGTAAATTATGACAGAATTTTCTATTTTGGGTGAACTATCCCTTTAAATGATACTGTAGTACTTATAATATCATCCTGATGTTATCATAAAACTTTGAATAATCAGGCACTTAATTGAATGGACTGTTCTTCAAACATGAGTCTTCCCAACAGTCCATACCACCTTATTTTTGACGTAAGGGCGTTTGTAAATTGAATGTGCTTTTTAGTTATTTTAGCTGTCCAAAAATGCTTGCTATGCTGCTTGACATTGCAAACTGGGCCCTCATTTATTAACAGTGCGTAGAAAAGGTTCTATATTTTGTCCTACGAATGAAATTTAGAATGTGCCTAAGTACAAGAAAATCTGTATTTATCAAACATGCTCAAACAGTTCTTAAGCACACAAGTAAGCAATCATTGTTGATAAATCCCACATGTGCACAAGTACCATGCTCGTTTACGGTCATTAGCATTTGGAACACTTCCCTTTAAAAATCATATACACACTTGTTTGAATCGCAAATAGTTTTACCATTTAATGCACTCTGTTATCCTTCTAGTTATTTATCTGAAGTGGCCAATGAATAGGAAGTCCCGCAAGTTCACAGAAAAGTTGGATATGTTATGATGTCATACCTGGAACTGTAGCAAAGAATTTGACAGCGTCTCTGTGGCCATGGAAGCAGAGCTGAGCATGTGCCATGGAGCAGTACGGTACGTACGAGCCAGTCACAGCACCAACCATGGTGTCATCGCCGTACACTCGCACCGCCCCACCTGGACGACAGGCGATCGCTCCCACCGTCTTATTAGCTGACGGGGGGAATATGTTTAAACACAAGTGTCTACAGCATCTAATGTTAGCAGTTAGTATCTTGCAGAGCAGATGCCTGTCAAATTTAAAGCACAGCCTCGTTGCGAAACTACCGGGATACAGCCATTCATTTTAAAGCATTAAAAGCACATTTCATCTAGATGCAGATTCACTGTTGATCAGCTCAGAAAGATGAAAGTGGTTGGAGAGAGAGGAAGATCTGAGAGGAACTAAGAACTTGGATCTAAAATATTGAAAACAGCTGAGCATAAATGCAAACAAGCCAAGCAAGACAGCTTTGTTTCAGAATTAACCTGCTGTCAACAATGTGTTTCCCACTCACCCCTCTGACCTAGATATCCACACTGACCTACAGCTATAGAGACAGGAGATGAGAAAGAGAAGAAGACAGGAGGAGAGAAACAGAGAGAAGTGGCCGAAGAGACTGAAACTAAAGCTGCCTTCCACATCAATACAGATGTATGTTTATGTGTTTGTGATACTGGCTTACAGTCTGATAACGGGATGGAGATGATGACACCATTTCCTGTTCCCACCCACAGCCGGTTACAGGAAACCATTAGAGCCGTGATCCTCACAAAAGAGAAGCCCAGTTTTCCTGTTCCTGTTATAGACAAATGGAAGTCAAATTAATTGTGTATTTATTCCAAAGCATATTATAAAAGAGCTCAAACTTGTACATTCATGTGTTTTGCAGACGCACACTCCCGTTCAAAAGTTTTGGGTCAGAAAGACTTAAGTTTTTTTTTAAAGGTACACTGAGACAAAATCCTGAAAATCAGAGACAGAGTTTCCACAAAAATATGAAGCAGCACAACGGTTTTCAACATTAATAACTGTTTCTTAAACATCAAATCATTATATCTACATATGATTTCTGAAGGATCATGTGACACTGAAGACTGGAGTAATTATGATGAAAATACAGCTTTTACATCACAGGAATAAATTACATTTATAGACATTTTTAAAATGCAATATATTTCACAATATTACGGTTTTTACTGTTTTTTTTTTTTTTTTTTAAATGCAGCCTTCTTTTAAAAACATTTTTAAAAAATCTTATTTTGTGCTCCCCGGAAGAAAGAAAGTGTGTGAATTAACCATTTAAAAGAAGAAAATTAAATATTACTGTTTAAATGTTATTCTACAAAAGTATAATGTACAGAATAATCATTGAAATGTTCCTTGACAGTTTATCCAGTTCATCCAAAACCAGTTTATCATTAAGCAAAAGAATAAAAGGTAACCATGAACCTAAAGAAAAAGAAAAAACAAATTTTTCACAGTATTCTCACCTAACATTTTGCTGACATAAGGCTCAATGTCCACATCCTGGAGATGCTGGAAGGTGTGAGCGTGAAAGAGGCGGAGGGTGGAGTCTAGCCGGATGGACACCCAGATCCCGTCACCCACCCAGGCCAGCTGACGAACCTGACTCTCCTTACGCGGGTGGGCATCAAAAGACTTCTGTTTTTACAAATACCCATTGAGAAAAGCATTAAAACACATTGTAAAAACAAAATGGCAAAATGGGCTTTCAATATAACATGGCTGCCTGTAGAAAGGTGAAACAATTTTTGAAATCGGTGCAACCTGAAAATTTGCCAAATAGGTAGGAAAACTTCAACACCCATAATGCACTTGGCATGTTGTTGTCCAAGGCCACTCCCACCAGTTTGCTATGGATATGCTTAACCAGAGTCAAATATCGCCTTGCCTTAGTAAGAAATACTTCTTAGCAAACTTTTAATCAATGGTATTGTTCCCACTTGCAAGAATTCAAAGAGTAAACTTTTAGTGGGAGTGAGTTATTATTTGGGGTTTCCATTTATTAATCTAGCGTGTTATAGGCCGCAGCTAAAGGCTGCAAAGAATCATAAAAAACAAAGTGATGGAAAATCTGAAAAACCTTGTGTTGGTGCAGGTCCATAAGTACGTGTCTGAATCCACTTTTGCTAGTTTATCGACGGGAAAAAATGGTCGGTGCGCCAAGTGCATGGTCCAAAAGGGTTGTCCCTATTCTCTTAATGAGTCATGGGTGTGTTTTGGGCGTAACGTGCAATAAACTAATCAGAGACTCATCTCCTATTCCCTCCCATTCATCGCGCCATGGCAGATTTGCTTATTTACATGGCGTAATTTGCAAGCGGAAAAACTGAACGCTTCTCTAGCGAAGAAACGTATCAAGGTTTGCTCGTCATTACTGCAAATAGGTAGGATAATTCTGATACATGCAATGACTATCCATTATAACATGTAGTTATTTTTATATTTATGTACACAATAATAATCGTTTACATTTTAATCCTTTAATTTTTCATGTTTAAAATTGTTTGTGTGCTGCTGTGCATCCCTGTGTGTGTAATGAGAGTGTACGTGCACTGTGCACCCACCTAAAGGTGCATATTACTATATACTATAACGCGCACTTTAAATAACACAAAAAATACTGCGTTTACCGCGTTACTCGTTTTCAGTTGCCTCAAAATATCAACACGCCAACAATGCGCCTGAACACACCTCGTTTTCAGACCAGCACGCCCATGGGCGCACAAATGGGCTCAAATGCAATTGCTATTTAGAGCTGGGTGTAAAAATGATACAAATGATAAGAAAATGTCAGGCTGAAACTAGCAAAAATACACAATGGGTTATTGTGTTTGTAGTCAAAATTTTAAACTGGATGACAACGAACACAGTGTTTTAGGCCAAACGGAGGGGAAAACTGAAAGAAACTGCTGTTCTGTCAGTTTCGCCCGAAGCCAACCGCTGTCACATACAGCAGGTAAAAAAGCTGCTGCCATAGTATTTTTTTTTTTTTTACCATAATACTGTTTAAAGTACGAGTACGATATCATTTTCAGTGATAAACCTACTCTTACAATAACTGTTCTGTTAATAACCCTCTGTCGATTCGACCATCAGTCACCGGTGATACAAAAATGTAGAAGCACGTAAATGTCACGAAAGCTCTTAAGCTGTCAAAAGGTGTTTTTGTCAGAAAAATAAATGTGACTGTTTTGGTTCAGGTAACTCACCAAACGAGTAAGCATTGTTCATTTACATATACTACCGACATTGTAACAATACAAAGCAGGTTGAAAAAAGGGGCAAAGTTAAACTTTAAGGAATTTTTGCTCTTCAGAAAATACTAATAATACACTAAATGTAACACTTTTTTCAAAAATGCAAAAGGAAGAAAAAATCCTGAACCTCTATTTTCATTGCTTTGGGCTGAATGACATAGATCTTGTTCTTGTAGCCACACCACACTTTATCATGCACAACGGTCATGCAGCGGATTGAGTGATGTGGCCGGCCGAGGTCCAAGAGGTGGTAGTTGGTTAAATCCCACTGGCTGTCTGTAAATGTAGAAGGAAGATGATTTTATACTAAATGTCAAAGTTGGGATAAGTATCTGAATTATTAGCAAACTGGCAGTTTCTTACCAAGACCTCTGTGGAAGATGGCCAGTGTACCGTCAGCCAGAGCCACCAAAACACGGCCTCTCACATGTCTATGTAGAGAAACAATATAAAATGTCATTAGAACTCATTGTTTTCTTTTGATTTCAGCTCAAGATTGAATAAAAGTGCAACAAAAGTAGAGCTAAAAAGCAAATTGCTTTATCATCTGGATACATATATTGAAAAACCACTCCAAAATTTAAAATATCTTCCTGAATTTGTATCGTCACTTTCCACTTACACAATGTTCAAGATGGAATCCTTCAGCTTGACAGCATGAAGACACTTCCTCCACCGAGCAACAGATGAATGCACGTATAAACTACATAAAAGACATTTGCAAATGATGAATTGTCAGATTGTTTTTCAATGGTTCGATATAGCAAATCGTTGATGATCTGATTGTACAATAAACAGCTCTCTAAAAAAAATTTCAGTGCAGTGCAGTTGCTATACTGTAGATCTTAGTCAAAGTAGACACAACATTTATTCGGCATAAATGAAAACAAGGCAGGCTTTGTCTTATCATTGAGTACTTTAGTGTTGATCAAAAAAAATAAAAGTATACTTAGTTTTGTCCACTCGAAAATTGTGAAAAAACTCATACAAAAATTCTTGTATATAAAAGTAATTTTGCCCGATAACATTCTCGCTACATACAGTGAGGAAAATAAGTATTTGAACACCCTGCTATTTTGCAAGTTCTCCCACTTGGAAATCATGGAGGGGTCTAAAATTGTCATCATAGGTGTATGTTCACTGTGAGAGACATAATCTAAAAATAAAATCCAGAAATCACAATATATGATTTGTTAACTATTTATTTGTATGATACAGCTGCAAATAAGTATTTGAACACCTGTCTATCAGCTAGAATTCTGACCCTCAAAGACCTGTTAGTCTGCCTTTAAAATGTCCACCTCCACTCCATTTATTATCCTAGATTAGATGCACCTGTTTGAGGTCGTTAGCTGCATAAAGACACCTGTCCACTCCATACAATCAGTAAGAATCCAACTACTAACATGGCCAAGACCAAAGAGCTGTCCAAAGACACTAGAGACAAAATTGTACACCTCAACAAGGCTGGAAAGTGCTACGGGGAAATTGCCAAGCAGCTTGGTGAAAAAAGGTCCACTGTTGGAGCAAATCATTAGAAAATGGAAGAAGCTAAACATAACTGTCAATCTCCCTCGGACTGGGGCTCCATGCAAGATCTCACCTCGTGGGGTCTCAATGATCCTGAGAAAGGTGAGAAATCAGCCCAGAACTACACAGGAGGAGCTGGTCAATGGCCTGGAAGAAGAATTATGAGTACCATCCCAAGAACACCATCCCTACTGTGAAGCATGGGGGTGGTAGCATCATGCTTTGGGGTGTTTTTCTGCACATGGGACAGGGCGACTGCACTGTATTAAGGAGAGGATGACCGGGGCCATGTATTGCGAGATTTTGGGAACAACCTCCTTCCCTCAGTTAGAGCATTGAAGATGGGTCGAGGCTGGGTCTTCCAACATGACAATGACCCGAAGCACACAGCCAGGATAACCAAGGAGTGGCTCTGTAAGAAGCATATCAAGGTTCTGGCGTTCTGTCTCCAGACCTAAACCAAATAGTCTTTGGAGGGAGCTCAAACTCTGTGTTTCTCAGCGACAGGCCAGAAACCTGACTGATCTAGAGAAGATCTGTGTGGAGGAGTGGGCCAAAATCCCTCCTGCAGTGTGTGCAAATCTGCTGAAAAACTACAGGAACGTTTGACCTCTGTAATTACAAACAAAGGCTTAAAGGCTGAGATTTTCTCAGGTGTTCAAATACTTATTTGCAGCTAACTAGCTAAAGCTATCATACAATAGTTTTAAAAAATCATACATTGTGATTTCTGGATTTTTTTTTTTGATTATGTCTCTCACAGTGGACATGCACCTACGATGACAATTTCAGTCCCCTCCGTGATTTCTAAGTGGGATAACTTGCAAAATAGCAGGGTGTTCAAATACTTATTTTCCTCACTGTATATAAAAAAATACTTCTTTTTTTTATAGTTTCGGTATTTAGTGTTTAAAAATAAAGGAAATGTATATTGTGCTGTTGGCCAGATGTAATTCTTTTTGTGTTGTGTGCATCTCACCAGCCGTTCTGAGCCCCCAGCCACATAGTGGGCAGTGCGCTGCTCATCCGCTGGGTCTCTTCTTTTGCCAAATCTGCCTTGCCACCTGCTGAGACCATATAGTCCCTGTCTTGATCCAACTCCCTGGCAAGGAACCCAACCAAGGATGAGAACCCATCCAAATCTTGATGTAAACAAAAATAAGATATTGGGTCTGACTCACCTTTGGTTATCATTGCCTGCTGAAGCCCCAGAAGACTCTGTTCCGAGTGGGTCTGTAAACACATGCTCTGTGTAGATTCCTGGCTGACTGGTGTCCTGTCCTGGGCTCTCCTGGTCTTCCTCAGTGGCCTCCATAGCCTCCTCTGCTGCAGGGACCCCGTCTTCACTGGGAGCTCTGGAGAGAACTACAGCAGAGAGACTTACAAGTAGTGATGGAAGATAAAATGCTTTTCGAAACTCTAAATCAAGTGAACCAATTGCTTCACAAATTAATTCACTGTTCTGAAGAGCTCGAAACACCACATGCTGGCTGGTCAATGCAACGGACGATGCATCAAAAATTCAGCCCAAACACCTCTTACAAACAAATTGCACGTTTCCTGATAGTGTAATCTATAAAATGTAATCTACAAATAATCAAATACCATTAAATATGAAATTTCTATAAGACTTGTGTTCTTATATTATTTGTAGTGATTGTTTTATGTAGAAGCAATTCAATCTCATTATCTGTTTTGTATTATTCACACATAAGTATTAAAATTCATTAAAATAATAAAATAAAAAAACCTACACTATAAAACTGACCAGAGATCAGTTGAAACCATTAGACACTTGTTCATGGGTTCACCAAATCTACGCCATTTAGTGACAAACCTTATGAATTCTTCAATGTTTCGAAACCAAGGTTTGAAACGTAATCATGTAATTAAGCTTTATTTGCTGAAATCACGTGAATTGCCAAATGTGAAACAAGCTTCGAAACACTGATTCGAAACTAAATCATAAATGTTTCAAAGCTTTGTGACGTAGTAAAAAAAAAATCACTACTTCCAAGTGTCAGTTATGCCAGGAGTTTAATATTAATCTTTAAATAGCTCAACCAACCAAAAATGTAGATTCTGAACTATTGGTTCTATAAAAGTTGTCGAAATGACATGAATTATACTACAAACGGTTCGTACCACTTCCTCTGGCAGGACTCTGTTCTGCTGACTGTTCGTTGACTCCTGTGCTGCCCGTCTGAGATCCTGAGCTGGACTCTTCAACGTTGCAGCCCACCGCTGACACATCACTCAACACACCCTCACTGCCCTGAGAGCTGCTACTGGCCAATAAAAAGTCTGGTCCCGCCTCCATGTCCTGAGGAATCTCCTCCCCTGCGGGATAGTCTGTCTCCAAGACTCCTAGAAATCATATTACAATAAACATAATTATTGCTTAGGAGTTAATTGTGTGAATTATGTCAATTATTTCTCCACTCCCTTTTTCATCTGACAATTATTTAATTATTAATTCAATTAATCGGTTTCGGCCGATAAAAGCTATTATTGTCCATCAGCTGATTGTTTAAAAACAGCTAAAGATCAGGGCCGATTATATCCTGTCAATCAAAAGGAGACATTTACTACACACACAGTACAAGTTAACACAACAATAACGTATTAACAGTTAAAAAACAGGCTCTATCTGACCCTATGGCTCACCTGTAGTTCAAGCCAGGGTTGCCAGGTCCACTGTTTTTCCCTACACAAAACATTATTGTAGCACGCTTCCTATCCAATAATCGCAAAGAGCTTTGTGCTTTGTTACGTTTGATATGAAACTAAGACTTCTCTTTCAAATTCTGTTCATTTTATCACAAAATAAATGTATCACTTAAATGTGATGTGACAGATCACTAAAGTGCCTCAACAGCGGAAAAATGTCAATGAAAAACTTGCACAATGTCATTTAACGTAGCATTTACATCAAGAAAATTATCCAATATTCACAGTTCATTAGTTAACTATAAAAACACTGAAGAGGAGCTTCTTTTCTGTTAAATATATATGTACGATTGAATAAATTTGCCATGAAGACAAGTGTATAGGTGCAACTGAGTTACACCGAGTTATACAAACATTTCAGTTTTTATTTGAGTGTAATTATTATACCTGAAAATAAATAGCAGTTGAATATGATACCACTGTTGTTAATTTTAACTTCTAATATTATAGTAATGTACCAAATGTTAAAATGTGTACCGTCAAAATAAAAGCGCGAGGGTTTAACACTGGGAAGTGAAGAAATGCAGACATACATATTAGCATTGCAACTTTAGTATTGTGGTGTAATTATATATTTATACATTTAATTTACACATATTTATATCTAAAACATTGTGAATGTAATGTAGACTAAAATGAGGTTTGAGCCCAATTCAAGGTACAAAGTCAATGCACCCTCTTTAAGTTTGAACACTGAAAAAGGTCTGAGTTGGTATCAAAGTGTGGTGTCTTTGTAATTTTTACCTAGATGTCTTTAAATCACAATAATTTGTTGGCCAAATCCAGCAGACCTAGCACAATGATACCATTTACATTTTGTATTTGTTTATCAAGATATAATGATAAACTATTTATGTCTATGACTGAAAGAAACATGACAAAGAAAGTGTACGACAGATGATGTGTACAAATATGTATGTGTTATGAGGGTGTACAATTCTGACCTGGTACACTGGCGATACACAGCACACATGAGTTGCAGACATAGAAGCTGTCCAGCAGGTCGTCGGGCCGCGTCACATCTATGACCATCACCTTTGTGGAGGAGTGTGTGCTCGTACAGATCCAAACGCGACTGGACATCTCCACATGCACCGTCTGCTCCCGTTCCTGCTCCTGTCAACACACAGAATAGCACTGCATTGAAAACTAATACTGTAAATACACTCACCTAAAGGATTATTAGGAACACCATACTAATACAGTGTTTGACCCCCTTTCGCCTTCAGAACTGCCTTAATTCTACGTGGCATTGATTCAACAAGGTGCTGAAAGCATTCTTTAGAAATGTTGGCCCATATTGATAGGATAGCATCTTGCAGTTGATGGAGATTTGTGGGATGCACATCCAGGGCACGAAGCTCCCGTTCCACCACATCTCAAAGATGCTCTATTGGGTTGAGATCTGGTGACTGTGGGGGCCATTTTAGTACAGTGAACTCATTGTCATGTTGAAGAAACCAATTTGAAATGATTGGAGCTTTGTGACATGGTGCATTATCCTGCTGGAAGTAGCCATCAGAGGATGGGTACATGGTGGTCATAAAGGGATGGACATGGTCAGAAACAATGCTCAGGTAGGCCGTGGCATTTAAACGATGCCCAATTGGCACTAAGGGGCCTAAAGTGTGCCAAGAAAACATCCCCCACACCATTACACCACCACCACCAGCCTGCACAGTGGTAACAAGGCATGATGGATCCATGTTCTCATTCTGTTTACGCCAAATTCTGACTCCATCTGAATGTCTCAACAGAAATCGAGACTCATCAGACCAGGCAACATTTTTCCAGTCTTCAACTGTCCAATTTTGGTGAGCTTGTGCAAATTGTAGCCTCTTTTTCCTGTTTGTAGTGGAGATGAGTGGTACCCGGTGGGGTCTTCTGCTGTTGTAGCCCATCCGCCTCAAGGTTGTGCGTGTTGTGGCTTCACAAATGCTTTGCTGCATACCTCGGTTGTAACGAGTGGTTATTTCAGTCAAAGTTGCTCTTCTATCAGCTTGAATCAGTCGGTCCATTCTCCTCTGACCTCTAGCATAATTTTTGCCCACAGGACTGCCGCATACTGGAGGTTTTTCCCTTTTCACACCATTCTTTGTAAACCCTAGAAATGGTTGTGCGTGAAAATCCCAGTAACTGAGCAGATTGTGAAATACTCAGACCGGCCTGTCTGGCACCAACAACCATGCCATGCTCAAAATTGCTTAAAATCACCTTTTTTTCCCATTCTGACATTCAGTTTGGAGTTCAGGAGATTGTCTTGACCAGGACCACACCCCTAAATGCATTGAAGCAACTGCCATGTGATTGGTTGATTAGATAATTGCATTAATGAGAAATTGAACAGGTGTTCCTAATAATCCTTTAGGTGAGTGTATATTATACTGCAAAAACAGATTTTTTTCCTCTGTATTTTGTCTTGTTTTCCAGTACAAATATTTAAAAATCCTTCAATAAATATACAGAGACTTGAGAAGCAAAATGACATGACATTACAATTAAAACCGGCAAAAATGTTGGCCAATGGGTTAAGCAAAAAAAAACTTGTTTTCCCTTTAAATAATGTTTAATTTTCCTACCCCACTTTTTTATTGTTTTATGCATGGTCACATAATTTTCAAAAAAAATTCAGAAAACAAGACTTAATATACCATATTTCCTCAAATAAAAGCCGGGGCCTTTATTTACCTGAACTGCAGAAGGTCACCGGCTTTTATTTGAAGCAGGCTTTTATTAGGGGCAGGCCTGTATTTCGAATTCCATCTATTTGAAAAAATAATAGTTTTAAATAAACCGTTTTAAATGAAAAGCGATAGCGCTCCAGAGGACAGATATCATCAGGGGCGCGGGAAGTGGGGGGGTTTCAAAGGATTGCAAATGCAATGCAATTTTTTGTTCATTTTATTCATTTTTAGAATTTAATAATTTATTTGTAATAAACATTTTAAGTGGCCCCTTTTTTTTTATAATATTATTTATTATTATAATATTATAATATTTTTTATATTATTTATAAGTTGAATTGTGTTTTTAAAATATACATGAGGTCATAATGTGACTGTTGCGGTGTGTGCGTTGAAAGAGCGGTAATATTTCCTCCAGTGGAGATCAAGCGTCTTTCTGGAGATTCTGCTCATTTCTGAAGCTCATTCCGCTCAGCACCGCCGCTCAACCCAGAACTCCCTTTGTGACCTGCTGGATCAAATATAGGCTTATCTGAAATAAATAGTAAGGGCTGTCCCTGACTAAAGTTTTTTTCCTTTTCTAGTAGTTCATTTAAGCCGGCGCTGCCACCTCCACCTCATGTCATTGTGTTATAGGCTATTTGCTTGTTATTTATTAAATCCGGGCAATTTGGTTGATAAAACATAGATTAAAATGAAGATACAATTTATACAAAACAAAATGTACTTTTGTGATATATTTGCTGTTCTTTCGTGTTTTATAGACTCAATATAAACTCTATAATTTCGTTATTTTACTAACCCAACTAATATGCTTTCTATATTCCACGTGAGGGAAAAAAAGCTTCCTTCCACTTAAGAAGAGTTGTGTTCCTTTAAGCACTTTTTATTTTAATATATATCTCTTTACATAAATATTATTTTCTACTTTAAAAAAAACCCTATAATTTCGTTATTTTTCTAACCCAACTAATGCGCGCACTTTTCTCAATCCGTTATGGAGCTATTCAATTTTGATTTTGCATATTGTTTTTTAAATGTTCGTTCGAGTAGTTCAAATGACCACTTTACAATATTTCAATAACATAATTTTGAATTTTGAAGCCTATGCTGTTTTCTTGTACAAAATAAAATAGTTTAGGTTAAATGCAGAGTAAGATGTGTAAAAAAGACAAGAGGCTAAGAGATTGTCCAGATCATTTGTGTAGCTTTCACAGACTAACACACGTCACATACCTTATTTAAAATAGCAGATATGCATCAGTTATATTCTCTATTTAATTTACAGAGCAATCCCTGCAAAGTGTTTAGGTTAAGTATAAAAGAGACTAGGATTGTGCGTCGCACTCGCAAGACTCCTACCGGGGGCGATGGCCACGATGGTTTCGCTCCTTCGGCACAACCCTACTGTACATTACGCTGAACTTGAATGCACATGAAATGAAAGGAAATAATTTTCCCCCGGCCTTAATTTGAGACCGGCCTTTATTTGTTCGTGCTGGCCACGCCCCCGGCAACTATCAGAGGCCCGGCGTTTAATTGACTACAGGCTTTTATTTGAGGAAATACGGTAAGTAATTTTGCCTCTCAGCTAAATGTATCTTGATTTTAAAATATATTTAGATATGTAGGAAAACAAGACAAATATATATATTGCAGTGTAAAAATGTCTATATTTTCTGGTGGTGGAAACTACATAGTCCGATCCATTTTTTATGGAAACTCAAGCCTAAATGCCTAGTTTAAAGGACACATATTCAACACTTTAATAGCTTTTTAATCTATTAAAATCTACTTACAATGTCATTCAAGATTTCTTACATCAAAACCAGTAATAATTTTGTTTTCAATGCCTATTTTCCACCCTCTCTCTGATTTATAGGTTTGTGCTACTCTGTCTTTCTGTATGTGTATGGCTTCTAAATGTAAATGATCTTTATTATGATTGACTAGCCTCTTTGCATTTCAAATAAGTAACGATACCCTCACCAAGATTCTACATTCCAAACAGGTTATGTAAATGTGGACGGCCATATGCTAATAAGCTCATACTTTTGATGCCATGACCACAATGTTTTCTGGATGCGCTTGATCTATTTTCTACATCAAGCTCTTATACTTCAAACAAGTCCATGCTTTCCATGAAAAGGCCCTTTTAAAAGTTTATCAAATATTTTACTTTAGGTTCCTGCTCCGGCTGATCTAGGCTGCTCTGAGAGCCTTTCCTCTGTTTGGAGGTGTCAGTCTCCACCGTAGACTCCTCACCAGAAATGCCTGAGCCTGCGTCACATGACCGCCCACCTGAGAGGTTCACTCCAGCTGCACACAGGAGCTGCACAGGGGAAAATCAGAAAAATACATCTATTAGAGAGTCTTTATACATGTAGGTGCACTTTTTTTTTTCTCAACAGACAACACTACTGAAGCAAAATGGAATGAGAAATTTGCAGAGGAAGACTGAAAAAGCTGTATGGTCTGGTTTCAGGTAATTATGATTTTCAATCCATTCATACTTCTTCCTACATCTTTCCTGACTAAATTACCTTCATTCTAGTCCTCACCTTCATAGAAGCATCTTTCTGCTCCAGTGGCTTGAGACACACAGGAACAGGTAGGTTTATTTTGTTCTCTGCATGGCCACCATTGGCAACCTATACAGAAAAGGACAACAGCACAATTATAGATGTGGAAAATGTAGAAAATATGGAATCAAATAAAGTAAAATCAAATGTTGCAGTGTTTTTAAATAGTACTTAAGAGCACGATAAAAACAAAATAAAACATAACATAAAAAACTGAAAAATGTATAAGATAAAAAGGGTCCATACACATTTTTGGAGGCAAATATTCATGACCTAATGTTCCATGAATGTCTATATGTGTAAAATAATGAATAATAAATAAATAAAACTCCATGTTCAAATTTATCATAGCACATCTCAACTAAAATTAATGACTATAAATGCTATTTGTTTTAATTCAAAGTAAAAGCAGTGACTCAGAACATAACGTCACATGACTGAATGCCCGAATGCTAAGTACTGTAATTTGTTTAACCAACATTATCAATTAAATTCAGGGCCTGAATTTGCCTGGGGGGGAAGTTTTAGGCAGTGGCTATGTGGTTATGAATATATTCTTAGCGATAGATTCTATTTATACTAAGTGAAAATAGCAGCATTTCTTACTGATCTGCTATTTACACTAGTTAGATGCCATTTATACTTATAAATAGTGGCAGATACTATTTGCACCTCAGTGTTGTTGTACATTAAACAGTATGCAATAATAGCAGAGAGTGTAAATTATTATATTTGTTAAAATTATTAAATGAATGACACCTTATTGGGACAGTGAAGCCCTCCCGAAACCTACTATATATATATATATATATATATATATATATATATATATATATATATATATATATATATATATATATATATATATATATATATATATATATATATATATATATTAGTTTTAAAGACTAAAATCATTGCCTGTTTTTGACTTTATATACACAATCAAAACGTATGACTCTTGCCTTGCATTTGCCCGGGAGACTCCAGCCATGTGCGGTCACCCTGCCATCCTCCTTCTGCATGTGAGCTTTCACATGCTGGTACTGAGCCCGCTTCTGCTCCCGTCGGGACAGAGAACCACTCGAGTCCACCCTAAACGGAGAAAAAACAAGTATTGAGTTTGTTGTGCTGTGTGATGCCAGACAAGAACATCTTCCTATGAGGTTTCTAGATCTAAATGTTTCTCAACAGGCATAACATTTTAAATATGTTTGACAAGGTAAAACAGAAGAGTTACTCTTCTTTGAGGAAGTCGAATGCTTTGGACTTTTCTCTGGGGAACTGGGAGAAGGTGTTGCTCTTTTTCATGATGCTGGGTGGGTTGTACTTGACGTTGGACGGTAAACCTCTCGCTGTGTTGCTGGATGTTGAGGAACTGGAGGAACTGAACAGGCGACTGAAGCTGGAACAGGACATGGAGAGATGGATGTGAACAGGCCGAGCTCACATTTGTGCTCTGTATGACAAGCATGGAATTTTCAAGAGTCTTACAATTGCCTGATGCTTGACCTCTTCTTCTCTGCAACTTCAGAGTTTTCTCTTGAAGCTCTGTGGAAAAACAAGACATCATGTGTCTCCATGTGGCGGCATGGGGTTTTTGCTCTTGAGCCAGAAAAACTGGCCTACTTTCTTGGACAATTAGTATGAGAACAGAGCTCAAGCTGAGCGTAAAAAAATGGTCTGGTCAGACACTAAAGACAGCAGAGATAAACAAACAGTTTGACTTCAAAACAGTAGCATCATAAATGTGGTTTGCTTGGCTGCTGTGCTAACAAATATATTATAATTTTGGACAAAAAAAAAATACTTTTTGAACTGTAGATTAAAGTTCCCCCTACTATGCTATTTTAAAGGGGTGGTAAAACACATTCTTTCGAAGGCTTGATTGTGTTTGTGGGGTGCACTGTAACGTGTTCATGCTTCGTTTTTAAAAAATTGCATTATTTTTCACATATTTGACCTTTATTCTACACTGCTCTGTCCCTCCTTGTAAAAACGGTCTGATGGTTTCCGGGTTGTATGAAGCCAGTCCCTCAAAAATACGCAATGAGCTCTGATTGGTTAGCTGGCCCAGTGTGTTGTGATTCGCTAACAGCCTAGTGCACGTTTGTCGGAAACGTCACGCCCCTTACCTTTACCGGTAAACTGTGCTTTGGGTAGTACAATGGCGTCAATAAAACCATACCAATTTGAGCCCAAATCAGACCCAGACAATTTTAGTGAAGATGATCGAGCAGAACCTGTTCATAGTGATCGCTACTGAATGGCACTGTTACTTTTGTAGCCTATTTTTAGAACGATTATAGCCAAATATCTGTCGCAAGAACTATTAACCAAAAACGAACACTAAACATTGGCTTTACTAGTAGCCAAATCAAACACAGAACCATGTTTAGCATGCCTGTAGATAAACAATACATAAAAGCTCTAATCAAAGAATAATTTACACTAATGCCAAGTTCGCTGTTGAGATTTTAAAAAGTTTGTAACGTTAGGTGTTTGTCGGATAACGTTAAGTATGAATGAGCATTTAACAAACTGGTTTGCAGAGCCAAACACTTCCTTGCTACAACGTACAATTAACAATACGAACTATTACAGGAAAACATTGCAGAAAAATAAATCATACTTACAGGTTGTGGCCCATAAACAGCTTCTGTTTTTAAATCCATCTTTCAGGACAAGCCGTTGTGCGAATCCTGCATTGAACTCGCGAAGATTGTGGAAGCTTTCCTCCGTGAAATGTGCAGCGGGAGCCGCGCGCGCCAATTGTGCATTCACACTGGCAGTGTTTGTCTCGCGCAGCTGAACTGCGGCTCGTGTATTGCAAATATGTTGTAACTTTGCAGATCATTACAGAACATTACACACTTGCTAAAGTTAGAAAAGTGAAATCGTGGTTTACCACCCCTTTAAAGGTTTCTAATTTTGTTTTGGAGATCTGCTACAATAAGGTCAAAAACACTTTCATTTTCTCATACTATACATTGTAGCATCACCTCTTTTCTCACACTGTCTAAAACGTTTCGATAAATGATTCTGATACCCCAGTCTGTTGTGATTGGTCTGCTCTGCTCTGATTGGTCAGATCTGTTGCCCAGTTTGTTGTGATTGGTCTACTCTGCTCTGATTGGTCAGATCTGTTGCCCAGTCGGTTGTGATTGGTCACTAAAACATCCTTTCTTTACAGTACTGCATTACAGTGAAATGTTTACCGGATCATTTCTGTCCACCTGACGGCCTCCTGCAGCTCCATCAGTCTCTCCTTGTACTGATTTCGCTCCATCAGGACTCGAGCCATCTCCACACGTGTGAACCTTCTCCTCTGAGCTGTGGGCACATCGCTCTGTGGAAACCCGATGAAAGAGGACACAAAATTACACACATATGGGCCTAGCAATTGTTATTTTAACATGTATTAGCTGTTATTTGTTGTTTTAAATATAATAAAATAATATGCTAAACTAGCAATGGAACAAGTCACCTCAAATCAAGGGCAACAATTTCTGAGACAAACAAGATATACTGTACACAAAACTATCATATGGCTAATACACAACTGTTCAAAACCTCTAAGATTTATTCATGTTTTAGAAAGAAGTCTCTTTTGCTCACCAAGGCTGCATTTATTTGATTAAAACAGTAATATTGTGAAATATTATTCCAAATTAAAATAAATATTTTCTATATGAATATATTTTAAAGTGTAATCCTGTGATGTCAAAGCTGTATTTTCAGCATCTTTAGTCCAATCTTCAGTGTCACATGATCCTTCAGAAATCATTCTAATATGATGATTTAATGCTCAAGAAACATTTCTGATTATCGTCAATGTTGAAAACAGTTTTGCTGCTAATATTTTAGTGAAAACTGTGAAAAAGATTTTTCAGGATTATTCGATGAAGAGAAAGTTCAAAAGAACAGCATTTATTTGAAATAGAAATCTTTTTTAACATTATGAATGTCTTTACTGTCCCTTTTGATCAATTTAATGCATCCTCTGACCCCAAACGTGTGAACGTTAGTGTATAATTGTTGTGATAATATTTAAATAATAATACTCACCTCATCTTCTTCTTTATTATTGTTCTGTTTGGCCACCTCTGTCTCTGCTTTCACTCTGTGTATAATCATACGTATTAGTCCCTCATTTCCAGTGCAATTGTACAGTCTAGTTAAACAATTACATAGTCCAAGTAGCATGATATGAAAAAGACGCATATTAATGTAAAAAACATCACCTGTGGCTGCTAACCTGAATATGTCATGTTTGATTTATTTGATTTACTGCCTGACACCCTGAAAACTGCATATAAATGCACCCCTTTGGCATATTATTTGGACAAAACAATGACTCACTTTTTGAGTTCCTCCTCCAGCTCTTTGTTTTTCTCCTCTAGTTTGGTTTTGGCCTGCAAAACCGCATCCAGCTCCCCTTGAAGAACCTCTCTCTCACATGACAGCTCGTCCACACGAGCGATCAGATCATTCTTCACCACGTTCAGCGCATTTCTGTGCACACAAACACAAACAATATGGTGTCAACAACAAAGCCACATAAAACAGCAAATAAACTGTAAAAAGCAAACAAACTGACTCACTTCGTCTCAAGCAATTGCACATTTTCCTGAATAAGATTCTCCACCTCACGACTCATGCCTGCGAAATACAACACAAATGATTACAGTAATCCCAATGCAAATTGATGACAACTGCAATGATCCGATCATTAAAACACTGTTCAAAAATTCAAAATGTTTGAGATGAATTTAATAAGTGTTTTTAGGTTGGACAAGGCCATATGAATGGTCTTACCGGAAAGACTTGGGTTTGAAAGCGCATGCACTGCATGTGTTCGACAGAGAGACAGACACATGGAGAGTGAAACAGGAATGGACAGCTGTGAGGTGAGAGTTAACAGGTCACAGAAAAACCAAGAGAGATGCTGGAAAGAGTGGAGAGTCTACTGACAGATCAGCATGACTATTCTACCACATTTAGATTAGCTATATGACTAGGCCCACACACAATCCATGCCCAGTTTATTTAATATTACGGCTGATTTGTCCAACAAGACAGCTACAAACAAAGAGTAGTATGGGCCCAGGCTTCAATTTGTGGAAAAGGGCAAAAACTTGGGACACTTAAGTAATTTTGGGGTATAATAAATACATTTGGAGACTACGATCTTTATGACTAAATTAAAATATTAAAGGTGCACTGTGTAAATTTTAGTGGCATCTAGTGGTGAGGTTTTGAATTGCAACCGGCCAACTCTCACCCCTCCCTTTCGAAGCACATAGAGACGCTACGGTGGCCGATACAGGACAATTTCATCGTCTGAGACAGGAGAGAGTAGCTAGCGCTCTGTAGAGAAGTTTGTCCGTTTAGGGCTACTGTAAAAAACATGAAGGGGTAAAATGGCGACTTCACTGTAAGGGGACCCGCAGTGTATGGAGATAGAAATGGCTCATTCTAAGGTAATAAAAGCATACCGGTTCATTATGCAAGGTGTTTATACACCACTGAAAACATAGTTATGTATATTATATTGCATCTCTGTCAATAGATCCTCATAAATATTACACTCTGCACCTTTAAATCTTTAAAGCATGTAATGACACACATTATTTCATTAAAGTATTTGGTTGAAAACTGTTGAGTCATCAGATGATCAATATTTTCTCTTAAAAAATATTTATTTTATACCATTTAAAATATATATAATATATACACACACTACCATTCAAAAGTCGGGGTTTGTAAGAATTTGTTTTAAAGAAATTTAAAGAAATGAATCCTTTTATTCAGCAAGGACACATTAAATTGATCAAAAGTGGCATTAAAGACATTTATAATGTTACAAAATATTTTTTTTGTATTATTCATCAAAGAATCCTGAACAAATGTACCACTGTCACCACAAAAATGTTATGCACCATTTTGTTTTTAACATTGATAATAATAATAAATGCTTCTTGAGCATCATATTAGAATTATTTCTGATGGATCATGTGAAGACTGGAGTAATGATGCTGAAAATTCAGCTTTGATTACAGGAATCAATTACATTTTAACATATATTCATTTAGAAAACAGTTATTATAAATTGTATATTATATATTATATATATATATATATATATATATATACTGGCACTATTTATTTGCTGTATGATTCAGTTAAAGGGGAAAGTATGAAAAAGTATGAATGAAAGATTAAGATGCTAAGAATGCTGCCAAGTGAAACAGAGGACGCTGAAAATAAAGAAGCAAGGATGTCATACACACCGGAGTACTCCACTGCGGTTAGAGGGAAGAGGAACAGGACAACAGGGCATGGAGAGAGAAATCTGGGTCAGTTCAACATGCAGAACAGAGCATCATGGGACTGTGCCACTATATCACAGAACTCATCTCATAACGATGGAAAATGACACACATTTTATGTTTATAAAACTCAAGCTCAAGTAAAAATGTCATATGTTTGTGTAATACACATTTCTCTTGATAATATCTGAAAATGAACAGCAATAAACGCACCCAGCAGATCTGCTCCTTCATCCACGTCTCCAATCAAACCTGTGCCTGCTGACGACACTTCTTCAAAGAGAGAGTCTGTGTTGCGGTCAAATGCCATGTTCTCAATCCCTCGGGTCGGGGTACTTCAACACATCAGCAACAAGCATGTTACATCATTCAAATATATGCCAGCATTGGATTTCACCTGAAAGGGTAATGCTGCAGTTACTCAGTTCGGTTCGGAGAATCCTATTAAACTGAGGTTTTAAGGTGTTATCTCCATTGTTGGGAAAGTTACTTTTAAAAGTAATGTGTTACGAAAAAAGTAACTGATTACATTACTTAGTTACTTTTTGTGGAAAGTAAAGTTATGTTACTTTTGAGTTTATTTCACCTGGCTGAGGCTCGCTCTCTTCCAGGCTTTGAGTTTTTTTTACTGAGAAGTTCTTTTTCGCAAGTGTTTAAAGCAGTAATGCATTCAACAACATAGCCTATATCATACGCCTTCATTTTCTATTCTATTCTGAGCACTTAGAATATTTCCTGACCCCTAGAGCACATTCAAATGTTTCAGACACAATGTTATGGCACGTTGGTTACCTTGCACCTTTATATCCGAGGTCCATGTCCAGCTCTGGGGTGGACTCAATAATGGCCTGAACATCTGACTTCTCCTCGTTATCAGCCAGACCTGAATAATCAGAATGGACAATTACATATTTGTCTGTCTTGTTCTCGGGACTCAATGCATTTAACATGTGATCTGCAATATACAAGTATGCTTGTATTATATTACTCATAATAAAGTTAAACTCAAGAATGAGTGAAATTGTTACTTTTTCACTGATACACTGTAGCTGCGTTTCCACCGCAGGAACCTTCCCCAGGAACTAGGAACTTTGGGGTGGTATTAGGTGTGTTTCCACTGCAGGGACCAGGGTCTAAATGAAGTTCTGGGTAAAAAAATTCCCCCTCAGAAAGTCCCTGTTCACGAGGTAGTACTTTTCAAAGTTCACAAACTTTCGGGGGTGGGAGTTGGTTAATTGGTTGACTCCACGCAGCATTTTATGTCAACCACCATTTCTGTTGTGGTGCGTGCAGTAAGAGTTGTTTGCTATTCGAATCAACAATGGAGTTTAAAAAATACGGCCGACATCAAGGTTCAGGCTTTATTAAGCTTATATGCGGAGGACGAAAAGTCATGCGCAATACTTGTCACCGGACTAATTTGCCTAATCTTCACGGTACTTTAGACCGCGATTGAAACGCAAACAGCAACCGTTCTGGGGGGAAAAAGGTTCCTGGGACAAATTGTTCTGGGTAATTTTGTATATTTTATATATATATATAGACCAAAGAGCTGTCCAAAGACACTAGAGACAAAATTGTACACCTCCACAAAGCTGGAAAGGGCTACGGGAAAAAAGGTCCACTGTTGGAGCAATCATTAGAAAATGGAAGAAGCTAAACATGACTGTCAGTCTCCCTCGGACTGGGGCTCCATGCAAGATCTCACCTCGTGGGGTCTCAATGATCCTAAGAAAGGTGAGAAATCAGCCCAGAACTACACGGGAGGAGCTGGTCAATGACCTGAAAAGAGCTGGGACCACCGTTTCCAAGGTTACTATTGGTAATACACTAAGACGTCATGGTTTGAAATCATGCATGGCACGGAAGGTTCCCCTGCTTAAACCAGCACATGTCAAGGCCCGTCTTTAGTTTGCCAATGACCATTTGGGTGATCCAGAGGAGTCATGGGAGAAAGTCATGTGGTCAGATGAGACCAAAATAGAACTTTTTGGTCATAATTCCACTAAACGTGTTTGGAGGAAGAAGAATGATGAGTACCATCCCAAGAACACCATTCCTATTGTGAAGCATGGGGGTGGTAGCATCATGCTTTGGGGGTGTTTTTCTGCACATGGGACAGGGCGACTGCACTGTATTAAGGAGAGGATGACCGGAGCCATGTATTGCGAGATTTTGGGGAACAACCTCCTTCCCTCAGTTAGAGCATTGAAGATGGGTCGAGGCTGGGTCTTCCAACATGACAATGACCCGAAGCACACAGCCAGGATAACCAAGGAGTGGCTCTGTAAGAAGCATATCAAGGTTCTGGCGTGGCCTAGCCAGTCTCCAGACCTAAACCCAATAGAGAATCTTTGGAGGGAGCTCAAACTCTGTGTTTCTCAGCGACAGGCCAGAAACCTGACTGATCTAGAGAAGATCTGTGTGGAGGAGTGGGCCAAAATCCCTCCTGCAGTGTGTGCAAACCTGCTGAAAAACTACAGGAAACGTTTGACCTCTGTAATTGCAAACAAAGGCTACTGTACTAAATATTAACATTGATTTTCTCAGGTGTTCAAATACTTATTTGCAGCTGTATCATACAAATAAATTGTAAAAAAATTCATACATTGTGATTTCTGGATTTTTTTTTTTTAGATGTCATCGTAGCTTCTTCCATTTTTTAATGATTGCTCCAACAGTGGACCTTTTTTCACCAAGCTGCTTGGCAATTTCCCCGTAGCACTTTCCAGCCTTGTGGAGGTGTACAATTTTGTCTCTATTGTCTTTGGACAGCTCTTTGGTCTTGGCCATGTTAGTAGTTGGATTCTTACTGATTGTATGGGGTGGACAGGTGTCTTCATGCAGCTAACGACCTCAAACAGGTGCATCTAATTTAGGATAATAAATGGAGTGGAGGTGGACATTTTAAAGGCAGACTAACAGGTCTTTGAGGGTCAGAATTCTAGCTGATAGACAGGTGTTCAAATACTTATTTGCAGCTGTATCATACAAATAAATAGTTAAAAAATCATACATTGTGATTTCTGGATTAATTTTTTTTAGATTGTCTCTCACAGTGGACATGCACCTACGATGACAATTTCAGACCCCTCCATGATTTCCAATTGGGAGAACTTGCAAAATAGCAGGGTGTTCAAATACTTATTTTCCTCACTGTATATATATATATATATATATATATATATATATATATATATATATATATATATATATATATATATATATATATATATATATATTAATTGCTAAAGTTTATTCATGAATTGCATCTTATATTAGTATATATTCATGCAGTCAGTAGAGAACGAACTTACAAAAATTGTAAACTTTAAATGCAAGTTGCTTTAAATAAGTGTCTGCCAAGTGCATCATTCTAAATGTAAATGGCATTAAATTGATCGTGACAGTAAATACATTTATAACGTCACAAAATATTTCCGTTTCAAAAAATATAAAGCAGCACAACTGTTTTTTCAACAATGATAATAATCATAAATGTTTCTTGAGCATCAAATCATCATATTAGAATGATTACTGAAGGATCATGTGACACTGAAGACTGGAGTAATGATGATGAAAATACAGCTTTGATCACAGGAATAAATCACATTTTAAAATATATTCAAATAGAATGCAGCAGTATAGCAGTAACTAAAGCACAATTTACAAAACATTCAGCAATTTTAGAGTTATTTATACTTCTATTAATGCTTTCCATCCACAGTAAAAGAGCGTCTAACCCGCAGAGATGCTCCTGGTGCCAGGAACAGCCTGAACCTCTGTGTTCTTCCAGAATCCATCTCCATCCTCTCGATGGGAGTCCAGTGCCATGTCAGAGGCTGTAGTGGACATGGGAGTGACAGACTTTGAGCCCCCCTGGCTGAGGTCAGACAGCTCATCCTGAAATCATTCAATGCACAATGATCATTACGAGAAGGTCAGAGGTCACAGCTCAAGGACAGAGGAGAGCATGAACAATTCGGTTTATCCCTGCACATCAACTGACAACCTGAGGTGAGATCAACGAGCACACACAGGACAGACACAATGAAAATTATAATGAATAATATTCATAACTGCTGGCACCGTAAATGTCATCAAACTTATTTGAAAAGGGGATTATGAAATTGGTGTTAAATAATAACTAGATAAATCAGTGTCAGTGTAGAAACAAGAGAAACACTTGACAGCTCATTGATGCTACTGTAAGAAAGCTTACAACAAGATACACAACAAAACAACAAAGAACTGTTGTTAGAACAACAACAAAAAATGTTTGAGATTGATTGATACAGATTATTATTTAATAATGTATTTATTATTCATTATTATTAACTATCTGATATCCAGAAACGATTTCAAATATTGTTTTGTTTCTGCTTTTTGACACAATAATAGAAAGTGTATGAATAATAATAATAATAATAATAATAGTTATGCCATTTTACACATGCAAAGTTGTTTTGTAACTTTGATGTTTAATAGTTAGGATACGCATTTCAAATTGTATAAGTTATAAGTGTCAAATATTGTTTAATGTCTGCTTTTTGACACAATAAAAAATATTGTTAAAAAATATAATACAACTATGCAAAAGTGTATGCATAATAATAATAATAATAATAATAATTTGTGCAAAGACACTTTGTAACTTTGATGTTTAATTATTAATTATTAAACCATAATGTTAGAGTTGTTAAACATAAGAATAAATAACTTTTTTTTTAAAGTTTAAAATCAACTAAACCAATTATCGGTCAATCTCATACAAAAATACTACTACAAAAACACATTGCAACACACAGAGACCATTTACCATTTACACAACACAACAAAGCAAAGCAACTCATTTATAATGAATGATGAAATAAGTTTGGTTCGGGTATTGCTGTGAATGCAACACAACTGAAATTAATGCAGTGATTTATAGAAAAGAAAAACTAAATTAAAGCCAAGTGTTGGGGTAAAAGTCGGCGCAAAATCAAAATTGAAGCTATTTACTTTGTTAGTGCACATTACTACACCCTGTGTACAATTATTAGGCAAGTTGTATTTTTGTGGATTCAACTACAGTGCTTTTGGTCAATCCAAAATGTTCATAAACCTTAAACCTTAATATTTAAGGAAGCAAAAGTGAGGTTTTGGCTTACTTAGAATATTTATGTGTACAATTATTGGGCAACTGCAAGCATGCAGAATTATTATGCAACAAAATGAAAAACGAAACTTTTCCCATCTCACTTTATCTTTTTCTGTTAAAGTGAGAATGATAAATAAACAACTCAATTTACAAATAAACATGTCTGACGTTAAAAAAAAACATTCTGTGACCAATATAACCACCCTTCTTTTCAATAACAGTCATTAGCCTTCCATCCATCCTTGATCTTTTAAAGCCTTTACAGGATAGCCACGCAGTGAAGTACTTCGATGCATGCGATGGAGCATTGTCCTGCATAAAAATCATGGTCTTCTTGAAAGATGTAGACTTTTTCATGTACCATTTTTCCTGTACCATGGGTCTTCTAAAAACTGGCAGTAGGTTTGGGAGTTTGAGTCCATCTTCAACCTGAAACGGTCCAACTAGCTCATCTTTAATAATACCAGCCCATACCAGTACCCCACCTGGCGTCTGAGTCGAAGTGGAGCTCTGTGTCCATTACTGATCCAGCCACGGGCCCATCCATCTGGTCCGCCAAGAGTCACTCTCGTCTCATCAGTCCATAAAACCTGTCTTCAGATATTTCTTGGCCCAGTCTTGACGTTTCAACTTATGTGTCTTGTTCAGTGGGTTACAGCCTTCCTTAAACTGGCCATGTCTCTGAGCACTGAACACCTTGTACTTCTGGGCACTCCAGGTAGATTGCAGTTCTGGAATATGACAGCACTGGAGGATAATGGGTTCCTGGTAGCTTCAGGTTTGAGTCTTCTCAAATCTTTGGCAGTTAATATGCATTTTTTTTCTCAACACGTTTCTTACGACCCTATTGACTATGTGCAACAAAACGTTTGATGGTTCTGTGATCATGTCCCAATATTTTAGCAATTTCAAAAGTGCTGCATCCCTCTGAAAGACTTTCAAAAGTCAGTTAAAACTCTCTTTTTTGCCCATTTTGCCTGAGGAAAAGAAGCTGCCTAGTGCCTAATAATTATGCCCGCCTTGATATAGGTCGGTGATTTCCTTAGGCCTCCCTCATTACACAAATACACATCACCTGACATGATTAAATCCAATAAGCATTCAAGTTTATGAAGACTGAAGTTGGAAAATATGCATAAAAATTATGATATGGTCAAAATACTCACTTGCCTAATAATTGTGCACACGGTATAGTCTTGTGGTGAACAATTTGTGCAAGTTGATTTTGATGGTCCCTTTTGAACATTCTGTTGACTATAAGTAACTTTACATGTCAACTAACTATCATTCGAGTAGACTGTCTGCTTAATATCTGCTAACTCTTTATCGTGATGGTCCTCCGCTCCAACTACTAACTATAAGTAACTTTGCAACTACATGCCAACTTATTCTAACCCAAACCCTACCAGTCTACAAATACTCGATTAACACTCTAATGAGAGTTAGTTGACATGTAGGTGCAATGTTACTCATAGTCAACAGAATGTGTTAAAGGGACCATCAAAATAAAGTGAAACCAAAAAAATTGTCTTTGTAATCTTTGATCAAAATCTGAAAAAGTACTTCCCCTCTAGAATGGCCTTCCTTCTCAGATGACATCAGTTTGACGGCTCGGGTAGAACATCCCCTCCAACTGTCAGTCAGTTGCGAGCTTTGACAGCGAGCTGAATACTTTTAAAGATCCAATCAATTCCCAGAGGCAAAAAACAAGCCACGCCCTCTATTCTTCTCATTCAATATTCCGTTTCAGACAGAAAATACATCATAATATTGAAGTGACTCTCGGTTCACGGTGACTTTAAAAGTAATGTAAAAGTAATGTACAGGAAGCACCAAATAAATTATATAAAAACATAACTTTTTACATTTAAACTATAATGTAACCTACTAAAATGTAAAACTTGTATTGCTAATTTTTTATGTTTTAAATACCCACACACTTTAGCCAAAATAATGCAAAACTAACTTCACTTTCCACAACTCAAAACAATGTAACAGAGTAACTTTTAACAGGAGTAAATAAATAAATGTAATGCATTCCTAGTCAGTAACATTCCCCAACACAGGTTAAAAGTACATAAAAGCTACAATGCGTGTTAAAAACTAAAGACAAGAAATATTATCAGCAACCATTTTGATATTAAAAAACATGTGAATGAAGAATGAGATCTAAGACGGCGTGAAACTGAAATGGCATGCGGTGAAAATTAAATTAAAAGCATGCGTTAGCTGTATGCAACTACATCCTAGATTATTGATAACTAAAGATAATTTTAACATGCTCTTTTTATTTAGCATGTATTATAAATCTGGACTTTCTACATCTTTGTAGTTGCATGCAGCTAAAACACCACACATGGTTCTGTGAATAAACTTTCTGACTATTAGAGGACAACAGTGATTTGCACTACACACTGTCCGCCGGCATGGAGCCTTGCTACCTTGCAGTCGTTTGCCAGCGAATCCCAAGCTTCCAGAACATCCTTACCCTCCCTGTTCTTTGGAGCGTCCTCCGCCTCCAACTGCTTGGACAAGAAAATTGGGACGTGGCATCTTATATTTGCTTGCAACACTGGCACAACACAAAACACAATAGTGCTCACATGTGTTTGTGCTGCGATCTAGCATTGGTGGGTGGGAAAACATAACTCTAACATAACATTATTGTGCATGGGAACATTTAAAGCAGCGATCCATTCAAGAGAGCTTCGAATTCTTAATGTTGCCATGTTTCATGGAGGTGAACGTGGATGTCGAAGCATCAGTTCATGGAAAGAAAAACGTCTGTAACATTAAAGGAATGAATGTTCTGTATGATTGAACATTTCAATCAAACAATTTTTCAAATCCAATTTTTGCATATGCATCTAACACATCCTTAAAACAAGTTTACAACAGCCTATCCTAAATAAAAGGTAAAAGGAATGGTGTAAATACAGGCACTTTAACACTGTAGTTGTTTAACTGTATTTTTTTAGCATTTTAAAGGAGTAGTTCACTTAAGAAGTAAAATTTCCTGATAATTTATCCAATTCATCCAAGATGTTCATGTCTTTCTTTCTTCAGGCGAAAAGAAATTAAGGTTTTTGAGGGAAACATTCCAGGATTTTTCTCCATATAGTGGACTACAATGGGGTTCAATGGGTTGAAGGTACAAATGCAGCTTCAAAGAGCTCTACATGATCCCAGCCGAGGAATAAGGGTTTTATCTAGCAAATTGATCAGCCATTTACTAAACATATACACTTCCTGATCTCTACTGCGCAGATGCAGGTCCCAAATCAGCGCTAGATGTCAACGCCCTATTCAGACATTGGCTTCACTTCTCCAATGGAAGAGTTTTTTTTACAGTCTATGGTTGGACCCTATTGAAGTCCAAGAGAAAAATGTTTTCCTCAAAAACCTGAAACCTTCAGCGCTGGGAAGATGAATGAGTATTTAAACTGGGTAATTTATGTAGTAGAAATGTGAAATTATTTTTGAATTTGTTGCCTTCTAGACTGAGAAAAGACAGAAAAATGTATTTTTGTCTCATGTGGATGAAAAACAACAACTCCCAGAATGCACTTGCTTCGCTGCCCAACGAGGCCACTCCAAAAGCCACGGCTATTGATTATCACTTGCCCACCGCGGCACCACCCCACCGTTGTTTTGATTTTCATAGTAATAAAATAATTTAGTTCAGTTAGAGAATAAACACTACAATTAAAAACTGAACGTGTCTTTTCAATAAAGTGTGAGTGAGCCGAACGAAAGTCATGTCGCAAACGCAGCAGGAGAGCGAAGATCTGAGCAGAGCTGAGGCAAGCGCAGCTGTCATTCACGGCAACTGTCTAATCTGGCTCGTTATCAGATCGCATATGGAAGCTTAACTTTCATAGGAATTCATTGAAAAGCTGAAACACTTTGCTCCGCACCGCTCCGTTATGAATGCCCGAGCCGAGCGGCCGTGCGCATTTACATTCTGTGAGTGAGATCCCACCCCTATGGGCGGGTTGAAAACATGCATAACTAACTCCTTCTACTGGCTGTAATCTTTAGCCTCTGGCCAAAAAAATCCTCAAATGACGCAAAATGGCTATATTTGCGTCATCGGAGGATTTTTTTCCAGAAATAAAATACATAATTATCTCGTCTCAGGGGGACATGAGGGGGGAAAGTACCATAATTTGAATATACTACCGGGTTTCTACTGATACAAAGCTTAATGCTAATAAATCGCTGAAGTTACCCTTTAATTTCTTTTCGACTGAAGAAAGAATGAACATCTTGGGTGACATGGGGGTGAGTACATTATCAGGAAATTTTAATTCTGAAGTGAACTACTCCTTTAAACCTGTAGTAAATTTGTTATGGGTCACTGTCAGTGTTACAAGATGCTTGAAAAGGTGTCATGACATCCACCAGGAAACATTTATCATTACACAAACAGCCCTTGTTTCAGAAGATATCCTCACAAAACAAATCAAATATGTTTCTATGATCCTCTCTATGTTTCTATGACTGATAATTATGCCAATTCTAAATGCTTTTCATGGCCTGGTGTAAATTCCCTCGACATTTGTCGTAGTGTCTCAGTAGAAAATGACGTTGGCTGTTATTGTACCTTGAGGCTGGTGTTAGAGCGCTGGTGACTGAGATTGTTGAACCTCCAGCCCTCTATCCCAGGAGTCTCGGCTCTACCCTGGACGTCAGACGTCAGTGAAGAGCTCCCGCCAGACATGGGAAAGATTCCCAGAGACAGGGGCCGTTCTTTCCTGTTTAAAGAAGGGGGAAAAAAGAGGTTTAAAATCATGATAACCTGCATCATATATTAAGATAAACATGGAATGCATTGCAATTAGCCATTGTTTTATTTCACCAATTTTATTTTAATCTGCTTCCCAATCGATTTGCCAGTTCTCATTCAACTACATGACATTTCTTTCTAGCACAGATTATGTCCGTTTTACCGAACTCGGCCCAGTGTTCCTGTGTCAGAGGTCTCTCCTCCCGTCTGCTGCAGCCTGATCCGTTCCACATGTTCCATGTAGTTGTGGATCATCTGAAGAACAAATGGACAAAAAATAGGTGCATTAAATAAAGATCTGCAGCTAAACGTGGTTGTAAAATCTCTTCTAAATGATTAATCAAGTTTTGTTTGAGGTCAATCATTTTTCTCAAAAGTCTCACACTCACCAAGGCTGCATTTATTTGATAAAAAAATACAGTAAAAATAATAATATTGTGGAATATTATTACAATTTAAAATAACTGTTTTGTATTATAATATATTTTCAAATGTAATTTATTCCTGTGATTAAAGCTGTATTTTCAGCATCATTACTCTAATCTTCAGTGTCACATGATCCTTCAGAAATAATTCTAATATATGATTTGATGCTCAAGAAACATTTCTTATTATTTTCAGTGTTGAAAACTGTTGTGCTGCTTCATATTGTTTTGGAAACCATGATACATTTTTTTCAGGATCATTTAATGGAATATAAAGTAAAAAAAAAAAAACATAAACCTGAAATGGAAATCTTTTGTAACATTGTAAATGTCACTTTTATCAATTGCTGAATGAGGCCATGAACACATTGTAAAGTTTCAGGAGTAACAACCGTATTTAAAGGAAAGATGTTTGTAAAGAAGCAGATCTTGGGCCCCAATGACTACCTTTTTTTTTGAGCAGCCTACCATGGTAGTCAATGGGGCCAAGATTTGTTTGGTTATCAACATTCTTCAAAATATCTTCCTTTGTGATCAGCAGAAGAAAGAAATTTATACAGGTTTGGAACGACTTGAGGGTGAGTAAATAATGACAGAATTTTATTTTGGGGTGACCTATCCCTTTCTAATTCGGCTATCACTCCCGTAAATTACAGAACTGTGTATGTACAGAACAGAATTAAGCACTAAAACGTGAATTGACAACCAAATTTAGCTGCAGCTGTGGGCTATAAGTATTAATTTCTATTTTATTCTTTTAAAAAAAAAAGCTTACTAACCCCCAAATTTTGAACGGTATATATTTAATAATATATCAAATTGACTGCATTAGTCACCTTGAAATAAAAATGGACAGTTCTTGCTTTTTAATGAAATATTGCAGTATTTATTACAAATGATTTATCCGTGCACATCATTCGTTTTTGTTAATTACAATAGAGAAGAAAAGACAATTGCAACTTCCGTTTCATGCCAACTTTAAAATATAGTCGTCACTCTCAAAGCCGCACTGTGTACATGACCTCGGTCATTTATATGGTGTTGAATTTGCTCTCTTTCTTACCTCTGTGTGCCGCAGGTGAAGGGAATTATACTCTCGCTTGAGTTCAGCCTCTCGCTCCTCTAATCGACTTACTGAGAAAGAAAGAGTAAGAAAGATTCAATTAAGCGTGATTAGTTCAGCAGTACAAGAGAATTTTGCAAAGATTATAGAGTTGTAGTTCAGTTCACAAGTACTTGTCTTTTCTATAAACAAAAACTAGGGCTGTGCGATATTGAAGAAAAATGCGATATGCGATACGATATTGCTTTAGTGTGTAAAATCTATTTCTTTCCCCAACTGATATCTTTCACTTAAAGCATAACCGACTGTGTTTACATGAATACTCATCAAGACATTTTGACATAACTGTGTGTGTATTTGACAGTTCGAGTGTGTAACAAGACACGGAAAAAATAACTGCTTGTGCACACGTTTCAATGTGTGTGAAAGACAGCAGACAGCGCGAGACTGCAAGGAGTTGTGTTTTGCAAGTTATTGCGTTTAATAACTTTTTGACGTCAAACAAGTCACATAAGTTACAGTCGTGTGCCCAGTCTATTCTCTGCTATATGCGTCAACCTAAAACGTACACTTTTCACAAAGTTGAAGTAGCCTATTAAAATCATTTAGATATTGCGTACTCTTGCAATATGCATATTACGATATGTACATTTGCGATATTTCGATAATTTCAAAAAATTGCGCATCCCTAACAAAAACGTGGAAAGAGAATATTTGTTTTCTCTTTGCATGCGAAGTTTGCAGTGTAAACACACATTACATGCCACACAAAAGCTCTGAAGGAGAGCCTAGAACTAAATGAGGACAGAGAAATGAGGCCAATTATTCCAGTCATCATCATAACACAGGTTAGAATGTCCCAAATGACCAAAGACGACCCGCCGTTTCACTGTAAAACCGTGTGAGAGAGCTTTCCACTTTAAATCGGTCTGAAAACAGATTTTAAGCTACGCTTAGTGGGCAAAGCCTCTGCTTTCCGTGAGGCCTATAAAAATACTTGCAGTTCTGTAGAGAGGATATTCACAGAGGATTTTAAACAGGCTTGATTTAAAAGAGGTGACACAAAGACATAATCCACTTTTAGCTGTCAGGTTTAAATCTAAGCCTGCAGCAGAATTGCCCAATGCATCCCACCATCAGACCTCCTACAGTAATTCACTGTCTACTGCATACTTTCATTTCAGCAGTGATTTCAAGTAGAACTGATGTCCAGTTTGCTGGCCATTCACTATTAATTAATGCCAGAATTAATTCATTAGTGTCAGATTAAAAGAGCAGACATCCATAATTAGCATGTATTGGTGCTTGACTAATATCATTATCACCCACGGGCATCTTGTGGAGTACAGGGCGAATTCTAGCACACACTCTGTCTGCACTGACCCTGCTTTAGCTTTTAGTTACAGATGTTTTTGAACAGCAGAACACGAGTAATGGTATTCAAGGTCACAGAAAACACTGCATTTAATAAGACTGACGAGATTAATCACATTAATTCAAAACCAGTCTAAACTCTCTTACACAAAGCCAGACTACTAGGGGTGTAAATATTTGCTCTGACAATGATTCAAATTCAGATTTAGATTCTTTTCACATTAATGACTCACGGTCCAAGAGGAATCAAACAGCTATACGTTGAAGCCAAAAGAAATGTTGACTCTTTCCGCTGCAAATGGGTAACATTATCACTGATCCATTAATGGGATCAGTAGAATGGATTGAGGAGAGCGAGTAAATTGAATGATGGGATGGTACTCTGTTATATGGACCATGTGTGAAGAACAAAGTAAACCAATACTTCACATAAACACTGTTAGTGTAAACGAGAACAAGGGATAAAAGCAGGTGATTCTTACTCTGGTCAGCATAATTCTTGATCTTCAGCTCCAGCTGACGGGAATGTGATCCCAGGCTTTCCAGATGGTTTTGCAAGTCCTTCTTCTCTTGCTCCTGGGAATCTTCAAATTCAATGAACCTCTGCTCACAGAAAACACAAAGAAAAAAAATAAGCATTGCATAACACGTTTAATTTTTATAATAGCCAATAGGTGTTACATTATTTCATTCTTGCATCGTGAATAGACCATGATTTGCTAATTGCTGTTGCTAGTCAACGCTAGGTGGTAGTTTTAATTTAAAGGCATTTTCAGTCTTATACATGTTCATGAATTATCAATATTTTTATATGCATATATTTGCTAAAATAAACGTCAGTTAGCTAGCATATTGATCGATTTTTTTTGTACAAATACATATGTAACCAAATCTATGATGTGAAATGTCAGTAAATGGTTGACCGATGTGACTGATGCTTTTTTCAATAGCTGATTATGATATCTAGAAAGCACAATCGTTGATATAATGCAGAGAGATGATTTAATGATAGCCACTTACAACATTGCTGAATGCTGTGTTATGATATTTACTCACCAAATTCAAGAAAACATACACTACTAATATTTTACTGTGATACATTTTTTACAGGATTCTTTGATGAATAGAAAGTTTAAAATGTATGAAAACAGCAAAGGGTGCAATAAGCATTGACAAAATTGTCTGTTTCACAAGAAAAATACAGTTTGAATTCAGCAGCAAGAGTCTTTCAGCCTGGTCACAGCAAAAGATCCCTTGACCTGGAAGTAATACCGTGACGCATTTTCCCTAATTGGAATCTCTCTCCTACAAAACACGTTTCTTGTCTGGAGTACAGGGGTCTCCTGGAGAGCCTGGTGCAGTGGGAGCATCTGATAAAGAGGAGCTGTTTCAGTGTCACTTTAGGTTCCTGTCACACTGGCACGCAAATCTCATTGAGTAACCCCCAGAGCAAAGAGATCAACAAACATAAGGTTCAAGTCACATTCAATTCCCAATCACTTTCAGTGCAACAGCACTCTCACAAACACATAAAGTTAAGGTAGTTTAAGATGAAACAAACACTAAACAGACATGGTAATATACCATTTTTGTTTTCAAACTGTTTTCTGAGTAAATATTATGTGAAACAAGTCGAAGTCATCTTAACCCTTGTGTGGTGTTCATATTTTTGTTATTCAGCCAGTGTTCATGGGTCTGGTGGACCCGCTGCATTTTTGGATCAACACAATCAAAAATGTTATGTTAAAATACTCAACAGATGTTTACTTCATCCCAATTACAAGCAATATAAACAGCATATATGGTTAATATTTTCTCTTTACCTTTGTTAGATCACATTTAAGAATTGCAACCTTGTGTGGGAACGGCAGGGGTTGAAACAAAACTCACTCTTGCACTCTCTCACACTTACACACAATCTCTCTCTCTCACACACGCACGCACGCACACACACACACACACTCACTCGGATATGTGGTGTATGGTTACTCTCCATAGGTATAATGGTTTTTCTAATGTACAAACGGTATAATCCATCCCCCTACACTAACCCTACCCTTACACCTACCAATCACAGAAAACTTTTGGCATTTTTTGACACAGGACACAGATGTTGTCATAAACCATGTTTACGTTGTAATACCCATGTCATTATACACATTTGTGTCCTCATAAACCATATACATGAACATACACACACTAACAGCAGGCCCTGACAGGAGGAGGACAGAGTAAAGGTACACAAGACCTACAATTTCCACACTTTTATTAGCCCCGGGTCCAGTGGACCCGAACATCCTGTGTGTAATATAAATGTGTAGGGGGGGTGTACAGTGTGTGGTCATGGAAAATGTGTTCTGATATATATTCTGCACAGAAAATGAGCCAAGGCCAATGAGTCTCAGTTGAAAAAATAATTAATCATTTAATTTTTCTTTTGATAAAAAATAAAAACGGGTCCAACAGACCCGAACACCATACAAGGGTTAAGTCAATAAATTATAAATCAGCATTATCAGACACTATGCTCTCTAGAGCCCAGAAAATATTAGCATCAGCGATGGAAACCCCCAAATTAACTAATTCAAATGTCAAAAAAGACATTATATAAACTGATGAGCCTCACCTCACAGGTGAAGCAAATATTGTTGATCATCTCCTAACAAGGCCACATATTAAGGTCTGGTAGATTAGATGGCAAGCAAGCAATCAGTTCTCATAATCAACATGTTGGATGCAGAAGAAATGGGCAGGATTAAAGATCGGAGCGACTTTCACAAGGGCCAAATTGTTATGGCAAGGCGATTGGTTCAGAGTCCCTCTGAAACGGCGAGGCTGGTGTGTTGCTCGTGGTCAGCAGTGGTGAGAAATTACCAGCGGTGTCCGAGGAGGGACAAACCACAAACCGGCGACAGAGTGTTTGTTGGGCGCCCAAGGCTCATCGATGCACGAGGGCAATGAAGGATATCCAGTCTAGTCCAAACCGATATAAGGTCTACTGTGGCACAATCCACTAAAAATGTTAATGGTGGTTATGGGAGGAATGTGTCAAAACACAGAGTGCATCACAGTCTGCCACAGACCAATCAGAGTGCCTATGATGACCCCTGTCCACTGTCAAAAGCACCTACAATGGCCACGCAAGCATAGGAACTGGACCTTGGAGGAGTGGAAGTGGAAGGTCCTGTTTTCTTTTCCATCACAGGGAGAGTCTAAATGAATCCAGTTTAGTCAGGTACATGTGCAATGTTTACCTGGGGAAGTGATGGGACCAGGATGCACTGTGGGACAATGACAAGCCAGCGGAGGCAGTGTGATGCTCTGGGCAATGTCCTGGGAAACCCTGAGTCTGGCCATTGAAGTGGACGTAAATTTGGCACGTGCCTCCTACCTAAACATTGTTGCAGACCAGTTACCACCTCCAAATTCCCCAGATGTCAGTCCAATTGAGCATCTGTAAGATGTGCTGGACCAACAAGTTCAATCAACGGCGACTCCACCTCGCGATCTACAGTCGACACTGTTTTGGCAGCACACGGAAGACCAACAAAATATTAGGCAGGTGGTCATCATAAAGTGTTGGCTTATCGGAGTAGTGTAGTATGTATAGTTTAAACTTGTCTCATATTGATTTTGCAATCATGATTAACACTGTTGTTATTAACTAAAACATTCTCAGTAATTGAAGCTGAAATTAAATAAAATATAAATATTAGATAAAAATCTAAATGGATTTTTTTATAAAACTAAACACATTAGGCCTGAAACCTAAACAACATTATCCTAAATAGCTAGTTTTTAAAGTTTCTCTGGCATTTCAGTGAGATGAAAGTTGAGCAAAAGATCAATGTTCACCACTGAATAATGATCACAACCTTATGTCACACTTCTGGAAGTGACCTCCGTCTGTCATAGGATGTGTCGTAGATCCCGTATCAGTTCACACAGGGATTAATGCAGCTCATTTGTGTTTTGGTTGGAGAACGTGCCAGGCATATTGCTCATAATCCCAGTGAACTGTCACTGTGTCAGGAACACATAAAGCCATTGAGCAGCCTTAATCTGTCCAAAATCGGGCTTATACACGTTGAGAACTGTACAATGCAGTGTAATCTTATTTCCAAAACAGATTAGAGTCACGTCAAAGCATTTACTCATGTACATCAACTATGAAAGGTTCATATCATAACGTCATTGAACACTAATGACACATGCAAGGTTTAATGTGGAAAAGGTGTGTTTCCATGCATGTCGACAGACTGTTGCATCAAAATCCAGACACATATGGGAGACTTAAAGGGACAGTTCAGACAAAAATGAAAATTCTATAATTTACTATTATTTCATAATTTATTCGCCTTCAAGTTGTTCCAAACCTGTATGAGTTTCTTTCTCAAGTTGAACACAAAGGAAGATATTTTGAAGAATGTCGGAAACAAAACAGTTGGTCCCCATAGTATTTCTTCCTACTATGGAGGTCAATGGGGACCAGAAACTGCTTAGTTCCCCATATTCTTCAAAATATCTTCCTTTGTGTTCAGCAACACAACAACTTGAGGGTGAGTAAATGATGACAGAATTTTCTTTTTTTTTTAATAGCTGACAATTTGACTCATGAATATTTGCCAGGGTAGCTAAGATTATGTTTTGAAAGTCAATTTCTGTATAGACACAAAGACACCTGACATGCTGTCACACTACATGGGCTAAGTTGTCACAGTGAAAATTGTCATTAATAGCCTATAATGGGCTTATTAGCTTAAATATTAAGATAATTAAGCAAAACAATCGTACAAGAAAAAACCTTTACAACATGTGACAACTTGCCTAACTTGACAACTTAAAAGAATATGATGTGAAATGTTGAATATTTTGAGACCACAAGATCACTTCTAAAGAAAACAACTGGACTTTTGACTCCTAATATAACTGTCTGGCATTGTATATAACAAACATACTTGGCTCTTTGACGAATTGCTTTTGTTCCCATTGTGTAAGTCCCATAAAAGCGTCTGCTAAATGCATAATGTGCTTTAAAAACCTCGCAGTTAGCGCTAGTGAGCCCTTGTGACAACTTGCCCCAGTCTCTCCTATGTGGCGCTGAGGCAAGCATCTGTCTCTGTAGTCTGCATGGCAAGACAACAAACAGGTTTGCTGTTGTTTGTTTTATGTTGTTTACCAGCTCTGGCCTTTATTTAGAAGCATGCAAACATCATTGTGGTGCCAGCTATGCTTGTACATTAAGTTCTCGCCGTCAGCAAGAGCCAAACCCCATCAGAGGACACAGAAACGAACGCTAAAAACATGCATTGATAATGCTTTTTATTGACTGATTTACTTGAGGCCCAAGACTGACTCATCATCAAAGGGCAGCACTGGCTAAACAAGGCATGATGGGATGACAAAGCCATTCGTGCACGTGCAGCTGCAACAAAACAAAGATGCCAGCCTCCCGTTTCCCCCCTGATGATGATGTCAAGTGATTGATCTGCTTCACTCACCTCCTCTGCGTGTTTCCTCAGCGCTTTCTCGCGCTCGTACTGTGTGATCAGCTGCTCGTTGTCTTCCTTCAGGAGCTCCAGCTCCACTTCATGCTCCTGGTTCTCGGCGAACACGGTGTCGAGGTTCTCCAGCACCGCCACGACCAGCGGCATCAGCTCTTTCACCACGTCCTCGTCGTATTTGCGAATAAGCCTCTCGAATTCGCGGTAGATGGAGTTGGCCAGGCCCGAGACCCGCTCCGACATGATCGCCGACGTCCCCGGGTCGTCCTGGTACACAACTCCGTCATCCAACTCCATTTTCCTTCCTCTTGTGAGAATGTCCTAGATTTAAACCTCCTCTATTCCAGTCCAACGTGCCCTGGCTTATGATTTGAGAACAAACGCGGTTATATCCCCGTTATATTCTCCGACACACATCCACAAGGATCCCACGTAAGTCCAGAGTCCCTCCCTGGAACCGGCCGATGTATTACGTGGAATATTTTCCCGCGGTCGACCGACAACAGCTGAGTTGTTGACCAGACAGTCGCGCGGTGACGTCACGCTCCGTAACCGTAACGCGCAAACTGATTCTTGAGACGTGGGACAAACCCTGTCCCATTACATTAACTGTCATTATTATTTTATTTAAAATCGCGACATTTCCACTTTAGAATGAATCAGTTGATCATAATTGAGCATACACATTTCGATAATTAGGGTGTTCTTAAAAAACCGTGGTGGTTATATTAAAGATTTTTAATAAATTAAGAAAAACATTAATAATTATTTAATTAATAAATGTAAAAACTGTAAATAGTCGCGAACAGTTCGCCTCAAGAGGTAACCATGGCAACAGTAGTAATCTATTTTTTAAATTATATTTTAGATTACTTTTGACCTAACTCGTTTATCACATTGATTTGAATATGATAATCTTGGACCATATTAATATAAAAATACCAAGAGAAAGAAAATGTACTCCATTCTTTGTTATCAACAACATGAAGTGCATTATTGCATCAGGGTTTCACAGACTGTAGTTCTTGTAAATAAAAAATAAAATAAATAATTTGAAAATTAAAACAATTCAAATAAAACACAATATGAAATGACGTGAATATACATTTTAAAGTGTTTGAAAGATAAACGACTTTAAACGACTCACTGAGTGATACTGAGTTAACTCTCAAATAATAATTAACATGTTCGTCAGGAGCTGATGATTAGATTTGCAATGTTGCAATGTTGAGAAAACACTTCAAAATGAAATGATTTCTGTAAATCCAGTGATCAAATGCTGTTGTCAGTGATAGTCACGTAACTAGTGGTTGGTCTGTAATTCCACAAACTTGGAAGAGTTTCTGAACATATATAAGCAGTATATATAAAGGAACATTTAAAATATATAAATAATTATTAATAATTTACTGCAATTGTGAGAAAATGTAATCAATTAAAATAAATTTTGATTTATGAGTATTTTAAAATGTAATATAATCTAATTACAAGTGCTTAATGTTTGTAATCTGATTACGTAATCCACATTACATATCAGTTACTAGGGGGGGAAAGCAGAAGTACAGAAACGTATTCCTCTAAACATACTGAATTATTCATTCAAAATAATAATTGAAATATATGTCCTAGTTCTCAAGAATCAGTGATAAAAAAATGGCCAGTGCTTTGTAGTTGGATCTGAATTAATTATTAATTTACGTGTTTTAATTGCTGTATTCACATATCCATATACAACTAGTGTTCAGTTAATGAATAAACATAACATTTTTCTTGAATGTGTGTCAAAACTGTGATATATGCTATTTTTTCGTTTGCTCCTTTTATAATCACCATGCATGCGGTTTTTATGGCTATGATTATTGAGCGATTCCATGGAACATAACTTATAAAAACTCATCACACCACAGGACCATTTAAAGTGAGCTAGCAAGAACAAAATCATGAAGAAAAATTATGAAATACTTAGTCATAAGCACCATCGACACTGATATGGTTTACGTTTTTAAACATTTCCATGTATTTCCTGCTTCTTTAATCAACACTCGTGTTCCTTAATAAAAATATAAATTAAGGTGTTCAGTTGAAACAGTGGAATATACAAAGTCAAATTGTCAACAAAAAATTAGATAACTGATTTCAAAAAGCACCAATGAATATCACACAGAATTGTGTCCCTTAAAATATTTATTGGAGACATGTAAAAACTAGGAAAAAACAACTAAACCCTACTGGAATGACATGAGAGGGGAAAACATTGGGGATGTTGAACTGAAAAGCAAAAAAAAAAATACAACACTACAAAATTTATATTCACTCCAATATGTGCTTTGACAGTATCCACACCACTAGATGTAATGGTCTTACCATAAATTACTGCATTTCAACAAGCTGATGTGATGTCTGCAGGAAATAACTGAATATTTAAACAACCTTGCTTTAATATCGCATATCATTGATAAATGTTGACATCCTAAAAAAAAAATGATATGGGTCACAAGGAGAATTGTGCCGAGTTAAATATGAAACATTCTCTTATTTACAGTCGACTCGTTGCTATTGGTGGCATCAGCACAAATGGTTGGGTATAAACTGAAAGACAAATAAGGCATTTATGTGAGAAGATGAAAACTTAATTTTCACTGGTGGCTGAACCTCTCATTTAAGCAAAGGGTGATTTTACCACATGTACACTATGGGGGAGAAAAAAAAAAGAGAATGGGATATAATAATTTGAATTGTTGGACACATTTCATTTTCCCTCTTAAACCAGGAAAAAACGTATTCGACACTCTGGGAACCATTTCCAATCGTGGACAAAATTTACAAATGAAGCATTTAACTGGAGTTAGTGTGTACGATGCACTGTTCAATATTCAATATTTCAATACACCTTGCATATAGAAAAGTTTTTTTCTTCTTTTTTCTTTTTAATAGCAATAAAAAAGTATTGCAAGATGCTAAAGACAGAAGAAAACGTCCTCGTTTCTGTAAGGGGATGGTTGGTGTCCAGGCGAAGAGAAATAAATCAGTGATTGAACTGGCGTTATGCGTTCTTTGTCTTGGGCATCTTGCGGTGGCATCATTGGCTTGTGCCCCTCTATAAGTCTGACGGAGACACAGCTCTCTGTTCTTTGGCACTTAGGCTGGTAGACTCAGCTTCTTTCCTTTCAGCACTGTGGACCAGACAAAAGATTTCAGAAAATAAAGCATAAAAAAAATGACTTTTCATACCTAAAACAAGCGAAAATGGCACAATGCAAGACATCGGACATAGCATAAGCATTTTGAACTGCGAGGGGCGTTATACATTCTTCGTGAGTTAAATACTGAAGCCGGTCCGCCAGTTACATATTTGACTTTATAAAGTTTTAAATATGGATATTTTTCTTACAAAAACGCATCAATTCGCTTCAAAAGGCCTTTATTAACCCCCCAGGGTGAGTAAATTATAGGATAATTTTCATTTTTGAGAGAACTATCCCTTTAAACTATAATTAATACATGCATCAATTAATTATCTGTGTATATAAAAGGTTACTTTACTTTACAGTGTCCTAGTTACATGTAGTTATTATAGTAACTATAAATGCATAATTATATGCAACTAACCCTAAACCTAACCCTATAGTGCTCTTTTTAAACAATAACTTGTAAAACTTTAAAGACAGTCGTAGTATGAGCTAGTCGATAGTATTTTCATCTTCTGAAGTGTTTAACAGTGGAATTCATGGAGAAAAACTACAATACCAATGATGCTGTGCAGAAAATTACACCAATCAGAGTTGAAAAAAGCAAGACACGCCAAGATCTTTTTAGCTCCGCCCACTCCCACTGCGAATGACATAATTGAGTGAATAATCAATTAAAAAAAATTAACTATCACTGATACTAATACTGCTACTGATGTCTATGAAAGATTTTTTTTAAACATTAATGATAGACATTCAACATTACAGTATAATTAAAAGCTATCAATTTCAACATTTATTAGGCTAACAACTTTTAATTTAAGTTCACTTAAAACAATCTTCACATAAACCTATTATAATAAATGTAATTTACCGCTGGCCTTCATATATATAGGCCTAATCAATATACAGACATTTAATAAAGTTACAAAAAACAATGTACAGTCTTAACTGCATAAATTATAAATTAAATATATATTCATCCTTATTAAAGCTACAATTTTCTCTGTTACCTTTGTTCTTTGATTAACATTAATGACAGACATTACAGCAACTGTTTTAATAGGCTGCTGTCACTAAGATCTGCCGCTGCCACACATGACGCAAATTTGACATGCCGTCTCATTTTCCCACAACTCTTAAGTTCATTTAAGACGTTATTTAACTCATTTAAGACTGCTCTTATGAGAATACTTGCCAAAACAGGTATTTTGGCATCATTCTGTGAGTTATTGTTTGTTCAAGAGCGAAAGAGATCTCGATTTCTGGCGTGCTGTGCGCGCACACGATACTGGCGCGCGTCTTTCTGTGTGCCGTGTGTGTCACATAGACAGGATATTCACAGACAGCGCATTCTCGTTTGTCTTGTTGCACTTGAATGGTTTAAAAGCATTTGCATGAATAAGAGCATGTTCTTATATATTAATACAAGCCAAAAGATGACAGAAAACACGGATGCTGCGTTAATTGCGTAAATTTTTTTAAATATATATATTTAATGCGTTGTTAAGGTTGACAGCACTAATATATACATGTATATAAATATTTGTACATTGTTAATAATTTGATTATGCTGTTTGCACTGCTTCATGGGATTGTAGTTCTTTCCCTCACTAAAACCATTAAGAACAGTACCTTTGCTTTTGTCACCTTGTAGCTGGTTGGCTTGATTTATGCCTTATAATGCTTTAACAAACACTTTTTTTAAATAAAGTTATTTCTGTGAGTAAAACAATAAATTTGGTGGGAAAATAATATTTTTTTGAAACTGAATGTCATTTCACACCCACGATCCCTGCGTAGGTGTGAGTGCATACAAACTCACCTTTTGTGACGTAAAGGTAGAAGAAGTCACAATAGAGAATAGTCTGGACGACCCCAGCCACGATGGCAATCATGTCAAAGAAGCCCTCAAAGTAGAACCTCCAGATCCAGTTGCAGAGGTAGAGGGCGCGATAGACGCCCAGACAGAACAGATAGTGGGTGGTGATGGTCTCGGCCTCGCCAGTCTTGCTAATCATAAAGAGTTGAGGCAGGATGGCCACCGACTCAAGGTAGATGGAAAAGGTCCACAGAATCTGTCAAAGATATTTTGAGCACAGGTAAGTTTTATGTACAATAGATTTCTTAATTTTTAAATGCCACAAAACTTTATTTCAATACTTAAGGCAGCTGAAAAAAGAAATGCCTTAAAACTCTAAATTATTTGCAATGTTCTGCTTATAATTAGCTTTTATTTCGATAATTATTTTATTTCAAGCAATTATTTAATATATACAGTCAAGTTTGGAAGCATTACTATTTTTAATGTCTTTTTTTACTCTTATGCTCACCAAGCATTTATTTGATAAAAAAAAAAAACAGAAAATGCAAATATTACAAAATATTTAATATTGTGAAATATTATAATTTAAAATAATGGCTTTCTATTTTAATATACTTTAAAATGTAATTTATTCCTGTGATCAAAGCTGTATTTTCATCATCATTACTCCAGTCTTCAGTGTCACATGATCCTTCAGAAATCATTCTGATGTTGGAAATGTTTTTCAGGATTCTTTAATGAATAAAAAGTTTAAAAGTTTTGGGATCAGTCATTTCTTTTTTTTAAACTAATATTTTTATTCAGCAAGGATGTGTTAAATTGATAAAAAGTGATAGTAAAGGTTTATATTGTTAGAAAAGATTTTTATTCAGGATAAATGCTGTTCTTTTTAACTTTTTATTCATCAATAAATCCTGAAAAAAGTATCACAGGATCCCAAAAATATTAAGCAGCAGAAGGGTTTCCAACATTGATAATAACGGAGTATTAAATCATCATATTAGAATGATTTCTGAAGGGTCATGTGACACTGAAGACTGGAGTAATGATGCTGAAAATTCAGCTTTGCATCACAGAAATTATATAAAATTATATTTTAAATTATAGAAAAATAGAAAAACATTATTTTAAATTAGACTAATTTCACAATATTACTGTTTTTCTGTATTTTTTTTTCTTCAAATAAATGCAGCCTTGAGGAGCATAAGAGAACATTACAAACAGTAATGTTTCCAATGTTTTGACCGGTACTATACAATGCATGTATGTATTAGGGGTGGCACGGTACATGAAAAAACATCTCGGTCTCGGTTCGGAGCGTGTGTGCGGCACGGTTTGACGCATGCGCAATGTAGCCTCGTGCCCGTATGTTACCTCAGACAGCAGCGGGTGTCCTTTTCGCGCAAAATACGAATATGTGTGGACATACAGTAAAAGAAGTAAAAGACAGTGCAAGTGGAGTGCTGCAGGTCACGTTTGGTTTATGATGGGCAGCATATATCTGCTGCAAATGCGACCGTGTTCCCCTCTGTCTCATACACACATGCATAGGTATAACACAGTTCAAATATAAGTAGTTCACATGATAAATGTAACATTACTTTTAAGATATGCTTCTAGTTTTAATCATTTAAACAGGCCTTTGAAGTTTGGGCAAAAACTTCTGGCAGTGTTGTGTTTTCGTGTAGGCTATTTTATTATTTTTTCACAGCGCTGGATGTTAGGGTGATTGTGAAACACACGGAACACTTCACTACATGATTTCATAGTGAAATTTGTTATTTTTCATGTTAATCAGGTCAGTTGCTCACGCTGAATTAAAGCCACAGTGAATTGTTCTGATCAAAATTAACATGAAAAATGTTACGCCAATGTGTCGCACTTGGTAGACAGAGTAAGCAGGAGACAGCCAGTTAGGAAACAACTTCTACATGTATAAACATTTTTTTAAATACTGTATCCTAAATTGTGGATAAATAAGCTATATATCACATGCTGAAGTAAATTTCTGGAGTGTTAAGGATTAAAAGAAAAAACAACAACAAGAACCGTACAGAACCGAAAACCGTGACCCTAAAACCGTGATACGAACCGAACCGTGGGTTTTGTGAACCGTGCCACCCCATATGTATGGACGTGTGTGTGTGTGTGTAATCACCTCCAACGGAGAGAAGTCATGGTTGACCAGAAAGGCGAGACCTCCCACAGGAACCACTAGAAACTCAACTCTGAAAGTGTCATGGTTTCCATCATAGGTTGCCCTGAACTTTGCATAGATCATGTAGACGGTGGCATAGGCACAACCGACATAGATAACCTGTTTTTACAGAACAGAAACAGAAACAAACAATTGATTAACAGTGCACATATAAAACACATGCAATCAACCGTTTACTCGGAAGTGGCAAAACATTGACTTTTCAATCACTTACAGACAAATGTATTGATGTGTGGGTTTAAAAGTTAATTATATGCATTTACCTTCATGCAAGTGTTGTAAAGAGAAATGAAGGATGTCAGGAGATCCAGGTATCGTGTGGTGAACACCAAGGCGAAGAGTATCTGGCTCTTCCCAGAGATACCTGGGGACAAGAATATTTACACTCAGACAACTACTTAAAAACAAGAGCACACAACAGCAGTTTTTACTGAATACTGAGCTCATGTCAAAAGGGTCAAAAGGGTTGCATCTAGGTTCTCTACATCTCTGCAGGGCAAAAGTCTGAAGACCATGCACACAGGTGACCCATCCTTGCAAAGCCCATGCACTGCCACGTCAAGGCAAGGAATGTAATGCACTTCAGGAATGTAAGGCAAATGAAAGGAGGGAGAATTTAAGATGCATGACTTCAAATATAATATATACAAGCAAACTAATATTAAACAATAGTTAGTAACTAGGCCTTAGGTTTTCAGCTAATTCGGTCATTACACTGATAACAAGTCTGTCATGTAGCCTGTACCTTTAAATATAGTATACAAGCACACATTAGCTTCACAACATGTTAAATACATTCAGATGTTCATTCAAACCCAAATTGCACTTTTAATTAAACAAAGCATCTAGAGTAACAAACGTTAGCTTGTATGCTACACAAATTACTTCTTTGTATGCTTCATTTCTTGCTTCATGCTTTAATATGAAATAACTAGACTTTTCCGGACAGCTCAACCCAGTTAAAAGTATTTCCTATCTTTGATAAACACGCGTATTAAGTATGAAATGAATGCGAAAAGAATATTTTGTGTGTGAGTTTAGCTCACCTGCGCACGACCGGGTCTTCCATATCTTGAGCAGCAGGATGATGATGGCAGCTAGATGAGACAGATCCCCAGTCAACCTAAAGATATTCATGTTGTTGTTTTTACCTCTCTGACTGGTTTTAGTGGCGTTAAAGAGAGCTCGGGGTGAGTGAAGTAACTGTGAACCGGCTGAGTGCCGATCTCCTGCAGAGCATTCCTCCACGAAATATGGCGAATGAGGGGCGACGTGGCCGGTGGACGTGACGTGGCCAACAGCGAAACCACAATGAATGCTGGGAATAGTAGTTCATGCTGCCGCGAGCTCCAGGAGTCTGACCACGCCCCAAGCAAGCTCGCTTGTAAAATGACCTTGGTAACAATAGTTACTATTGAGGAAAAAATATTATTATTATTACAGTTTTTTCAATTGCTTTGGCGCACTTATTTAAAAAAAAATTTCAGCATATGTTCAATTGTTTTAGTACAATAGGCTACACAAAATCACTAAGTATCACTAAAAATAAGTGTTTCATGTATAGCCTCTATAAATGTTTAATTCACAGTGCCTTTCATAAAGCTCAGTTTTGATTTGCGTCTCTTCTCGTTCAGTTTGATAGGCTTCATTTGTCTATTATTTAATCCAACTGAATTTAATGGTTAATCAATGAGACATTTGGTACACCTATATATATATATTGATTCTATAGGCTTGATTATATAAGATTTTTTTCAGGTTATTTAAAAAGAACTACCCTGCAACATTCTGGGAACGTTATTTTATGGTTGCAAAACCTAAAAAAAATCATAGAATGTTATTATTTGGTTCTCAAAAAATAACCAAATGGGAACCAAAAAATAACGTTAGGGGAACGTTCTGTGTTTAAGGCATTAGCACATTATTCACGTCAAGCTGTGGTGACTCAGGGTGACAAGAAGTCTGACACAAGGCAGGAAGAACTGAGGGGATGGGTCTACTTCACTTCTCATTTTTACAAGTCATTTCTGGTTTTATTCCTCAGTTAGACCGTGAGACCTTTGTTCCGATGACTAACAAACTGAAAAACTATCACAGAGATAAAGGAGCCACATACAACTGTGACATCAACATGAACTTTGGTTTCCTCTTCACCGTCGCATTTCTTATTTTGAGCTTAGGTGAGCAGAGATTGAACTTATCAATACTACACTGTTAAAAATCCAAAAGGGGGTTTTCACTGTGATCAGTGTGATGCCATAGAAGAATGATTCAATTTTGTTTAACAAAGAATCTTTCAAAGAACCATGTTTTAATAAGCTGAAGAACTTTATCCAATATAAAGAACATTTTGTGCAATGCAAGTTTCCATGCATTATTTTTAAGCTTAGAAGATTTAGTTAAAATTCTTGTGATGGGTAACTTGAAAGTCGTGAAATATTAATAATATGAAATATCAGCCACTAAATGTATTAAAACATAACATTCTGAATTTCTACAGTCAGAGGATGTATGGTAGATGTCCAACAGCCAACAAAGCTCATGAGAAAAAAAGAGCAACAGTCCGTCTCTATTCCCTGCTCTGTCAATATATCCAGCTGTCAAGACACAGCTCAGATTTCTTGGTATGTGTTCCGGAAAGACTTTCACTACCAGATTGATGTGTCAAGCCAGCCACTGAAGTACAGCCTGGAGCATTATGATCTGAAAATCAGCTCTTTGTCAAAAGCAGACTGTGGGGTGTATTACTGTGCAGTGGCTCTGCTGGCTCTGGCTTACAGTGGGGCACAGGCAATCGGACAGGGAACCACTTTGAAAGTGTCAGGTAAGCACTAGCAGAAGATTCAGGACGACCCCATCTAGACTCTTCTGCTAATATGCTACACATATCTTTATCTGGATGTTCTTGTTTTGTATCCAGAGAAGGGCTTAAACATCCCTCAAGCATTGCTTTTGACATTGCTAGTCCTGCTGACTGTGTACAGCCTTCTCATCCTGGGCATCATCATTTGCATTAAGGTACAATTCAAGTTATAGTACATTTTGAAAGTAATGAAATGTTATAATGCTGCTATTATATATATACTCAAAATGTTACTACATGTATTCTCAAAGTACTTCTTCCGAAAGTTGAATGGAATTTATATAAATGTAAAATGTTTTTTAATTGATAGACTGGACGATTCACATCAGTCTTTATAAGAAGATGGAGCAAAAGTAAAAAGGTATTGTTTGACCCTTATACACATTTCCGGGTTTCTCATAAACGGAAGTCGTCATAGTTGGGTAAACTTATATAGCCAGTGAATGAGAGACATTTAATATATATATATATATATATATTTGGGTTCCCATTTGCTCAAATAGCAAAAGAAAAAACTTCACAACAGTGTTTTCATTACTTTCAAAAGGAGTTAAAGGTATACTTGACATTAATCTTCCCTTTGTAAAGGGTTTATAAAGGTGTTTGTTAATGACTGATAACTCATTTACAAATGCATTATAAATCGTTGATAAGCAGTTATAACCGCATGAATAAAATGAGTGACTTTAACGCAACGCCTGCCAAATAGTGAGTCATTTTTAACTCACATGTTATAAATGCTTAATAAATGTATTTATGCACACTTATTTAACTCAATACCAGATTCCTTATTTATTTCATGATCCAGCAAAAATAGACTATCATAGTGAGACTGAAGGGTGTTGTATTTGTGGTTTTCTCATCTTAGTGTTCCTTACCAGAGGTTAAGGTCTTACCCATGATATTCCACAAAAAGCTCATGATGCCTATCCACAGCAGTGTATAAAAACTGATTTCTTGTTTATCAAGATGAAATTATCAAACATTATTTTGAAAAAACAAAACAAAACACAAGAGCACAACGCTAACTTGATGAGATATAATGAATATTTAAATTCCAATCTAGTTCATTGTGAACCTTAATGTAGGGTGACACTTGCAAACCATTTATTTATGAATTACAAACATTTATAACCTGTGAAAGTGAACCTTAAAGGGGTGGTAAACCATAATTTTCACTTTTCTAACTTTAGCTAGTGTGTAATGTTGCTGTTTGAGCATAAACAACATCTGCAAAGTTACAACGTTCAAAGTTTAAAGCAAAGGGAGATATTTGCTTTTAAAGAAATCAATTTCTAAGGACTACAGCAAACGGCCGCTAGGGACTACAGACATTCCTCCAGGGTCTCTGACATCACCAGCACCAATATTTACATAAACCCCTCCTGGTTTTATTGACGCCATTGTACTACCCAAAGCACAGGCTACCGGTAAAGGTAAGGGGCGTGACGTTTCCGACAAACGTACACTAGGCGGTTAGCGAATCACAACACACTGGACCAGCTAACCAATTTGAGCCCATTGCGTATTTTTGAGGGACTGGCTTCATACAACCCGGAAACCATCAGACCGTTTTTACAAGGAGGGACAGAGCAGTGTAGAATAAAGGTAAAATATATGAAAAATACTGCATTTTTTTAAAAATGAAGCATGAACACATGTTACAGTGCACCCCACAAACACAATCAAGCCTTCGAAAGAGTGTGTTTTACCACCCCTTTAATGTAAAGTGGAAACCTGAGAACCAGTTCACTTTAGGAATCAGGAATCTGGTATTGAGTTAAATAAGTGTGCATAAATACATTTATTAAGCATTTATAACATGTGAGTTAAAAATTGCTCACTATTTGGCAGGCGTTGCGTTGAAGTCACTCTTTATATTCATGCAGTTATAACTGCTTATCAACGATTTACAATGCATTTGTAAATGAGTCATTAACAAACACCTTTATAAACCCTTTACAAAGGGGACCTTAATGTAAAGTGTTACCGAGTTGAAAAAAGGAAAGATATTGAATGGCAGTCAGAAGAGAGAAATATGCCAATTTTACAGTCACTCCGATAACTGCTGTATTTGAAACACCCTCACAGCAGCGTTAACTATAGTTTTCCAATACAAAAGGTAATATAATACAAAGTAGTGTTATAAATGTACATACATTAATAAAAATAAAAATATAAAAAACTTTGCACCCAATTTGGGTTGTTTTTAACCCAAGGGATGGGTAAATATAGGCCAGAACACATGGTGGGTTCATTTCCCAGGACATTGGGTTGTTTATTAAACAAAGCATAATGGTTTTATTCATTACTATATTTTACTATAATACTGTGTACAGATTCACTTAAATCCTCTAAACTTTTTTTAAATACTCAACCACTGGTTTGCATGATAATTCCTTTATCTTCGATCATATTTTACAGTATAGCATATTTTATATTGTTTTTAATACATATTGCATTTAAGCTCGTTTAACAAAGGTTAGAAGTAAAAATTAAACATTTAGAAGTAATTCAAGTGTAATCGATCAGTCTCTGTTGTCCCGTTTACACTGTAACGGCGCTGGAATTCGTGCCGGAGCAATTTTCACATGACCCTTCAGAAATCATTTGTCACAAATGCTCAGAGACTTTTGACAGCTCCGAGTCTCCGGACAATTGCAACACTGTCACTGTCCTGAACGGGCCAGTGCTACATCGCAAAAGTTTATCCTTTGCATGTGGTTTTAAGCCTTGCAAATTTAAATATTCAAGCACAAGAAGACACAAAAGAGAACTCAATTCTACTCAGAGAAGTTCACACACATCCATAGCACGTGCCCAGAAAGCAGCGTCTCAGACAGCGCGCGAATACTGAATGGAGTTGTCTTTCGCTTCTTCTAATTCACACAAAATTATATCAAAATGGCTGTCTTGGAAGTATCTTGTAAACATAGTCAGTTATGTCTTAAATGAAAACAGCTGAGAAATAAAAGGCTTGTGTAACAGTATTGGATCCATATGCAGCTCTTAAAGTGACAGCAGCCTAATATTCCTGCTGTGCTGCTGTGTGCGTTTTAATGTTAATCAAACAACAAAAGACAAAAAAATCACTCACTAATATGTAGGCTACTTAAAGGTCCCGTTCTTCGTGATCCCATTGTTCAAACTTTAGTTAGTGTGTAATGTTGCTGTTAGAGCATAAATAATACCTGTAAAATTATAAAGCTCAAAGTTCAATGCCAAGCGAGATATTTTATTTAACAGAAGTTCCCTTTCAAAGCCTACAGCGAACGGCCGGCTTGGACTACATCCTGGTACAGCCTACTTTAATTACGTCAGTAGAAGTAGAACAGTTTGTTGACTAACCTCCGCCCACAAGAATACGCAAAAAGGGGGCGTGGTCTTGTTGCTCTCCCACGTAGAGCAGAGGAAGTGTTGCGTGGAGAAGAGGAAGTGTTGCGTTTGAGTGTGTTTGTCGCCATGTCGTCGAGACGTTGTTATTTTCATCCCGGAGTCAAATCACCTTTGTTTGGCTTTCCCAGGGACGCTGTAGAGATCATTGAGCGCATATATCTCCCGTTAAGAGGCGTGACCTTTCCACGTTTGCTAAGCTGCTGTCGAATCACAACACAGGAACCGGGCCACGTTCGCTAAGCTGCTGTCAAATCACAACACGGGAACCGCTGACACAATCAGAACTCGTTACGTATTTCTGAAGGAGGGACTTCATAGAACAAGGAAGTCATCAGCCGTTTTTAGGACAGTGAAAACAGTGGTATACAGATAAATAAATTGTGTTAAAAATACAGTTTTTTTACACGCGAAACATGAACACATGTTATATTGCACACTGTAAACACAATCAAAGCTTAAAAAAAAACACGAAAAACGGGACCTTTAATTTATACAGTGAAGAATATGCAGTTATTTTACATTTGTTTACTTTATTTCTGTAACTGAAAACTACTGTTAAACCAACCTAAAATGCATTGTATTTATGTATTTATGTTGGCCCCCGCTGAATGTTAAATGGATCCAATCCATGTTCATTACAAATTATTTGATGATGCAGCAATAAGATAGCTAGTACTTCATGCGTTTTTTAACTTAAAATGATCAAAACACTATATCTTTTTCAATGACAAAACTTCAAATAAGAGAGCAAATGACAAATCCGTTATCGAACAATAATTGTTTGTTAAAATCTATATCGACCCAAAAATTGGTGCATCCCTATAGTCTTTACTGTCACTTTTGGTCATTTTTACGTATCCTTGTTGAATAAAAGTATTTTCTTTTGAGAAAAAATAGACGTTTTGAACGGGTACAGTGTGTTATTGTCAAACGTGTTGATGTTTTCAGGAGGACTCTGCTAAGCAAGTGCTTTTCAGTGGAGTGGTGCAAGAACTGAGCAAGAGGAACAGTGACAAAATCCTGGTGCGCTACAAAGTTTCCCAAGACAAGGTTTTCACTTCAGACTATATTTTTTTAAAACACATATGCATATTTTTAGCAAATGCACATTAATTTGTACCTATAACACAATCCTTGTGGAGTTTAAGACTCAGATTGCTGTCATACTGTACCAAAATTTCTTGTTATAGCCTAACATTTATTTTCAATCTTCCCTATAGTCTAAAGGTCTTCAAAATGTGCACCATAGTGAAGATGTTTACCAAAATCTTGATGAGTAAAAGAAACGAATGCCCTAATCCATGCCTGTCCTGCTGATCGAAAAACCTGCAAGCTTCCTGCAAATCTGCAAACTGCCATTTTGCGGAAAGTGGTTGTTGGGAAACCCAGAATTGTGACATATTGTGTTTTGATTACCTTCCTCTTGTTTTGCATTTCATGTATATCTCTTGCTATGTCAAATATGCTGACAATTACATTGTAAACTGTATTCATTTATGTTAAATGTTAGGAAAATGTATTCATTGTATTGCTGTGTATGAAAACCGGACATTCTGTTCAGGGCCTATTTTATTGGTTGTTTTTCTGTTGTCTTAGACGTGTGGCAAACTTTTAATTAAATTGTCTTATGTGATCTTTTTAACTGTATTTTATTTGTAGACTGTCTGCATACATTTCCAGGACAGAAATCTGAAAACTGGATGAAGCCAGGCTCAAAATTCACGTTTCATTTTGTTGACATATTGGGAGTTAAAGGTTTTTTACAGAGGGGGAGTTTATATCACTCCATAAATGAGAAAATACTGTCAACATCCGGACAAAAATATATTTTCACCATGTTTTTATGAATTAAATTATATCTAAACCTTGCAAATGATATATAAACAAACCCCAGAACCTTCAGAATATAGACAGGAACTAAAGTGAAAAGATTTATGTATTTAAGTGTTTCTAGATTTCTAGAGATAACTGAAATCTAAAGACACAGATTTTCTTTCCTTGTCTGAAAGAATACTTGTTATGGGGACAGAATCACGCTGTATAGTGTATTTCTATAAACAGTCTACTTCAAAACAAATTGGTTCCCTAAACAATATCTGGCTACATTGGCATAAATTGGGATTTTACGAACAATTTACAGTCAAATTCACAACATATATATATATATATATATTTCTTTCATTTCTCTCTTTTAATTAATTATTCATGAAATCATAATCTTTAATAAATGTTTATGTCATGGTTATTACTTGTACCTATTTGCTCGAGCGAACATCTGACAGATCTCTCGACTGCCACTAGAGGCCGTAATTATCACAGCTGTGAGGAAATATCGCGAGAATTGCACTTGAATAAATGCTCCTCGAACTCTCGTGCGGTCTTCTTCTTCCTGAACATACATCACGTAAGTCGACACGGGTGCTTGTCGCTGTTTACAGAATCTGCTCGTATCTCTGCAATCGCAAAATAAAAACATTACATTTGTATAGGAAACATCTTCGTACGTTTTGCTTACAATATGATCCCGCAAAATGAATCGTATAAATTGAGCAGAAATACTATTTTAGGCCAGTTAATATTAGAGGGTCTCAAAATGGCGGCGAACTGGTGTAGTTAGTCATTTATTCTTAATATACGGTTTTTTATTATATGATTCGTGTTAATTACATAATTATATGTATATACTTTTGCTGTAATGTCTATATTGACTGACACAGTAGAAGATAAGTGTGTTTTAATACACGTGCCTTTAAACTTAACATGTAACGTTACTTGTATTGTGATTTTTACGGGGATGTTTTGATGTTTGTTTTTTTAGCAAATGGCGGACGACGCCGGTGGTAGAGGAGGTTTTCGCGGAGGTTTCGGCACTGGCGGCCGGGGTCGCGGTCGTGGTCGCGGCAGGGGCCGTGGAAGAGGCCGCGGTGCCCGGGGAGGCAAATCTGAGGATAAAGAGGTAAAGCATCTCCTTACTCCTAATCTCTGACAGTTATGAGTAGGTACAGGTCAATGGTTTGCTAAAGGTATGCTTATTTACGCGTTATCTGTAGTGTTCTGTTGTGTTTCCGTTGTACCGCATGGTCTTCAGGTAACGTTAGCTGTCAATGTTACGTTACCCTTACCTTTCCAGTATGCTAATAATTCATAATGAATGATGTTTCATATAGTGGGTGCCTGTGACCAAACTTGGTCGTCTGGTGAAGGACATGAAGATCAAGACCCTGGAGGAAATCTATCTGTATTCTCTGCCAATCAAGGTACTAAAGTTGACATGAAATTGAAATTCACCCATTTTATTTTCTTCTAAATGCCTGTTATGGCTTTTTTATAAACGAGCACAAGTTTAATGTTATAACTGGAAAGTTCACCCAAAATGAAAGTTGGACCTCCATAACATTTTTACAAAAAAATCTTTGTTTTTTTGTGTAACGATGCTTTTCTTTCTTGTAGGAGTCTGAGATCATTGACTTCTTCCTGGGCTCTGCACTGAAAGATGAAGTCCTGAAGATCATGCCCGTCCAGAAACAGACCAGGGCTGGTCAGCGCACCCGGTTTAAGGTGACTTTCTTCTGCCTGAGTGTTGAATTCTTGTCTGATTCTTGATCCGTTCTTGCAGCTGGCTCATAATCGCTCGTTTTTCTCATCTAGGCCTTTGTTGCTATTGGTGACTACAATGGCCATGTTGGTCTGGGAGTGAAGTGCTCCAAAGAGGTAGCCACAGCTATCCGAGGAGCCATCATCCTGGCCAAACTGTCCATCATTCCCGTTAGAAGAGGATACTGGGGTAACAAGATTGGAAAGCCACATACCGTGCCATGCAAGGTGAGACTTCAAAGGTTTTGTTTGTTTTATTTGGCTTAGTTTGAATTTGAGCGTGTTTTATTAACTGTATGTGTTTGGTTAGGTGACTGGTCGCTGTGGTTCAGTCCTGGTGCGTCTCATTCCCGCTCCCCGTGGTACCGGCATTGTGTCTGCTCCCGTGCCCAAGAAACTGCTGATGATGGCTGGTATTGATGACTGCTACACATCTGCCAGGGGCTGCACCGCCACTCTGGGCAACTTTGGTAAGGGGCTTTTGTTTGGATACTGTTTCAGGATACAGCTTTCCATGCTTGTGTATTTAAATGTTTAATAACTGCCATATTTTCATTGCAGCCAAGGCCACCTTTGATGCGATCTCAAAGACTTACAGCTACCTGACCCCTGATCTCTGGAAGGAAACCGTGTTTACCAAGTCTCCTTACCAGGTAATGCATGCATTTCCAGGCATTCTTTTTTTGCACATGCATTATCGTTCTTGAAACTAAAGCGTGTCTCCTTTGTTTCAGGAATTCACTGATCATCTGGCCAAGACTCACACCAGGGTCTCTGTTCAGAGGACTCAGGGAGCTCTCCAGGCAGCCTCCTAAATTTTGTACAATGGATTAAAATAAAAGTCCAGAAAGTAAACATCTTTTGCGTGTACTTTTTGACATTGAAGCTGTGTAAAAGTGGTAAAGTTGCTACAGGTTTGTGGATTGTTTCTGGTTTGCACACCAAAAAATGTCCCAACAAAGTGGGCGGTTACAATTCTCAGGCATTTTATTTAGGTAGTTTAAAATTAATGCAAGATGCATGCCACAAAGCAGAACTTTTTTTCAAAAGGATTTGCCTTTTGATTATTCATATTACAAACACTGGGGGAACAATTTAATTAACCTAAATTCATTAAAATAGTTTTTGACAATTAAACTCAGTTATGCCATCTAGTTTAAAATCAGGGCATGCTGTTGCCATACATGGTGCTTCACAATACTCTAATTGATGCTCCCTTGTTAATTTAAAATGCATATTTTTACACTATTTGATTTGGTACGCAATATGAATTAAGCTAATTTTAACTGCAATTTGATTGGAAATACAGTAAAATATACATTTTGCAAAACACTTCAATTTGACTATTGCAAAAACTTATTCTTGTGATCAAAGCTGAATTTTCAGCATTACTTCAGTCTTCACGGTCACATTATCCTTTAGAATGTTTTTGCAGCTTAATATTTTTGTGGAAACTTTTCAGGATTCTTTGATAAAAAATAGTTTTATTTACTTGGATAATATGTAAATTGTAGGCTTTACAATCATTTTTGATCATGCATCCTTGCTGATTAATTGCATTTCTCTCCACCCTCCTGCTTTTGAATGGCAGTATCTGATGTGTTGTATAAAAATAAGTATATTGTCACTTACAGATTTTAAATTCACCATAAAATCAAAATTCTTCATTTTTTTTAAACGGAATATTGCAGTGTTTATATGATTTACCTGTGCAAATCCTTTATATATAAATTCACATGTCCTTAATCTATAATTAAAATAACTACCCCTCCCTCTTGCAGCTAATCTCTTCTCTGATGATTTTACTGGTGTGAGGGCGGGGCAACCGGTCTCTCACAGGAGATCCACCAATAGCAAACCACAAATATCCAATTAATTCCCCATAGACACAAATCAAGTTCTGCCCTACATTTTTTTTTTTTCAAGAATCTGTTGCATCACAATAAGGAAAAGACTATTGCCAATGTTGGGGAAAGTAAATTCTAAAAGTAATTTGATACAGTATTGCGCTACTTCCTATAACTATTTGCATTATTTACTTGTGTTACATAACTTTTGCATATCTGGCAAAAGACCATTTCACAACAAAAGTGAGATTATTAAACCTCAGGAAATGCAAATTAACATCTTTACAGTAGAGGGCGCAGTGAAAACAAACCTTTCAGCAGTGCTGCCATTTTGGATCACATAAATCAAATCACTTTATTCCATAAGAATAGGATGCAGCAGTTTAATACACTTACTTCAGCAATAAAAAAAAGTGCTCTTTATCTTAAGTCATTTTTGCTTATTAGTATGGTTGAATCGGATCATCGAAGGCCAGCAGCAAAGACAGTGGTAAATAAATCAAGATTAAATCACAGGTTTGCGTAAAAAAAAAAAATCAGCTTGCATTTTATATTTGTTTTTATTCATTTTGAGGAATACTGAATCTGTTTTTGTGAGATGAGTAAATGCCTGCTCACATTTAGTCTAGAACTACAATAAGACTCTATCCTGCAAATGTCATATAAGCACAGACACATACAGAACATCTGATTTTTTTTTCATCTGACACATACTGAACATCTGCTGTTGGAAATGTCTACAACAAAACCAACAACACAACTGATATTGAATTGAAGGGAAGGGAAAGTAATATATAAAGAACTGGTGGGATTTTATTAAATAACAGCTACTCAGATGTCGCTTTCCAATAAACTTTATTTTACACTTTGATACACAGGTGAGAGAGACGGACAAAGAAAAGCCGAAGGATATGAGGTTTATTCCTTCTGTGTCTCCGCAATCATCCTCTCCTTCTGTTTCATCAAACACTTTCGTGAGCTGGCGTATGCGCCGAGGTCCCCGTCTAGAAGAAATAAAGAGGTTAACAGCCAGAAAACGAATTCCTGTACATTAACATAAACATAGCTTTGGTTTCACTGTCAAATGAAAAGGTTTTTTTTAGACAACACCTACTACAATTGTGATTGTTCCATTGTGTTATACATATTGAATGGATTTAAAACTCTACAGCTAATTGCACATAAAATATTACTACCCAGGGCTTCAGGCTAACCTTGGAGAGCAGTAGCACTGGTGCCACCAAGTTCTACAAACGGTGGCGCCAGCACTGGCTGATTTTTAAATCATAAAATGAAGATCGTTTTGCATTAATAAGTGTACTTACTGATAATATTAGTTTGTTTACTGGAAATTTGACAGTAAATCACTGAGCATGAATTGAGATGCAGATTAAATTAACTTTTATTAACAACAGTGATGTGCAAAGTTGAAATATTCTACTCCTATTAAATGCACCATTGTTCTTTTATAGTATCATACTAAACTGACCTACATCTTCAGTGATAATAAAAGGAGTGCTCTTTACATGATACAAATCTTTTGTACTGAAACATTCGACTATTTCTGCCACAATACCATGTTTACAGTTAGTGTTGCTACATTAAATCCACGGTGAATGTTGGCGATTTGTGGATTGAAAAGCTTTCTATAACTTGTCTATTCATGGCACAATGTTTCTCCTAGTTTCTACATCAGCACTGTCTGATCTGATATGGTTGAATTCAAATGCTTTTTCACTGGATCTTCCAGCGCTGTGTAGTAATGGTGTCACGTGATCGAGATCAGTCCACGATTACACCTGTTCTGTGTTGCGCTGTCTATTTTTGCTCTGAGCTGATGGTCCGCGCTGTGCAGCTCAAACCAGTGGCGTTGTTTCGTTTGCTGTTTCTCACATTCAACAGAAATGGCAGCTCTTATTAGTTGGCCAATGTGACCTCTAACAAAATTTAGTCGCACCAGCAGGAAAAAAGGTTGCAAACGTGACCATTTGGCCGCAGTCTGGAGCCTTGCTACCTGACAAAATACTCACAGCGTGACTGAAAGGCCTTGGACACTTCATCAAACTGTGTCAGTTCTTTGTTACAGTTCTGTCTGTAACTGGGACCCTCACGCTGCTGGCAGGCCCGAAGACGCTCCTGGATCACCTTCACAATCTCCTGATCCACTTTACTGCAGATAAAATTAAAATAATTTTTTTTTGATTGTTTGCAAAAATAGAGATATATGAACAATGCTTTTTTTTTTTTTTTGATGAACATACTAGTCTCTCCTCCACTGCATCTCAGCCTCATAATAGCACAGATAATCTCCTTCCCGGCATTCAGTTAGCTCAGAAACACGGCGAAACTTCTGGTGGTAGTAGTGGGACTTCTTATCGCCCTGGATGCCTTCGATAATGCCTGGTAGAACAAAAAAACAGGACAATAAAATAAGGATAGAGAATTACAAGCCAAGTAGATTTAAGGTGTTACTTGTTACAAAATGTATATCCTTTGAATATATTGTTCTGGTATTGATTGTTACAGTTTTGTTAACAATGAGTAGAGATATTTGAATCTTTGTCCTCCATACAATTTGCACTGCAGAATATTTCAATACTTGTATTTGACAAACTAAACTAAAATGCATTGCTATTATAAAAACTAACCAACCAACCAATGAAGGAAAAGGGAAAGAAAATCTGCTTCATGAGAATTCATGAGAAACACAAATCCCCCCCAAAAAATGAAGTCTGTATTATGTCCGTTTCTCAGCTACCCTCTGAGGGTATTTATATTTATGCATTGGGCAGATGCTTTGTATTAAATTAATATATTTTCTAATACATTCCTTCATATTGTTGCAATATTATTATCATGTTTATTTATTGTAATGTGTATTGATGTTAATGTTTGCTGTACATATATATATATATATATATATATATATATATATATATATATATATATATATATATATATTTTAGTTTAGTGTGATTTTAGGTTAATTGTATTGAATCCATTTATGGTAACGTTACATTTTTCCGCTCCCAATGATCTGTAATCGATATATATAGGTCAGGGCCCCCACCATAAAAATAGTATTACATACACAAAATGTCCATTGTGTATTTTTCAGACTACTTTATATTCTATATATGAAACTGGATGAATAAGCAGATGTAAACAGTATCAAGTCACTTCACCTCTGAATGTGGACACTGGCACATCCACCGAGTAGTAGAAAAGCTTGGACAGTATTAAAGCTGGATTCGGCAGAACCGTTTGCTTATCCACCACTGGAGTCTGGCGGGGAGGCTCTGGATACACATCTTTATCGTGATCTTCGGGCATTTTGGACAATTATTTGGAAGGGAAATTTCAAAAACCCTTTAATCGACCTCAATCTCCCGTCTCTCTCCTCCACAGTGCGCATGCGCGCTTCACAAAACATGGCGAGAAAGGTCACCGAGCTACGATTAATAAACTGAGTGGAAATTACTTGTATTTATTTTTAATAATTTATATTTAAAAAACGAAAGTAATTTTATTAATCTGTATGAAATTGCCTATTTTATCTCCTCGTTTCGTTTATAAACTGCCAGGTTGAAGGTGAAAGGTTATCCACGTAGATATTTTTTCTACCAATAGATGTCGTCGTTTCACTACTGCACAACGTATTATACATTTTTTATTCCAAAAATTAGACATTATACATAAAGTTCTCCATTATAAAACTACAAAAAAGGCAAATACAATATTTGAAAATAAAAAGTGATATAATAAGCAATTTAAATAATAATAATAAATAATTTAAAATAATAATAAGTCATTTTACGGCTTCCCATTAAACAATTCAAATGTTTAGTAAGTTTAAATAACATGTAATTTATGTATTTAAGTCACGGAGAATATACATGTTTGTGTGTTTTATGTAAATGAGGTCTAGCAGATATTGTGAATATAAAAAAGTACAGAAAAAAAAAATACTAAAGTACGGATCTGCGGATCTCTGCTGCCACCATGTGATTGTTTGACACTTGTGCAGTCGATTGTGTGATCACGTGGTACAGAAGCGCTTTCACGTTTCTTCCGTTTAACTCTAGTTTAGTTTAACTCTGAACCAAAACACCAGTTGATACAGAAAGTTACAGTCCTTCGTTTTAACTTCACCACCACAGTCGTGTAGTCATGTCTTTCTGTTCGTTCTCCGGAGGGGAGTTTTATAAAGATCATTTTGAGACTGGTAAGTTGACCCCGATGTAACTAGTTACTTTATAACGTAAACAAGGCAACTTATGTAAGACCATGCAACTTGTTATTTGATTAGTAAAACTATGGGAATGTCTTGTTTTAAAGTTATCACACATTGTTCTTGTTGCTCCTTGATTATTAAAGTACTTTTTGACATGATTATTTGACTTTTAATATTGCCAAAGCATCAATAAAATTTTACATTAAAGGTTAATTTGTGTTGATGCGAGTTGCTTTTCTTTACCCTTAAGTCTCAGTGATCATTTTAATCGGTAACACTTTACATTAATGTCTCTTTTTAAAAAACAAAAACAAACATTAGTAATGTATGAACTAACAGTGAGCAATACATCGATAAGCCAAAATATTGCCTAATATATTAGTGGTTCTATGCGTGCTGCCAAAACGGCGACGAACTGTTGAGATGGACTTTACCAGACCCCTGAAGGTGTCCCGGTATCTGTGGTATCGAACTTGTTGGTCCAGCACATCTTAAGGTGATGACACACGGGCAATTTTTGTAGCAGTTTTGCCAAGCGCTGTTGCTATGGGCACTTTCCCATTGAGAATGGATAACAGACTGGATACTTTAGATCGGTCGTGGGTCCTGTGCTGTTGATGGCAACATTGCTCAAAAAGTTGCCTTGTGTATCATTACCTTTACAGATGTTCAAGTGGATTGAGATCTGAAGAATTTGGAGGCTGGCGCAACATCTTAAACTCTTCATCATGTTCCTCAAACCATTCCTGATCAATGTGTGCAGTGTGACAGGGTGTGTATTATCCTGTGGAAAGAGGACACTTCCACCAGGGAACTCCAGTGTCATGAAGAGGTGTACATGGTCCGCAACAATGTTTAGGTAGGTGGCACATCTAAAATTTTCGTCCACATGAATGGCCGGATTCAGGGTTTCCCTGCAGATCATAGCCCAGAACATCACACTGCCTCCGCTGGCTTGCCGTCGTCCCACAGTTCTGGTGCCATCCCTTCCCCAGATAAACAGCCCACACGCACATGGCCATTTACAGGCTGTGAAAGAGAACGGGACTCATCGGACCAGACGACCTTCTTCCACTCCTCCAAGGTCCAGTTCCTATGCTTGCGTGGCCATTGTAGGTGCTTTTGACAGTGGACAGGGGTCATCATAGGCACTCTGATTGGTCTGTGGCAGACTGTGATGCACTCTGTGTTTTGACACATTCCTCCCATAACCACCATTAACATTTTTAGTGGATTGTGCCACAGTAGACCTTATATCGGTTTGGACTAGACTGGATATCCTTCATTGCCCTCGTGCATCGATGAGCCTTGGGCGCCCAACAAACACTCTGTCGCCGGTTTGTGGTTTGTCCCTCCTCGGACACCGCTGGTAATTTCTCACCACTGCTGACCAGAAGCAACACAACAGCCTCGCCGTTTCAGAGGGACTCTGACCCAATCGCCTTGCCATAACAATTTGGCCCTTGTGAAAGTCGCTCCGATCTTTAATCCTGCCCATTTCTTCTGCATCCAACATGTTGATTATGAGAACTGATTGCTTGCTTGCCATCTAATCTACCAGACCTTAATATGTGGCCTTGTTAGGAGATGATCAACAATATTCATTATGTTTTGGCTTATCAGTGTATATATATATATATATATATATATATATGCTCCGGGTGTGTGTTCACGGTGTGTGTGTGTGTGTGTGTGTGTTCACTACTGTGTGTGTGCACTTGGATGGGTTAAAGGCAGAGCACAAATTAAGTATGGGTCACCATACTTGGCCACACGTCACTTCACTTCACTTCTATACTTTTTTTTACTACAAGACAATGTTTTTGAATAGTAGTATTTGTGACTTTTGTCATGTTAGTAACTGTATAAAATAAGATCATCTGAGACTTATTCAACATGCATGCTTCTCCTGCAGGCATGTATGTTTGTGCTGAATGTGGGCATGAGCTGTTCTCCAGCAGATCCAAATACGGGCATTCGTCACCCTGGCCAGCCTTCACAGAAACCATCCATGAAAATAGTGTGTCTAAACATGAGGAGAGACGGGGCGCTTACAAGGTGAATGTTAAAGTGGTTTGCAGTATGTAGATGAACATATAATATAAAACTCTCCTGATATTAGAGTAACAATTACAGAAGAATAAAATAAAGCATATCTTGTTACCTTGTGGAGCTTGAAAGGGTTCAGTTTGAGCAGATGTTTGATACCATCATCACTTTCCTCATCAGAGCTCATTTCCCAGTACATTCAGCATCTGCCTCATATTCACCATCTCAAACATATTCTCAAAATTATCTTTTTCAACATCTTCACAAGATCCAGCTGTGAATTACAGGAATACTGGATTCTAAACACAGAAATACCACATTATCATGAAGACCTTGAAGCAGATGTGAGGGAGAAACACACACACCTCATACACTCAAGTGTAAGGGGCTTTCCTTGCCATTAATGCTTGGATAACACGCACGTCTCCCTCCATTAAAAATAATGGCCAGTGCGGTGGATGGGATATACATAAACCTACCAACATATGTGGCATAATGTTTTGAATGACTTATCACGAGAGTAAAAATAAGTTTTAGTCGCATAACATTGGTTAATGGAAACACTGTCATTTCACAATTCGTTTTTTACCTACATTTAGAAAATATCACAAATGTTTTGCGTAAATCTGTAATGGAAACGTGACACTGACAGTAATATATGATTGTGTTCAGTTCTTGCTCTGCAGTAAATCTCTGAGCCATTTCAAGTTTTGCTGATGATTCTTCCTATTCTTTTGTTTTCTGCCTGCGGTAACTATGAGTGAAACGTAACTTCATCATTGTGTATCAAACATTGACACCTTGAGGAATAAAGGTGAATTGCACTTATTCAGTCATTTAATTATTGTTTCGCAGAAGAAAAAAAATACACGGTTACACACCTTGGGTCATTCAATTTTTACAAAAAAACGAATGGGAAAACAGGCATTTTTAATATATATTTTTTTTCTTGTTATATTGTTTATAATGAATTGATTGAGGAATTACTAAAAATTTTGATGTCTAACTTTAAAAAATGAATGAGGAGGGTAGTGAATGATGTCCTGGGTCACTAGAGACTCAAGGTATGTGTTTAATGGTTAAGGCCCGTTCGCACCAAGGACGATAACTATAAAGTTAATGATAAAGATATAGTTCTAAAAATCTTTCTATATATAAAAGAATAGCAGAATCCACACCACAGCTTGAACGATAACGGCACAGGAACGATATCATTGGAGTCACTTTCAGAACGATTTTTTCCAGCTGATGAACGATAAAACCATTGAGGGCCAATCAGAATCCATCCTGCTTTAAAGAGCTCAAGCATTTAAAGCGGCAGACAACAAAACTACAGCGTGATCCTATAATAAACAGAACAATATTGTGCATTAGTGTGAATGCTAATATAGTTATCTTTTTAGTTATTGTTCTTGGTGTGAATGGTCCTTTAATCTTTGATTCAGAGAATGTGAACAATGAATTATGTGACATCTTTTACAGGTTAAATGTGGTAAGTGTGGAAATGGTCTTGGCCATGAGTTTGTGAATGATGGACCCAAGCGCGGCCTCTCACGCTTCTGAATATTCAGCAGCTCTCTGAAGTTCGTTCCCAAAGGTATACACTTTTACAACCAACAATAGACTGTTATTATATTTAGTATATCTATTATTAAATAATGACCCATAATAATTATAAAATACAATATCTAATGTACCACTGTGATAGAAAACTATTCATCATCAGATCAGAATTTGTAAACTAATGGCTGTTATTATTACAGTAATATTCTGTAATTTCTTCAAGTAAGCTATTGATAACTGCATCCATCTATGTACAGTATGTCTTTCAATACATTTGAAATGTGGCACAGCCCTCTCTCTTTCTTCCACAGTCAAGAATGAACAGCAGCAGAGCCTGATGGTTGGATAAGCATGTGAGGAAATGTCAGTAAGAGCATATGGAGAAGCTTGGATGTGTTTACCGTGTGGATGGTGGATGAAACGCTCTGATGAAAAGCCCACAGAGGAACGGTCAGAGTGATGATGTAAAACAGCCTCATGGGAAACATGAAGAAGCTTTCTCCCGATAACTGCTACTACCAATCACTATGCATACACAACTATGAAAAATGTCTTATAATATGCACAATACAAACTGTTCAAAAGTTTGGAGTCAGTATGATTTTAAAAAAAAAAGAAGTTTTTTCAAATAAAGTCTCTTCTGCTCACCAAGGCTGCATTTATTTGATCACAAATACAGTAAAACGGTAATATTGTCCAATATTATTACACTTTAAAAATAACTTTTCTATGTGAATATATTGTAGTGAATATAAAGGTGAATTTTCATCATCAATACTCCAGTTTTCAGTGTCACATGATCCTTCAGAAATCATTCTAATATGATGATTTGATGATCAAGAAACATTTATTATTATCAGTGTTGAAAACAGTTGTGCTGCTGCTTCTTTTTTTTTGGAAACTGGTACATTTACACTGCATTGCCAAAAGTTTTGGGACGCCTGCCTTTACATGCACATGCACATGAACTTTAATGACATCCCATTCTTAATCCGTAGGGAATAATACGGAGTTGGCCCACCCTTTGGAGCTATAACACTTTGCAATGTAAGGCTTGGATGCAGCTGCTCGGCCATGGAAACCCATTCCATGAAGCTCTCTACGCACTGTTCTTGAGCTAATCTGAAGTCCACGTGAAGTTTGGAGGTCTGTAGCTATTGACTCTGCAGAAAGTTGGCGACTTCTGTGCACTGTGTGCCTCAGCATGTGCTGCCCCCGCTCTGTGATTTTACGTGGCCTACCACTGAGTTGCTGTTGTTCCCAATTGCTTTCACTGTTATAATACCACTAACAGTTGACTGTGGAATATTTAGTAGTGAGGAAATTTCATGAATGGACTAGCACCAGGTGGCAACCTATCACGGTACCTGTCATGGTTCATGGGTTCGTTGATTCATTCTCTCTCTGTGTTTGTGTTGGAGGCGTGGCTACTGATTACGACTCTGATCACTAACACCAGCTGCACCTGATTATCTCTCCCTATTTATTCACCTCACTCACACACACACACGTTGTCAGATTGTTGCAGACTTGTGTGTTCGTTGCCGGTTCCTGTTCCTGGAGGTTCACCGCTGTGGAGTGACCCATTGCATCCCTGCGTCACAGCCCTGTGGTCCTGTTTGCCTGTTCCTCTGCCTTCCTGGACATTCTGTGCTTCCCAGTGACTCTGGACTTCCTGCTTGATCTTCCTTTTTTCCTTTTTCTTCCTGTTCTGAGATCTGCACTTGGATCCTGTGCATCTTTCCTGACAGTACCACGCTTGAATTCACTGAGCTCCTGAGAGCGACCCATTCTTTCACAAATGTTTGTAGAAGCGTCTGCATGCCTAGGTGCTTGATTTTATACACCTGTGGCCATGGAAGTAATTGGAACACCTGGATTCAATGATTTGGAGGGGTGTCCCAATACTTTTGGCAATATTGTGTATTTCAGGATTCTTGAGGAATAGAAAATTCAGAAGAACAGCATTTATTTGAAAGGGAATCAAATGCATCTTTGCTGAATAAAAGTATCTCTTTATTTCAAAATAATAATAAAAAAATCGTATCCAGACCCTAAAACTTTTGAATGCTAGTGCACATTTTATCTTAGTTTCCCTGTTATAGGTCAATAGTTACTTTTTAAAGTGTATATCTTTTGGTTATTTGATAACAAGGATCCTAAATGTTGACGTAATAATTTTTTACGATAGATGTGGAGATCATCTTTTAGATATTGTTTAGCACGGGGGTGTCCAAACCTGCTCCTGGAGGGCCACTGTCCTGCAGAGTTTAGCTCCAACTTTCCTCAACACCCCTGCCTGGAAGATTCTAGTATGCTCTAAATCCTTGGCTGCGTCCCAAATCAAATACTCTCTTGAGTAGGTACTTATTTTGAATAATTCACGAAACAAATTATGTGCTATATAGTATGAATGTGTTTAGTAATGTAATCTGGATGTACTACATTCACCATGTTGTCATTACCATGTGACCTACCAGCGTCAGTTACGTCGCTTCACTGCCATTTACAAATCCTCTCCATCGTATGCACACTTCAGAATCTCACCGGAAGTAGTAGGTCATCCTGGGATTTTTTTGCCTACTCTTTCTTTTGTCACATACTATTTTCCCCTATAGAGGGTAAAGTCACTTTCCCACAGGAACACGCCACCCTCAGCCAGACTGAGTGGCAAAAGAGCTGCTGCATGACTGGATTTAATTGGGAAAACTGTTAAAATGCGAGTGAAACAAACGATTTTCATTTTCAATAGATAGTGTTCCTTACAACTTACCAAAGATCCAGTGATCAATGGTTATTGACATGCAGGCAGGAATTGTGTTTCCTGACATATGTGCCTGATTTCGATGCCGGGGAAATACATTAAGCAAATTTTCCTGTGAACGCTTTATATAAATACAATATAGGTAGGTCTAAATCCGGGTTATCGTTTATATCAGTGTTATATTGTCATATTGTCTAGCCCTAACACTTGTATAGTTTTTGTAAGTGTTTATTCAAAAACATCCAATTATGGAGTTTTCAATACAATATATTACAATAATGCAATATATAGGGTATGATTTTACCCCAAAATTCAACATATTGATACGAAATGATAACTGCAAATCTGTCACAAGCACGCCAGGCTCCACCCTCTCCCAGACACAACGCTCAGTCACCTGAATACTGATCACACGCACCTGCACTTCATTATCACTGCAATCACCACCTGCACTTAAGCCCCACGCATTCACTCTGTCACTGTCCAGTCTCGTTTGCACACGCTCACGCTAATACTTGCTTCTACTGACTCACCTGTGTTACCTTCCTGTTCTCCCAGTCTCCTGAGTGTCTCCTCGTCCTGTCTCCTGTCTTTTTACTGCTCACATCCTGGTTCTGTTAATAAACTCTGTTTACCCCTGTCATCAGTTCTCCGTGTCACCTCTGTATTGTAACAGAAGACCGGACCTACACCGCACAGCACCAGGATGAGCACCCCGGATCCCTTCAAGGAGCTCGTCGACGCTGTTCGGCGAGCTCTTCCCTCCAGTACACCTGCACCTTCACCAGCGAGCACTTCCAGGAACAACACCACCGCTTCTTTCCCCCCCGAGTGCGCCAGTCCCATGGCCAGACCGGAGCCCTTCTCTGGTTCGGTGGAGGATTGCAACGGATTTCTGCTTCAATGTTCGCTGGTCCTGGAGATGCAGCTGCACTTGTACCCACACGATCGCGCCAAGGTGGCGTTCATCACTTTGCAGCTATCTGGTAAAGCGCTCTGTTGGGCGGAATCTCTGTGGTCCTACGACAGTCCTCTGATCCAGACCCTCTCCGGTTTCATCGCACACTTCAAGGAAGTCTTTGGAAAACTGTCTTGGGATTCGTTCGATCGGTGAGCAACTCTATCACTTGAAACAAGGTTCATTGTCTGTAAATGAGTATGCCCTCCAGTTTCGAACCCCCGCTGCTGCCAGTGGTTGGAATGAGCAATCCCTGATAATGACCTACCGACAGGGTCTGGATCCTCGGGTGCGGCTGCATCTCGCTGCATACGAGGATACCATCGGCCTTGAACGATTCATCTAACTCTCCATCCGCTTTGCCTCTCGTATGCAGTCGTGTATCGAAGAACACCAGGGCCAGCCGTCATTCTCTCCTTTCCTCCCCTGACCAGATGGTGTCAGCCCTCCAGAACCAGCCCATGAAGCTATGCAACTGGAGGATTCCCGACTGACAGCGGCAGAGGCAGCTGACCCAGAATCTCTGTTTGTATTACATCTCCGAATGCCCAGTCCGTCCTCCACGTCCTATGGTGAGTGCTATCATTCCTTCCCTTAATAAGATGAAACCACTCACCATTACTGTAAACCTTTCTGCTGCCGGTATCTCCCTTCCAGTTACTGCCCTCCTCGACTCTGGGTCAGCCGGCAACTTCATCTCGGGCACCCTCTGCCGCCAGCTCAAGCTCTGCACGTCTGCTACTCCGACCATATACCAGATCCTGTCAATAACCAGGAAACCCCTCAGTCGGAGGCAGGTCAGCTGCTCCGTGGGCCCTATCGGAGTTCAAGTGGGAATCCTCCATATGGAGCGTCTACATCTGCTGGTTCTGGAGGAATCCACCGCTGACATCATCTTAGGGTGCCCATGGTTAGAGCAGCATAACCCAGTCATCTCCTGGAAGACAGGAGAGGTCCTGAAGTGGGGCGACAGCTGTTTCCCGGACTGCTTCCCATCTCCACCGGTACGTCCCTCTCCTCGTCCCCAAGATCTCCCTGTCTATGCCACGTCCATCGAAAGTCCAGTAGAGAGATGTTCGGTGGATGTTCCTTCCTGCTACGCCCCCTTGAGCGACGTCTTGTCCCCAACGGGCTTTCTGCATAGACTACCGAGCACTCAACAACATCACCGTCAAGTTCAGGTACCCCCTTCCTCTCGTCCCAGCTGCTCTGGAACATCTCCGTGGTGCCACTGTGTTCATGAAGTGGGACCTTCGCAGCGCGTACAACCTCATCCGAAAACGTGAGGGGGACGAGTAAAAGACTGCCTTTGCCACACCCACCAGCCACTAAGAATACCTGGTAATGCCCTATGGACTCGCCAACCCCTTCCGTATTCCAGGATTTTATCCATGAGGTGCTCCAGGAGTGTCTCCACAAGTTCGTACTGGTCTACATCGACAACATCCTGATCTACTCCCAGAGCCTGGCCGAACATCGCCACCACGTTGCTGAGGTCCTCCAACGCCTGAGGAGCTTCCAGCTCCACCTCAAAGCCGAGAAGTGCCTTGTTCCATCAGCCCTCAGTGCAGTTTCTTGGCTACAACATCGACCGCAGTGGCATCCGGATGGACGAGGGGAAGGTGGAAGCCATCCGGTCCTGGCCAACCCCCTCCACAGTCAAAGAACTCCAGAGATTCCTCGGCTTTGCCAACTTCTATCGTCGTTTCATCCAACACTACAGTTCCATCGCCAGTCCACTCACCAGTCTCCTACGCAACAAGCCCAAGTCTCTGTCCTGGACCCCATCTGCCACAGAAGCCTTCCAGACCCTCAAGACCACCTTCACTACCGCTCCCCTCCTCGTCCACCCTGATCCTGATCTGCCCTTCGTCGTGGAAGTGGACTCTTCCACCACCAGAGTGGGAGCGGTCCTTTCTCAGCAGCAGGGGAACCCCAGTCGTCTCCACGTCTTAACCCACGCAAAGCTAGATGGGCTCTATTCTTCACACGGTATCACTTCAACATCTCCTATCGACCTGGTGCCAAGAACATCAAGGCGGACGCCCTTTCCCGCATCCACAGCCCCGAAGAGAAGTCCGAGGAGACGGAGCCCATCATCCCTACCCAGCTATTCGTCGGCCCCATCACCTGGTCTGAAGAAACCGGGTTGTCCCCATGGCTTGCAGTTCATCACTCGAACACGACGCCCTCCTCTCATCCACTCCTCCCACACGTCACTGGACACTGGTCACCCCGGGGTCAATGAAACCCTCTCACTGCTACGTCAACGCTTCTGGTGGCCCCAGATGTCAGAAGGTACGTGCAGGTATATCGGGAATGTGCCATGTCCAAGAGTCCACGTCATCTACCTGCTGGAAAACTTCATCCTCTGCCCGTTCCCAAACGTCCTTGGTCACACCTAGGAGTGGATTTCATCACGGATCTCCCAGTCTCTGATAACTGTACCTGTGTCCTCGTAGTGGTATACAGTTTCTCCAAGTCCTGCCGCCTTCTCCCACTACGAGGATTGCCCACTGCCATGGAAACCGCAGAGTTAATGTTCAATCACATCTTCCGCTATTATGGTATCCCTGAAGACATTAGTGAGAGGGTTTGGGACTCTGCACACCATCAGCTTCAGCGGGCCCTCCGCAGACCCAGGATGAGAGCTGACCTTCGCCGGTCGGAGGCTCCCACGTTCCGGGTTGGGCAGAAGGTCTGGCTGTCAATCCGGGACATCAGACTATGTCTGCAGTGCAAGAAGTTGAGTTCCAGATTTGTTGGCCCCTTTACCATCCTGCAGCAGATCAACCCTGTCACGTACAAACTCCAACTCCCACCTCAGTACAGGATTCACCCCACTTTCCATGTGTCACAAGCATGCCAGGCTCCACCCTCTCCCAGACACAACGCTCAGTCACCTGAATACTGATCACACGCACCTGCACTTCATTATCACTGCAATCACCACCTGCACTTAAGCCCCACGCATTCACTCAGTCACTGTCCAGTCTCGTTTGCACACGCTCACGCTAATGCTTGCTTCTATGGACTCACCTGTGTTACCTACCTGTTCTCCCAGTCTCCTGAGTGTCTCCTCGTCCTGTTTCCTTGTCTCCATCGCTCCATCGTCCTGCTCTCCTTGTCACCTGCAACCAGATGTACAGTATCACCATTGACATTGCCATTCCGCTGGATTTACTCTCCTGTTACTCACCTCATCTGCTCACATCCTGGTTCTGTTAATAAACTCTGTTTACCCCTGTCATAAGTTCTCCATGTCACCTCTGTATTGTAACAAAATCCACATTTCGCTGCCTGAAGTCCAGTTGTTTCTGTGCATTGTAGTGATCCATTTGCTTCTCTTTTCTGTAGCTTTCGTCAGTAAAAAATATATCTCAGATATCTTGTCAAATCTATTACAGTCAATCTCAAAGCTCTTTCCTGTTTTAGATGTGTTTTATGTGCTTTTTGCGCATTCATGCTGAAAACCAATGTTGCCGCTCAATCTTTTTGCCACTCAGTGGGCGTAGTCACTCCGGACAGCGGTGACGTCATGTGCATACCCTCTATAGTATTTGTTTTCGGATGCAGCCCAAGATTAGCTTCAGGTTCAGGTGTGTTTAATTGGCGCTGGAGCTGAACTTTGCTGGCAGGAGCAGGATTGGACACCCCTGGTTTAACACATTTTTACCTCTCGAAAAAATGTATGTATTTACATGTTTTAAAACTATGCCAAAAGATCAACTCTGGAAACGTTCTGCTGTTTCTGTATATCATTGTTTGTTTGCCTACTACAATTATTTCAATCATTAAACTTTGTTTGATTGTTAAACTGCTGCATTATGTTGTTATACATTTATGAAAACCCCAGGAGATGCTTAAAGTTTAAAATTCCCCTTAAACATCTTTAAAAATGGGATTAGTAAATACATTGTGGGAATTAATATGAAGCTTGACACTTTGAACTATAAAGAAACATTTACAGTCTCTGTAGTCCCTGCCTTGACAGTAAGGATTGCATATTTTACGGCCCCGTTCCCCATGTACATGTACTTATTATAGTTATTACAATAACTGGGTAATAACTATATCGGTACTAACCCAGAACCTACCCCTTAACCTAAACTTAACCCATGTAACCTCATATTACCCAGTAATTTCTTAGGTAAATGCACTTTAAGTACACGTAAGTGCATGTACTGTAAAATAAAGTGCAACCCGTGTGTGTGTGTGTGTGTGTGGGCATATTTTTGTGAAATATCAGGACACAAATGTGTATAATGACATGGGTATGACATAGGTATTACAAGGAGAGGGTGAAATATGAGGACGTTACCCATGTCCTCACTTTTCAAAAGGCTTATAAATCATACAGAATGAGGTTTGTGTGTGTGTGTGTGTGTGTGTGTGTGTGTGTGTGTGTGTGTGTGTGTGTGTGTGTGTGTGTGTGTGAGAGAGTGTTAGACATTTGTCCTCAAGCTTAAACTATGCACCATGTCATTATTCTGGTGTCAGCATTAATTTAAATGTCAAATGGCTGCTGAAAGGAGACATTTGATAATAGGTTTTCCTTTGATCTGCTGTTTGTTATGTTTATTTCTGTAACTGATATACCATATGCTGTTATTTAGTCAATTTGCAAAACAAAGCTGCTCTGATTAAAGTCCTGTTTGGTCCTGTTAAATATTACACATTATAACTTGCATGACCAGGAGTCTTGAAAGTGAGAAAACAAATCAGCATCAGGTTTTTTACAGAATCAGAATAGCATGAGATGGCCACAAAATAATGTAGTCAGGTGATATTTTTTATTTAGAAAGATAAAACATGCAATGTTTCCCCATTTTCAGACATAGTATTTTCATTTAAAACAATCAAAATGGTTATGCTTTGCTGCCATTTGAGACTCAAGAATGTTGATTCTAGTTCAAATCAACTTTTTCTATTAACTTTAAATGTCATAGTCACAATGCCATCAATCCCAGCTTGAAGTTCATCGTGTTCCTGGACACTTGACACTCCTTTAGGGGTCCCAGTGAGAATGAGGTCACCTTCTTCCAAAGTGATGATCTCACTGATGTAGTTTATGAGATATGGGATGGAAAAGATCATCTGGGATGTGCTTCCATTCTGTTTCAGGATATCGTTCACCTTCAACCACAGATTGATGCTACCAGGGTCTTGGATCTTCTCCTTGGGAATGAAGTCACTAATGGGGCATGAGGTGTTGAAAGCTTTGGCCAGGGTCCATGGAAGACCTTTGGACTTGCATTCGTCCTGAATGTCCCGAGCTGTCATGTCCAGGCACAGCACATATCCAGCCACATGGTCCATGGCTGAAGACTGAGGAATAGCAGTTCCTCCCTTACCAATGACCACCCCGAGCTCAACTTCATGGTGGAGATTACTGGAGTAGAAGGGGACCAGAATAGGAGACCCTTCCCTAATGTAAGCAGACGGGGGCTTCAGGAAGAGCACAGGCTCGCTGGGAATTGCATTTTTGAGTTCAATGGCGTGATCTGCATAGTTTCTCCCGACGCATATTATTTTCCTTCCCCATTCCCAAAAGCGAGCAATATTCCTTGCGCTCATTTTGTAGTCCCACACCAGCGAGTCCTGCAGCCGGAAATTAAATGACCTTTGGTCGCTTGATAACGGAAGGCGGTGAGACACTACAGCACCAAATACATAAATCTAGTGCAAATAAAACAAACACGAAATAGATAAGCTACACTTGTCTGGAATTAAGTCCAGGAAACATTATTTATTTGGCTTGAAGAAGTTCATTCACAATCACGAAGACCGAAAACAATATCAAAAAGCCTACTATGGCAAAGGCTTACATTATGAATATTAATTAGGTCTCACAAGCGTTCTTGAAATCTGTCCAATGGCGAAAACTGCGTCATTGAATATTAATGCAGTTTTGCAGACGCTACTAGTTGGCCATCCAATGACAAAAGCGCGAGTCTTAGGTTTACCTCGATTTGCATGTCTCTAGCTATTTTTCTATTGGTTTCTTTTTCTATTGTGTGCTATTTTTCTATTTTATTGAGATTTTAGATTTTTTTTTTAACTAATTGTATTAAAATGTCACTATTTGGTGTTTCATCCCTCATAATGTAAATAAAATATAAAAAATTTGTATTTTGTAATTATTTCTATTTTTTCTTTTGTTATTGTTTTCTTATTTTATATTGGCTAGAGGCCAATATATTCATATGTATTTTATTGTATTGTTTTTTAATTATATTGTATATATATATATTTCCAAGTCCCAATCACCCTGAATTCACCCTATATATATATATATATATATATATATATATATATATATATATATATATATATATATATATATATATATATATTTCCAAGTCCCAATGACCCTGAATTCACCCTATATATATATATATATATATATATATATATATATATATATATATATATATATATATATATATATATATATATATATATATATATATATATATATATATATAGGGTGAATTCAGGGTCATTGGGACTTGGAAATATATATATATACAATATAATTGCCACATGGGCTGTCAATAGATACAAATTTTTTAATCGCGATTAATCGTACCTTTGTTGCCAATGACCCTTGAAGCTTGCAGAAAATACAGTTATGTGAGAATCACCCTTCAATCTGATTGTTTACTGTCTTTGGATATAGCGAATTATGACAACATCAATTTGTTTAATGAGCTAAATGGTGTATGCTTAATTTCACAATAAGTGAAACAAAAGCTTTCGATCTATTTCATATAAATACTGTTCTCTTTCAACAGTGATAATCATAAATGTTTCTTGAGCAGCAAATCCTCATATTAGTATGATTTCTGAAGGATCATGTGACACTGAAGATTGGACTAAAGATGCTGAAAATACAGCTTTGATCACAGGAATAAATTACACTATACTATATAGAAAACAGCTATTTTACATTTTAATAATATTTCACAATATTACAGCTTTTTTTGTATTTTTAATAACATAAATGCAGCCTTGGTGAGCAGAAGAGACATTCAAAAACAATCAAAATAGGACAGTTTACAAACTTTTGACTGGTAGTGTCCAGTATATCATGAGTCTGAATGAAATGGCCACGCCTTCACTATAGTAGGGTTCGTAAATCTACAGCTGCTGAACGCGGGGCACTCCCCCGTGTTGGATTGGTTAAACGAGGGGTCAAAGTTAAAAAGTGGGCTGTGTTGCACTTTAAACCAGACTTTGTACTTCCTCCCTGTGTTGACTGTAATATCAGACAGCTGAAGCCCTGATATGTGGTTCAGGACACTGGCGGCGAGTGCCTGCACTCTTGGTGTTCTCGGAGCGGCTGTCTCGCATAAACTCGGTATGTCTACACGAAGATCTTTCCTCGCGCGTGATCGGAACACCTAATTTATCGTCAGTGCTGTCACAGAACCGGTTGTGTAATTGCAGTCAATGTTTTGATCTAGTAAAATAATAGTTCCCTATACAGAGTAGCGTTACATCATACCGGCTGTTGACATGTCATCGAGCGTGACATGTGGCAAGTTATAGATAACGCATTCGTGATTAACTTACAGTGATCATATTAAAGGCAAAATGGACACTTCGTGCTTCGTGCTTTATGCTTGTTCTGTGTTGTGCAATTGAAAGTTTTTTTTAAAAATTATTTTTATTTAGATTTATTAACTTAACACTTTGGCGTTAACCTGATCTTTATTGCAAAACATGCCATGCATTATTTTATTTTTATTATTTATTTTACGGTACTGCATTAGATGCAGTGGGGAGAATGACTTGACCAGCACCAAACATTAAACACTGCTCAGTGTCCGCAAAATATATATGCAGATTATAGATCAAGTGTTGATGTGAACCCTAACGTTTTATAATGGTAAGATCTCGAACACATTAAAAAAAATATATAATTAATAGTTTTTTTTTTCTTTTTCAGTTTGGATGCAATCAAAAATGACAGTAAATACATTTGTAATGTTACAAAATATTTCAAATAAATGATGTTCTTTTGAACTTTCTATTCATCAAAGAATCCTGAAATAAAATGTATCACAGTTTCCACATAATTAATTATTAAGCAGCAACCACTATTTTCAACATTGAAAATAGTAATAATCATCATATTAGAATGATTTCTGAAGGATTATGTGACACTGAAGTCTGGAGTAATGATGCTGAAAATTCAGCTTTGATCACAGGAATAAATTACATTTGAAAATATATTCAAATTGCAATACACTATAGTAATTGTTATCATTGTATAAGTGATGCAATACGATCCAGGCAGACAAGCAATGATTAGGTCAAAGATCAAATTTGAATTACAAATTTATTAAGTAAAATTATAGAGACAAACAAATTAATCAAGTAAATAATAGTTTATAATAAAATCCAAAGTATTGTTGTATCTAACAGATGAAGATTGTGAAGATCAGAGTATAGAGAAAGAAGGACAAAAGAAGTAAGACGTTTGCAAAATGAAAGGAGAGGTAGAAGAGATGAAGAAGCAGAATTGAAGAGCAAAATAAGATCAACTATATATACATGAAACTTACATCCTCTTAAAATTATGTTTTGGTCTAATAAGAAAATGTCATAGTTGGTGTAACGGTTAGTTCAGAGTGACTGGCCAAATATCAACGGTAGATGAAAATAGATATACAATGTGTTGTTTTGACACCTTCAAGTCCTTTAAGAGAATATTACAGGTCTTGCATGATCTCATGTGTGCAGAGATGGAAACAGACATATTTTGATACAAAGCTACATCACATAATCAATTCTGATGGAAAATACACCCACTCGATCTTAGATTAGACTGTATATGCTCTGATATGTTTGATTATTTCCAAATGTAAGATCTCTGGTGTCTCTTCTGTGCTGCTTACAGCACATATATCAGAGCATATACAGTAGTACAAAATATAAAAAACGATTAAAGAACACTATAAAACATGTAAACGAATAATAATAATACAATTAATAAATTAAAAGGACATTAATAAAAAGAAGAAATTAAATGCATTTGAATGCACATCATTTCGCATACACCAATAATCATAATATATGTATGTAGAATCTCCTTCAAACTTAGATTTTTTTTCTTTCCGCCCTTTTGATTAATTGCATTTAAACGTTGGAAAAAGCAGGTCATACCAGTCTAAAGTAGTCAAACTGGTGAAGCACTTTTGGAACATGGATAAGGAGCCTAACCCCGTCCAAAAAAATAGACAACTTATGAGCATAAATGACCAGATTTATCACTTAGAAATTATGTAAAATTGTATTGTACAGCAACTCAAATTGTAGTGACTAGTATTTTGGTGGCAACTCCGTTTGAAGGAGATTGCATCAGAATTGGTACATTTTTCATCATGTTTTGAAATTATGAAAATGTTATTCAAAAGCGAGAGCATTTACTGATCCCGAATCTCTATTTTAAAGTTCCTACAGCCTGGTTTCACTCCGCTCTTAGGAAGTCCTCTCTGGTGGAACAACGAGATATGAAGGTCGAACTGCTTCCTGCTCTCACCGACAACTACATGTACCTCCTCATCGACGAAGACACGAAGGAAGGAGCCATAGTTGATCCAGTAGAGCCCCAGAAAGTATGAATATTTCACTGTGCATTGTTCACATTACATTGTGCATCCCATAGATTCATAATCGTCGTCTGTCTCAGGTTGTAGATGCGGTCAAAAGGCATGGCGTGAAGCTCAAGACTGTCCTGACCACTCATCATCATTGGTAAGTCAGACCTGGAATAAAGTAAAATCATTCTGTGATGTGTATGTGCACTAATATGACCGGATTTGAAACAGGAATTATAGCTGATGTTTCATAACTTCCAGGGATCACGCTGGAGGCAATGAGAAGCTGGTGAAGCTCATGCCGGGACTGATGGTGTACGGCGGAGATGACCGAGTGGGCGCTTTAACTCAGAAAGTCACACACCACAACACTTTCAAAGTAAGTCTGGTTTATATAATATGTACTACTGTTCAAATGTATGGGGTCAGTAAGATTTTATTCAGCAAGGATGAGATCAATTGATCAAAAGTGACATTAAAGACATTTATAATGTTGCATAAAATTCTATTTCCTAGAATAACTTTTATGCATCAAAGAATTGTGTAAAACAAGGTTTCCACAAAAATATGAAGCGGCACAACAGTTTTCAACACTGATAATAACCAGACATGTTTCTTGAGCATCAAATCATTATATCAAAATGATTGGTGAAGGATCATGTGACACGGAAGACTGGAGTAATGATGATGAAAATACAGCTTTTACATCACAGGAATAAATTACATCTTAAAATATATTAGAATAGAAAACAGTTCTTTTAAATGGTAATAATATTTCACAATATTTCTGTTTTACTGTATTTTTGATCAAATAAATGCAGCCTGGCAGAGCATTCTTTCACATTAGTAAGTCTTATTGACTCCAAACTTTTCAATGGTAGTGTATAAATGCATGTGCACAGATTGGCTTTGAATGCAGCTTAGCCAATCAGAACCATCCGCTTTATACCGCTGGACACATTTCAGATTGTTTGCTCATTCCAGGTGGGCTCTCTGAATGTAAAGTGTTTGTTTACGCCGTGTCACACCACTGGCCACATCTGCTATTTTGTAACAAAAGAAAACAGCACCGAACCACCAGCTGTGTTTACGGGTAAGACATATTTTTATACACTACTAGGGATGCACCATTTGGGGGGAAATCTAAGTACGATTTTTCTGGTTAAAATTGCGATTAAAAAAAGTATATAATAAAATCAAATAAAAAGATATATATATTTATTATATATATATTATGGTTGTCAAACGATAAATCGCATCCAAAATAAAACACACACACATATATTATGTAAACACAAACGTTTATTTAGGATGTGATTCATCGCAATTAATCATTTCACAGCACTAATAACACCTGGTTTGTTGTGCTTGTTTCTGGGGGGGGGGGGGGGGGGGGACTTACTTATATATATATATATATATATATATATATATATATATATATATATATATATATATATATATATATATATATATATATATATATATATATATATATATATATATATATATATATATATATATATATATATATATATATAAAATAAGAACAAATAATAAAATTACGAGCAAAAGCACAAATAAATACAGCAGAACAAACATATACAAATGAAATAAACTAGAACTAAACTAGATTGTCAGGTACAAAATAAGTAATCAAATGTAAAATATCACTGCATAGTCTACATAAAGTGATATGTCACTGCATATAAATATAGATTAACCCTTATTAAAAGTTATTCAGTCAAGAGCAGTGAGTGAATTTTATTTTTATTTTCTTTGTCTTTTGTTATCTCAATATTTATATAGCCAATGACGATATGACGAGTGTCTTTCACGCTGGCACTGGACCATCGGGCAATTCTTATTGTCGACCGTAATGACAAATAATTTTTGTCATTCATTCAGGGGGGCTGGGGGGTCGTTTTGGGAGGGTGCCCCCCCCCCCCCCCCCCTGAATATTAAACAAAATAAGAAATATTACTATTGTAATAACACCTTCATTATTAAAAATAAAAAAATAGAATATTTCAGAATAATATGATAACAATATGATAAGAAAATAATCATATTTTTTATTTTACAGAGAACTTAAAGAAAAATTGCAGGGTTACCTGTTAACATGCAGGCAGCCTATGGCTATAAACCATTAGAAAGGTCTAAGGATTTCTTATAAAAGATTATATTATTATGATAAAAATCTGTGACAGTATTTTTTGTCAGGAGGTATGCAAAATTAAAGAGGAAGTCCATGACTTTAATATGAAATATGAGCCTCATATGCATCCACTGTGGAAAAAATCAAACAAAAAAACCCCTTCTGTACAAAATTTCTTCAGAGAGAAGTATTTTTCTTTTCTTTTTTTTTACCCAAAATATAATGATAGGAGCATTAATTTAATGTAATTTCGATTAATCGTGCAGCCCTATACAATACCGTTCAAAAGTTTGGGTTCAGAAGGATTATTTTTAAATGCTTTTGAAAGAAGTCTCTTATGCTCACCAATGCTACATTTATTTCATTAATTGTTTAATAATTACATGTGAAAATTTACAATTTAAAAGAACAGTTTTCTGTTTTAATATATTTTAAGATATATATTTTTTTCCTGTGATAGAAAGCTGTATTTCAGCATCATTACTCCAGTCTTCAGTGTCACATGATTTGATGATCAAGAAACATTTCTTATCAGTGTTGAAAACATTGACGTTCAAAGAATGTTGTTCTTTGATGAATAGAAAGTGCAAAAGATCAGCATTAATACTTTTGTAGGATTAAAACTTTTTTTAAATCAAATTAATGTATCCATGATGGAAAAAAAATTAAAATGTATTTGAAAATAAAAATCGTACAGTACCGGCCCCAAACCTTTGAACGGTAGTGTACACTAAGTAAATAATAATTCTTTAGTGATTTAACAACTTTAAACTTTTTTCTCATTTAATTTGATCATTAAAATAAACAATACTTCCAGTTCCAACCTTTTTGAGCAGAGACTATGTAAAATATTCTGACTGTCTGACATATGCACACTTTGTAGAACTGTATTAACAAGCAGTTTTCTTCTTGCTATGCTCTCTGTATGAATAGGCGATACTCTGTTCGTGGCCGGCTGTGGGAAGTTTTTTGAGGGTACTGCTGATGAGATGTACAAAGCCCTGATCGAGGTTTTAGGCCGTCTTCCTCCAGAGACGGTAACAATTCCCCCATCTAAAATATTACTGAATTTCATTTTAAAGCAATACATGCTGTTAAACTCTTGCTGTTTAAATACGTTTTAGGTAATAGAAATTCACATGTAAACTCAATTTCCTTTGGTTTCAGCGTGTGTACTGTGGGCATGAGTACACTATCAATAATCTGAAATTTGCACGGCATGTTGAGCCAAAAAACGAGGCCATCCGGACAAAGTTGGCATGGGCTAAGGTGTTTAACTCTTCTTTAACATTCATTTACTCAAGCTGCAAATACTATCATAGCGCAAGTGTTTCAATAACCTTGTCTTACATTGATTAGGAAAAATACGATAACGGAGAGCCAACCATTCCTTCTACGATGGCTGATGAGTTCACATTTAACCCTTTCATGAGAGTGAGGTATGTGAAATCATTCCCAATTATATGAGAAGGACCTGGCTGCAGTCTGCAGATTGGGGCACTGCTGAACCTGGGGCGGGGCTGCACGTGTCGCCCCGCCCCATACCTATTCCGATTGGCTCAATCGTCTTTCATAGGCATACATGTAATGAAATGTAATGATAGAAAATGTGTTTCTCCTCGGTGTAGGAAGGAAGCTATTTCATTCAGTGTATGTCATTTAAAAAACTGGAAAAGTTGCACAGTTTCGCAAAGCCTTCATAAATCACAGAAGGAAAAAAACAAGTACGTTTTGCTAAATTAAGCTGGTCTTTAGACTACGCACGAACGACCCCACAACGTTTCACAAAACGAAAGTTGATTATCAACAGCAGGAGGGTCAGGTTTTCAGGTAGAGGAATAAATTGTCATATATTTTTTAGATTATTAATGTCATATATCATAAAATCATTTATTTCATACTTTTTGATACACTTTATTTCAGAAAAAACATTGTCTCATGTTATTTTAAAGTGACGAAATAGAGAACTTTTTAACTGTAGCCTACCTGATTATGAAAACGCGCCTGGATTCTGTTGCGATTGTAATGAACGCCACTTTCACTCTGACTGACATAAACAGGTTTTTATTTCAGTGCTGTTGTTAATGTTTATTTTAAACGGTTTCGTGAATTCTAATTTCGTGATGTATCATTCAACCGAACTGTGTGCACGTTTTTACACTTATGTTTTGCTAAGTCCATGCAATAAATGCACGTCCTTGAATAAGTGATGTTTCCCTTTCAGGTGCAGCCAAAATTAGATTGGAAAACAATTTTTAGCCTATATTAAAATTTGAGATCTCCGAGACCCGTTTCGCGACTGGTTCACAAATAACATTGGGTCTCAATCAGCTCCCTAATTCAGTAGTCAGGGCACTGATCAGGACATAAGTCAATGGGCTGACTCCCTGACCAGTGCCCTGACTACTGAACTAGGGAGCTGATTGAGACGCACCCAGTGAATGATTGATTTGTGAAATTGACGGACATTATGAGTTGTTAACAAAAACACCTGAATTTGTCTCAGATTCTCATATTAATGCTCTAACTGCAGGCTGCAGCCAGATGTACTTGGAAAATATAGACTGTCTTGCACTTTACTTGTTTGTGCATTTCACATTGTCGTGACATACGAGTTAACCTGGAATATTACTGATAAGATTTTAGCATTAGTTTGAACTTATTGAAAAACATTGAGACAAAAACCACAAAAACTAAAAATAGAAAAATGTTTTATTTAAAAATAGAATTATGAAACGTATTCTATCTATATTAAAAAGCAAAAAACAGACATTTATTTAAAGTTTTCATTAGTTAACATGCACTAACAATGAACAATACTTCTATAGCATTTATTAATCTTTGTTAATGATAATCTCAACATTTACTAATACATTTAAGATTAAAAGTTGTCTGTTAAATTTAGTTTATGCACTGGGGACTAAAATGAACATGTGGTGCACTTATAATGGCAGTATGAATTTTTTTTTTTTTTTTTGTATGATCAAAAATTGTCATAATTTAGAAATAAAAGGCATTTTTCCTACCCTGATTTTAGTCCTCTGATTTGAAGGGGTGTGTCTGCTGTGAGACTTCAAATGCCCACTGCTGTGATTGGCTGACATATTTGCATATGAAATAGCTAGTATTACATGTTTAACTCTCTCGAAAACTTTTAGCACATTTTTACTATTACAGTTCTCAAGGTTAACTAATTGTTAAAAGTGTTGATTATAGCATTTATATTTATTTAGATCGTGGCATGAAAGGTTGCAGTGATGAGCATTGATGGGAGTTTTGGCGAGAGTCCAGAACTCAGTCATTGATAAACTCACACTGTTTGATTGACAGCTTTAGCAATTGTTGTAAAGGAGCATTCTTTGATCGCTTTCTGTATATAATTTAATCACAGTTTAAATAACACATTATTTTCATCGTACTAATAGAAACAATGTGAAGTTGACCGTTTAGTCACTGGTTTGATTTTTGGGCACCAAGACAAAGAACATCTGACTGTACATGAATCATTACATATCAGAAATCACTGGTCACAGATCAGCCTTTAGAATGAACATGGTTAATAACATGTTCTGGCATTACTGTCTAGTCCATATCGTAAGTCTGTTTGCAAAGCCTGCACCGAAATTGCGACTGATTAACCAAAGAATCCACTGTGAAATGTACCGAATATAAATAAATAAGGCTCAACTGAGACATTCACATTGTTGAAAATAAATAAATAAGCACATTCCTAGCATTAGGATCTTTTGGAAAGTAATGTTAATTGTAGTCCATCCTGTATCGATCTCTCCTCGTCATCTCACTAACACACCAGTGGGCGGGGCCAAAGTTGCAAAGAGTCGCTCTTTCACCTATCAATCATAGATAGGCACATTCCACAATGAGTTGATTGAATTGATTTCTCAGTTCATGACCCCTTTAACAAAGTGTAATAAATGCTGTAAAATATATTGCTCCTTGTTAGTTAATGCATTAACTAATGTTAACAAATGAGATCTTATTTGAAAGTGTTACTGAGGTTTTTTTTTTTCCTTCACATCTTTGTGTTTGTGCTTTAGAGAGAAGTCTGTACAGGAGCATGCTGGGACCAGTGACCCGATTGAGGCCATGAAAAGTATCCGTAAGGAGAAGGACAGCTTTAGAGTCCCGAAGAATTGAGCTTTCGGGCTTGTCTTTGTGATGGTCATCACTACGCTCATCTCTGCTCATCGTTTTTTCACTAACAACAGCAGGACATGCATAAACTCTGTTGGTTTTTACACACGCTTCATTTATAGCAAAAGCACAATTTTTGGGCAGCGTATCATCTTCAATGAGCAATACACAGGATTGTTAACCTGTAAAACAATGTATTTAAATCATTGTGACCAGCAATAGATCAAACTAAAACAGATATTGTTTAGAAAAATGTTTTCATTGTTGAAAAATTCTTGATTTGCATTTACAGAAAATACAAAGGTCTGTGTTGTAGGCCAAATTTTATTTACGTAAGCTTGCGTAAGTTTTATTTTTTTGGAGGATCCAGGCCATGTCTGAACCAATGTTGTGTGGTTACACTATAGTTTTATTTCAAATTGATGTGTAATGTTTTATTTTGTAAATCAAAAATAATTTTAAAGATGTTAACAAAGCGAGGTGTTCCAGCAAAATTGTATTTGGTGTGTTTTAATGTCCTTAAAGGGTTACTTCAGCGATTTAGCAGTAGAAGCCTGGTAGTATATTTGAATGATCGCCAGACTGGACACGCACCGTGGATGACTGTGAGGCCGTTAATGAATGACAATGCGGCCGTGAATGAATGCCAGTTGGTCGTGCTCATTTTAGTTTCGGCTTAAAATTAGCGCCAATTATCTTCTGCGATCATCTTGTCTGTCAGCTCTTCACTCTCTGATGAATGAAATGGGACTCTTGCTGCGTTTGTGCTGCGACTCTCATTCGGCTCACACTGTATTGAACAGACACGTTCGGTTTTTAATTGCAGTGTCTGTTCTCTAACTGAACTAAATTTATTTTATTACTATAAAAATCAAAACGACAGTGGGGTGGTGCCATGGTGGGCAAGAGATGTAACCGGTAGGCATGGCTTGGGAGTGGCCTTGTAGGGCAGCAAAGCAAGTGCATTCTGGGAGTTGTTGTCTTTCATCCACATGAGACAAAAATACATTTTCTGGCTTTTCTCAGTCTAGAAGGCACCAAATTCAAAAATAATGTAATATTTATACTACATAAATGACCCAGTTTTAAATACACATTTATTTTCCAGCGCTGAAGTACCCCTTTAAGAAAATTGCATTTGATTGAATTGCATTTGTTTTGATGTATGTATGATTATGAATGTAGAAAATATTGAATGCTGCATACTGGTTTCAGCTTTTTGCCTCATTGAAGCTCATCCAGTTATTGTTTCAGCCAATCTTGCACTAGTCATCAGAAGTTACAAAGAGATTTTATTATAATCATAGTTCAAACTGAATAAAGTCTTAATATAAATGTACGCAGCTGTTTTTGTTTTTTAGAAATGCAGCTACACACATTTTCTTAATGCATTGTTTTATTACCTGCTTTGTACGAAACAATATTAAGTACCAATAGTAAAATAATAATAATGTTCTTGTTGCAATATTGTAACACCAAAGTCTAACAGTCCAGGTTTTTTTTTTTCAACTTTATCATGGTATAAAATTATGCCCATAATTAAAGGTTCATAATACCATTTCTTAAATACCGCTACACAAATGAAAAAAAATGACTGTGCAGGAGTAATACAAATGTTATTGTTGTTACTTTCGTAAAAAAAAAAAAAAGATATTTAAGGATATTTATGAAATTCCCTCAATCAAGATGCCTGATAAATAAATAATCACAAATGCACACAAAAATGTATCGAGTAAAACATATGTATAGTTTATTTCCTCAATAAATATAATTACATTCATGAAATTAATATATACAGTACATGGCAACATCTTATTTTTATTCTCATAAATCAAAATATATTCTCAAAAACAAGACAAAAAGTACTGTTTCTATGGAAGCTTGTTTCTGCCACAGAATAAAAATTTGAAAAGGTAATTGTGAATTTTTTCTCTCACAATTACGCGTTTACATCTCATAATTCTGACTTTTTAGTCTAAGAATTGCTTGATATAAACTATAACCAGCAATTGCGAAAGTTTAAAAGAAAATAGAAAGAAAATTGCGTGTTAAATAGGGTCAGAATTGTGATAAAGTCAGAACTGCGATATAAAGTCAGAATTGCGTGTTATATAAAGTCAGAATTGTGATATAAAGTCAGAATTGCGAGATATTAACTCTGACTTTGTAACTTGCAATTGCGAGATGTAAACTTGCAATTGTGAGATAAAATGTTGCATGAATAAATGAAAGAAACAATACAAGGCAACATTCATGGACATAAGCCTGGGAAAAAAGGCCGGTTTGATATGTAACTGAACTCTGTTCTTCAGCAGATATCTAAAAGAAGCCTATTTGCAGAAAATGCTACTTCATCTGTCCATTTAAACATAATGACATGTATATGTGTGTTTAGCTGATGTAGTGTCAAACAGATGTTTAATATTGACTTAACGCACACAGAACGTTAACAACATAGTTGGTTAATCAGTGTCTGGGCAGCTCCTCACCACTTTATACTGAGGCCACTGGTGCTTTTTTCTACAGCGTGGTACTGCGTGTGCAGCAACTGTCGGGCTTTCTCCTCTCCCACGCTTTCTAACCAGCCCTGATAGAGTTCAGCCACTCGTGAGTCCTCCTCTGGCACTGAGGTACGTTCACCTTGGTAAAACTCCTCCACCTGCTGCAGCAACTCTTTGTTGGATTGACCTGACGAAGGCTTGAGCTGACCGCCGCCGTTAAGACATCCTATAGAGTAGAGTTCAATTAAACACACTGGTGAATCAGACCTTATTTTAAAACGCTACTGAACAACTCTATCAAAATACTGTCTAACATTCATAGGTTATGCAAGTTTAGAACAGATATTATACAAGAGAACAGGACTAGAGAGGTCATTTCCTACCTGACGGACAGGCCATCACTTCTACAAAGTGGTACGGTGACTTCCCTCGTTTCAGCTTCTGCACCAGGTTCTGAATGTTCCTGAAGCCGTAGACGGCAGCAAACCGCAACAGAACTTGACCATCCTTCTCTAGAGTGACTTCCTGGAAGTCCTTGTTTCTGTTTGAACAAAAAGAGGGACAGATAAAATGTACCTTAGAAAAGTACTGAGGCACTACCATGGTACACAACTTGTCCAATAAACTATGGTAGCACCATGGTACTTTCGGAAGTTTTACTGGAGAACAAACACTTTTTAAATAAATAAAATGTGACAAGCATATTATTATTCCTTAACAAAACACCACCATGATAAAGGTATAAGGGTATCTTGATAATACTAGGGAACTGAATGACTATCATATCATCATATTCATATACCATGGTATTTACATTGTGCTCCAGTGTACTTCAAATAATACCACGGTATTACATGGTTGCTACAATTTCTGACAAATTTTCAGTCATAAAACTTTAAAAATCATTTTATACAGAAATTCTTAGTTAGAAAAAAACTTATTTAGTAATTAGTAAATTAGAAAATTACTAAGTAATTTTTCTAGTAATTTCTAGCCAAAAAAAAAAAAAAACTTTTAAAGAACTGAGCTAACTGGAAAAAAATATTGGCCATAGAAATTACCATGATCTGCGAATATTATAATACATTTTTGTCTTTTCCAGTACTGAAAAAAAAATCACACTTTTGATGGAACAGGATATGTATAATATATATAATATAATTTTTTTTTTTTTACATTTATTAATTCCAAACTAACCTAAAACCTTACCTAAACATTAAAATTAATATTCATTATTTAGGTAATATTTATTTAAATATCAATAAAGTGCATACACTACCATTCAAAAGTTTGGGTTGGTTACATTTTTTCATGTTTTTGAAAGGCTGCATTTATTTGATAAAAAATATAGTAAAACATTAATATTGTGAAACATTATTACACTTTAAAATAACTGTTTTCTATTTTAATATATTTTAAAATGTAATTTACTCCTGTGATGGTAAAGCTGTATTTTCAGCATCAATACTCCAGTCTTCAGTGTCACATATGTTGATTTGATGCTCAAGAAACAATTCTGATCCTTATCAATGTTGAAAAAGATTTTGCTTCTTAAAAATATTTACAGTAATATTTATTTATTTGTGTAACACTTTTGTCATTTTTTATCAAATTGAATGCATCCTTGATTAATAAAAATATTAATTTCTTTTAAAAAACGATAGTGTACAAATAACCCAGTTCTGGGATGTTTGTAACAGTATTTCTGTGCTCAGATATACTTAATTGTCTTGTATGCGAGTTCATCCACTTCAACCCCAAACAGCTGTTTGGCAGCATGTTTGTAGATGTGATGAAGGTATCCTCCAGATCCACTTCCGGCGTGAGCCAGCAGCTCCTCCCCACAGACATTACTGAACCTAAAACACACATTCATGTACGACACAATTTATATTATGTATTAACACTATAGGTTTGACTGGCAAACATGAAGTACTCACATTGTGTCTAAAGGGGCCAAATCCACATTTCTCAAGGACACATTCTCCTCGTCCAACATCTTCAGAACTTCTCCTGTGAAACAAACGCATACAAGATGAAGGACTGAGCCTCGTTCTTGTAGCATCTGTTCATGTTGTTAGATTCACTCACCTGAAGTGATAACACAGTCCACCTCTCTGGTCTCATACTCGCCAAGGTAGAAGTCTGGTCTGGAAGCCTCTAGTTTCTTATCATAGCAGGGCATCACAGTCACATGGTAGATCTTCTGTGGTGAAATGCCCTGTCAAAGCAAATGATGGAGAATAAAATGCATTTTGACCTTAATTTGTCATGCAAATTAAAATAGGTGAGACTATATACATATACAGTACACAGATCAGGCACACAGTATCTCTTCATCACGGCACCTGTTAGTGGGTGGGATATATTAGGCAGCAAGTGAACATGTCTTCAAAGTTGATGTTTTAGAATCAGACAAATTGTGATGGCTAGACGACTGGGTCAGAGCATCTACAAAACTGCAGCTCTTGTGGGGTGTTCCCGGTCTGCAGTGGTCAGTATCTGTCAGTGGTGACAGTGACAGGTGAACCGGCGACAGGGTCATCATGGCGAATGATGGCCTGTGTGGTCCAATCAAACAGACGAGCTACTGTAGCTCAAAGTGCTCAAGAAGTTAATGCTGGTTCTGATAGAAAGGTGTCAGAATACACAGTGCATCACAGTTTGTTGCGTATGGGGCTCTGCATAGCCGCTGACCAGTCAGGGTGCCCATGCTGACCCCTGTCCACCGCCGAAAGCACCAACAGTGGGCACGTGAGCATCAGAACTGGACCATGGAGCAATGGAAGAAGGTGGCCTGGTCTGATGAATCACATTTTCTTTTACATCATGTGGATGGCCGGGTGCGTGTGCGTCGCTTACCTGGGGAACACATGGCACCAGGTTGCACTATGTGAAGAAGGCAAGCCGGAGGAGGCAGTGTGATGCTTCGGGCAATGTTCTGCTTGGGTCCTGCCATCCATGTGGATGTTACTTTGACAGGTATCACCTGCCTAAGCATTGTTGCAGACCATGTACACCCTTTCACGGAAACGTTATTCCCTGGTGGCTGTGGCCTCTTTCAGCAGGATAATGCGTCCTGCCACAAAGCAAAAATGGTTCAGGAATGGCTTGAGGAGCACAACAACGAGTTTGATGTGTTGACTTGGTCTCCAAATTCCCCAGATCTCAATCCAATCGAGCTCCTTAGGGATGTGCTGAACAAACAAGTCAGATCCATGGAGGCCCCACCTCGCAACTTACAGGACTTAAAGGATCTGCTGCTAACATCTTGGTGCCAGATACCACAGCACACCTTCTGGGGTCTAGTGGAGTCCATGCCTCGACAGGTCAGGGCTGTTTTGGCAGCAAAAGGGGGACCAACACAAACATTATTTGCCTAATCGGCGTATATAGTAGTGTGTGTTCAATAGATTAGCCTTTTCTGTGTTACTGACGCTTGTGAAAGCTGCAACAAAAGGCATTACATGTGCAGCATGGCAGAGACCAAAGCAAAGTTTATAATCAGTTTAAATAAGGAAAAAATGAAACAATTTAAGGTTATAAACAATACAGGCATAACACAACTTCCATGTCTAATGTGACCCTCAAAATTTAAATGAAGTTCCAAAAATACTTCAAAAAAGGTTTTTAATGTGGGACTTTGTATGGCACAAACTAAGCATTGTGGGCAATTCCTCCCTCTCTGAACTAGTACCTCCTGAGAAGCAAAATAGCCTTTGACTAGAGAACCCATTATCTGCTGGGGCGAGCGCGTTGTGCTGATGTACGGGAGGATGAATTCACCATGAGTCTTCTCAGCGTAGCAAATCCACCCTGAACAAAATACAGAGAATAAATCCATGTTGGAGCCATAATAAATCACACTACCATGAATATTTCAGAAAATAAAAAACAGATCGAGTAAGACTACCTGGACAGGCAGACGCCAGCATCGGTAGGGCCTTCTTGTCCACTTCCTTACGACTGAATCGCTCCAGAAACTCCCTCTGGCTCTCTAACAGGCTGAAAGAACGACTGAAGCCGGTCTCAAACACATGATGGACACCTGAAAGATCAGTATGGCACTTCCATGATCTCAATAAACAGAGGAGAAAATGTGAATTCACAATTCAGACTTTTTCCACAATTTGGACTATTCTTCTCACAATAGCTCGCATTACATCTCGCAAATTTGACTTGTTTTTTTTTTTTTAATCAGAATTGTGAGTTTACGTCTCACAATTCTAACATTGTTTCTTGTAATCCTGAGTTTACATTTCATAATTCGGATTATTCCCCTCCTAATTTTGAGCTTACATCTCGTAATTCTGACCTTTTTCCTGGTAATTCTAACTTTTTTTCTTGTAATTCTGAGTTTACATCTCACAATTATAACATTGCTTTTACATCTCGTTTGTAAAAGAGTTTACATCTTGTAATTTGGATTTATCCCCTCCTAATTTTGAGTTTACATCTCGTAATTCTGACTTTTTTCTTGTAATTCTGATTTTTTCCTCAGAGGTTGTAAACTTTTTCTGCCACGGAATAAAACATAAAAAAGGTATTTACGAATTTTGTCTCGCCATTCTGAGTGAGGGGAAAAAAGTCACTATTACCTTTTTTATTTTTTATTTTGTGGCAGAAAATAAGCTTCCATAGGAGGATGTATTTGATTGGTGAGATGAATTAGGGCATCCAACTCACCCAAATTCTTCAGGAAGCTGGTGAGTCTGTGTGCCACCTCACTGCTGTTGAGACCGTAGTGTGCAGCCAGAGAGGCTCTTGACTGAGGCGATACAGACACCACCACCACCTTCTGCTCGCTACTGCTAACCTGCTGCTCAGAGACACAAACATGTTTTTAGGTGAACTATTCATTTGGAGCAAAAAGTTAAATGCAGTTGAATGATTGTAAAGCAATGCACACCTTATTATGACGTAGCACACGGTACAGTTCCTCGTGACTCTGTTGGGTGATAAGGACACTTTCTGCAGACGTAATGCAGCCACTGCAAGCGAGACAGTCGTTCAGCGTAATCTTCGCTTTCTCCAACTTTTCCTTTTGACCATCCTGGGAAACGAGCATATTCAACATATCTATCAAAGGTGACAAATCAAAAACATACTTTGCTTTTTGCTATCAAATGAAACAAGACACAACTCCACAATACTAGCTCAAAATAAAAGTCACATAATTTGTACTCACCTGATGGACCTGAAAATAACTGCCATCATCTTCTATCTGGATTTTAGCCACAGATCTACCCTGTTTCTTTTCCACCTTTACAGGCTTCACACATTCCTAATAAATTGGGAAATTGGGATTAACATCAGTGAAATTGTATTCTGGTATACATTGCCGTTTAAATGTTTGGGGTCAATAAGAGTTTTAGGGTGCATAAAATTGACCAAACGTCTCAGTAAAGACATTTATAATGTTACAAAAGATTTCAATTTTAAATAAATGCTTTTCTCGGTGTGACTCGCACAACACCAAAATAAATTCCGTGTATGTGTAAAAATGTACTTGGCAATAAAAATTCCTTGATTCCTTGATTCCTTCTTTTCAAAGTTCTTTTCATCAAACCATTCTGAAAAAAGTATCATGGTTTACGCAAAATATTACGCAGCACAACTTTTTTTCAACATTGATAATAATAAGAGATGTTTCTTGAGCATCAAATCATCATATTAGAATGATTTCTGAAGGATCATGTGACACTGAAGACTGGACACTTAGGTCGTAGTTAAAAATGTATGACTGTGAATGCTTTAGTTGACAAATACATTTCAAAATATCAAACCAAGTGTAATCAGCAAAACTGCAGTAGAGTAAAACTGCAGTATAATGTAGTATAACTGCAGTACAATGAAGTACAACTGTAGATTTGCAGTATAAGGAAGTATAGATGCAATATAAATGCAGTACATTGAAGTAAAGCTGCAATATTGCTGTTTTTTCTACAAGTAAAAACTGCAGTATTTTTTTTATTTTTTTTTTTGTAAGGGAATATCCAACAAACTTGTTTGTCATATCTTTTGCTTTAAAGTTGTGTTTGTACCGTTTCTGGTTTGATATTTTATCTAATACAGTGCCATTTAAGTGTGTCCGAAGTGTACAAAAATGTCCAAGACCACTGTTGTACATTATTTATTTTATACACAGTAACTTAGTTGGTAGATCACTAGGTTTTAGACAGTCACTTTCTGTATCTAACCGGGCAAATAATGTGGGCCCAACCTCGAACTAAGCAAACATTTTTGATAATTAGCATCTACAGTATTTACAGGTCTCAAAAATAAGACTTGTCAGAAACATCTGTCACTTTTAGAAACTATCGTTATTTATACAATGTTACATCCATTTATGTTTTAAAGATCCGGTCGGGTGTTTTTTGTTTTTTCAGCTGATATAATGTAAATGCGTTGAATTAACAAAAATGTGGATGCTTTTAATGTTACGGACAGAAACAACTATTCAACCTGAGACGGCGTGATAAAATCATCCAGATCCGTGAGCTGAAGCACACCGCTGAAATGCGACGCCATTGTTTTTTACTGCTATACTCGTTTGCTGCCCGTATGCCTGTGAATGACACCCAAACTCTCCAATCGTAGACCGACAAAAATAGAGGCTCTGCCCAATCAAAGCAAACAGTGCGGGACATAAAAGAAACCAGCTGATATGATTCAACGTCGATGTTTTTGCCTTTTACACATTTTAATATAAGGCAATCATCTTTCTAAAACCATAGAGATTAAACTATTTCACCCAATTCGTAATACAGTTTATTAGCATTTATTAAAAACAATGCATAATACAATTTTTTCACTCAGATTTGGACTTGTTGCTATATAAAATATAACTGCCAAAATATGTTTTTTTAGATGCTGCTGTTTTTTTGTCTTGAAAAGAATATTTAGAAAATGCTGTTTTAACTGGAGTATATCATGTAACACAGCAGGTTAAAATTGTTTTTGTTTGTTTGTTTGTTTGTTTGTTTTTACTGTCAAATTTTTTCTAAAACCAAAATTTAAAAAAATGTATGTACTGTAGCAACTGCGATTATTTGTGTGCGCATATATAAGACATGTTACGGTCGGTCTATGTGGAACAACACACGCCGTAAAGCGTCAATGTGACGCGCACACTTACTTTCACTGTCACGCAGTTTTCGTTCAGGTGTTCGCTTTGGTCAAGTGCTTAAGGATGATGGAAAACTACCTATCCGTCATCTCTTATATTATCGATGCAAATACGATGCTGTGAGTACGTCACGTTAAACAGGCTGAACCTGTCGAGGTTTTCAAATGCTCACATGCACTTGCAGCACAATAAACTACACGGAAGTAAGTTTTACTTAAAGGATTAATGATCTTCAACAAAGTAAGTAGACGTTTCGATATTTCTAGATATTCATCCATTTATAAAGCTTCTATTTGAAGAAAGAAAACATTTCTCCTTTAAGTTAGAATTGTGAGGAAAATAAATTAGATGAATGCTATTTTTTTTTATCTAGCTACCTTACCTGATGCATTTTCAGTTTTTTTAAATCAGATAATTTGCATTTGCAAAGTGTTTTCCAAGTGTTTATATCGATTATTATTATAAATAAGTTTTTTTCTATTTTCATTATATCAGGTAAACATTTTTAGCCTGTCATTATGTGTGATGATTTGCAAATTTTGTGTTTTAAAGCTCACCCGATTTAAAGCTTGCCTTGATGATTTTTTTATGGTTTATCCATCCCATTCACCTGCAGAGACACAAACATGACCAATCAAAAGTTATTGAAGTTAATTATCGGTGGCTTGGTGATTGTTGCATTGGTGAAATTTATCTTTAGCCCCAGGTGAGGATTGTAGTTCTCTATATACATGTACATCTTTCAAACCTTTCATTGTCCCAAACAAGCTTATAATTGCAGTTTATTTACCTTCTATTAATTTATAGCTCAAGCAAAGGCACAAGTGGAAAGACACACCAAATCATACAAGTTGGTACGTTCTGGGCTAACAAGCGTGTGCCACCGCTGAATTTGGATGAAAATCAGAAAGATCCTGTCAAAAAAGAACACACAGATGGCCCAGAGGTTCAGCCAGAAAAAAAGAACACAATCCAATCAAATCAAGAGAAGCTGGAACCAGAAGTTCCTGACAATACACAGACAGATCCACTAAAGATTGTGCACTTAGATCTGAAAGGTGCAGCACCCAAAGTCAAATACCTCAAAGAGGTGGGATGCAAACTGGATCTGGTTTTAAACGTGTTACAAATGTATGAATGGCGCCCTTTTTAAAGTTTCCCGTCATGTTCTTTAACAGATATTCCCTCTACTGTCCTCTCTGGGTGCTAATGGGATATTGCTGGAGTATGAGGATATGTTTCCCTATGAGGGGGAACTTGCAATTCTCAAATCAAGCGTTGCGTACAGGTGGGTGACTAATTTTGAGCTTCTGATGAGCTGAACTTGATTTAAAGGGGTAGTTTACCCAAAAATGAAAATTATGTCATAATTTACTCACCCTCAAATTGTTCCAAACCTGTATGAATGTCTTGCTTCTGCTGAATACAAAAGAAGATATTAAATAGTAGATAGTAAATGAAGACAGAATTTTCATTTTGGGTGAACTATCCCTTTCATTTGACTTTGATGCAAAAGTAGGTATCCTGAAGAATAGTCCCTGTATGCAGCACTTTTCCATACAATTTTTGGCTGAACTGTTGTTGTGATAAGATATTCAATTATGGGGGTAGATTTGTTGCGTTATTCCAAACAAATAGATTATTATCCACAAATAAATGTAAAGAGATTCACAAAAATTAAATAAATTCTCAAATAAATAGAATGAGATCCACAAAAATATGCAGGAGTTTCACAAAAATGAATTAGATTCACAAATAAATACAATGACATTTGTGAATAAAAAAAATATCCACACATATGTTTTTATGTCACAAACACAACTCTGCCTTGCATTCATGTGTCAATCGCTTCCTGTGCATTTGTGAATCGCTTCCTCTGCATTGGTGGATCTCTTCTTGCACATTTGTAAATCGCAGCACAGCGCGTGGATTTTGAAACATTTCTAGCGTCTACACTCACACAAATCCACAAATAGGTGGACTCCACCCACCGTCTACTTAAGCCAATCAGATAACGGCCATATTGTGCTGACCAATCGTAGCACATTCTCGCTCCAACCAATCACGTTTTGGCCAGAGCCGTTGAAAAACCACTACCATAGACTTAATGCGTAAGTAAAGCGTGTCATGGAGTGACCAATAATAGTTCCAGCATTGAACCCCATTCATTTCAGTGTAGGCTATCTCAAGCACACTCCTGGCAAATTGACGAAATTACTGCATATTTTGAGATTTCATGGCATTAGTTGACCTCTCAGGAATATTGATAGAAGATGTATTTTATGAAGCACGTTAGAGTTAATGTTTAGTGTTATATAATATATCGTTAGACTCAAACTTCAATTAGATAACGTGAGCTGCGCTGCAACAGCTACTATATCCAGATACTATCTGTCATTTCAACAGTTTTTAGATTATCTGAGATCTCTCTGTCAAAAGCGTTTCTATGAGAGCTCCGTGAACCACGTGACCGCACGCGCCGCCGGGAGATGAGAGCAGGTCGCACCTCTGTTTTTCAACGCCTCTGGCTTTAACTGTTACACATTAGTGCCACAACGCTATTTATTGTTTGAATTTCGTATTAAAACTTGAAAAAATGTAAACGCTTAGACTTTGTTTCATATCAAAAGCAGGTTTGGTAATTTGAGAGCGAGAGACGTGCGTGAGTGACAGAGAGACGGAGGGAGAGCAGGGAAAGGAAATGCAGCTGAACGTTTTAAATAGCGTTAAAAAATGAGTCTATGTGTGGGAACCACTGTGATTGATTGGTTATTATTTTCAACAGAAATGCCCGTGATTGACTACAATACTCAACGCTGTAAAATCACGTTGTACTGTCGTGTGACCCAAATAAAATGACCAGATCACTCAAAAAAAAAAGATTAACGTTGTTTTTTCTTTATCTCTCCCCAGAATAAAATGCTACTGTAAAGCCTAATCGAAGTCAATGCACATATTGTGTTAATATTTGCCAGAAATCGCTGCAAATACAGTGAAAATGCTGTCTATCCAGCTTAATCCTATTAAAACAGATTGACAGCGCGGAGTTGTTTAGAACTATTGAGAGCTCTGTGGCTCTAGTCAGCACAATATGGCCGTTATCTGATTGGCTTAAGTAGACGGTGGGTGGAGTCACTTATTTGTGGATTTGTGTGAGTGTAGATGCTAGAAATGTTTCAAAATCCACGCGCTGTGCTGCGATTTACAAATGTGCAAGAAGAAATCCACCAATGCAGAGGAAGCGATTCACAAATGCACAGGAAGTGATTGACAAATGAATGCAAGGCAGAGTTGTGTTTGTGACATAAAAACATGTGTGGATATTTTTTTTATTCACAAATGTCATTGTATTTATTTGGGAATCTAATTCATTTTTGTGAAACTCCTGCATATATTTGTGGATCTCATTCTATTTATTTGTAAATTTATTTAATTTTTGTGAATCTCCATCCATCCATCCATCTTCTTCCGCTTTATCCGGGGCCAGGTCGCGGGGGCAGCAGTCTAAGCAGAGATGCCCAGACTTCCCTCTCCCTAGACACTTCCTCTAGCTCTTCCGGGGGGACACCGAGGCGTTCCAAGGCCAGCCGGGAGACATAGTCCCTCCAGCGTGTCCTTGGTCTTCCCCGGGGCCTCCTCCCGGTTGGACATGCCCGAAACACCTTCCCGGGAAGGCGCTCAGGAGGCATCCGGAACAGATGCCCGAGCCACCTCAATTGTCCCCTCTCGATGTGGAGGAGCAGCGGCTCTACTCCGAGTTCCTCCCGAGTGACTGAGCTTCTCACCCTATCTCTAAGGGAGCGCCCAGCCACCCTGCGGAGAAAGCTCATTTCGGCCGCCTGTATCCGGGATCTTGTCCTTTCGGTCATGACCCAAAGCTCATGACCATAGGTGAGAGTAGGAACGTAGATTGACCGGTAAATTGAGAGCTTCGCCTTACGGCTTAGCTCTTTCTTCACCACGACAGACCGGTACATCGACCGCATTACTGCAGAAGCTGCACCGATCCGTCTGTCAATCTCCCGTTCCATCCTCCCCTCACTCGTGAACAAGACCCCTAGATACTTAAACTCCTCCACTTGAGGCAGGAACTCTCCACCAACCTGAAGTGGGCAAGCCACCCTTTTCCGACTGCGGACCATGGCCTCGGATTTGGAGGTGCTGATCCCCATCCCAGCCGCTTCACACTCGGCTGCAAACCGTCCCAGTGCATGCTGAAGGTCCTGGTTAGAAGGGGCCAACACGACAACGTCATCCGCAAAGAGCAGAGACGAAATCGTGTGGTTCCCAAACCCGACACCCTCCGGCCCTTGGCTGCGCCTAGAAATTCTGTCCATAAAAATTATGAACAGAACCGGCGACAAAGGGCAGCCCTGCCGGAGTCCAACATGCACCGGGAACAAGTCTGACTTACTGCCGGCGATGCGGACCAAACTCCTGCTTCGGTCATACAGGGACCGGACAGCCCTCAGCAAAGGACCCCGGACCCCATATTCCCAGAGCACCCTCCACAGGACGCCGCGAGGGACACAGTCGAATGCCTTCTCCAAATCCACAAAACAAATGTGGACTGGTTGGGCAAACTCCCATGAACCCTCCAGCACACTATAGAGGGTATAGAGCTGGTCCAGTGTTCCACGACCAGGACGAAAACCACACTGTTCCTCCTGAATCCGAGGTTCCACTATCAGCCGAATTCTCCTCTCCAGTACCCTGGCATAGACTTTCCCGGGGGGGCTGAGAAGTGTGATCCCCCTATAGTTGGAACACACCCTCCGGTCCCCCTTCTTAAAAAGAGGGTCCACCACCCCGGTCTGCCATCCCAGAGGCACTGTCCCCGGCCGCCACGCGATGCTGCAGAGGCGTGTCAGCCAAGACAGCCCCACAACATCCAGAGACTTAAGGTACTCAGGGCGGATCTCATCCACCCCCGGTGCCTTGCCACCGAGGAGTTTCTTGACCACCTCGGTGACTTCAGCTTGGGTGATGGACAAGTCCTCCTCTGAGCCCCCAGCCTCTGCTTCCTTAATGGAAGACGTGATGGCGGGATTGAGGAGATCCTCAAAGTATTCCTTCCACCGTCCGACAACATCCCCAGTTGAGGTCAACAGCCGCCCATCGCCACTGTAAACAGCGTTGGTAGGGCACTGCTTCCCCCTCCTGAGGCGCCGGACGGTTTGACAGAATCTCTTCGAATCTCTTTTTGTGAATCTGTTTACATTTATTTGTGGATAATAATCTATTTGTTTGGAATAACGCAACAAATCTACCCCCATATTCAATGAACCTAAGCTCATGATTTATGCATCTTAATCTTAATTAAATATTTCTCACTTGTTTATCTTTATTGTTTCCGGAAAAGTCCGGAAGATATAGAGGAAATTAAGTCACTGGCCAAGCAGCACAATCTTGAAATAATTCCTCTGGTGCAGGTGTTTGGACACATGGAGGCAAGTTCTTAAAAACTATAGATATCTCAAACATATGCTCACTACATATGCTTCAGTAAAGCGCTAAAGGCACCCTTACATTTACATACGCATCTAGGTCAACCATTTATGGTGGTTGCGTTTGAAGGCAAAACTTTATTAGCATGCCTAACATTTCTGCTTTACACTTAACCTGTCTTTCTGTTCACATTTCAGTTTGTGTTAAAACACGAGAAGTATTTCGGATTGAGAGAAGTGGAAACGTTTCCCAATAGCCTAAACCCTCTGGCCCCAGGAAGCATCGACCTTGTTCAAGACATGTTAACGCAAGTTATGAAGAAGCACCAGGAAGCACGGTGGTTCCACATTGGTGCTGATGAGGTCGGTGGATCTTTATTCTTTATGGATCTGTTTAAAATGGTTGTATTTCATGGAAGAAAGAAAATAATGGAAGAAAGGCATGATGAGAGTTTTAATTTGAGTGAATGACTCCCAGTGTAAATATTAGCTTATATCCACTGTCTGTCAGTGTTGGGGAAAGTTACTTTTAAAAGTAATGCATTACAATATTGTTTTACTTCCGAAAAACGTAGTTACTTTTTATGAAAAGTAATGTTATGTGTTACTTTTTCTGGCAAATTTTCTGGCAAAAAAGGCCCTTTCAGACCAAAGGTGAATGAAAATGCAAATTCACAGCTGTAAAGAAAAGGGCGTAGCTCACACAAACCTTTAAGCCATTCTGGGGTGTGTTTCCTGTGCAACAATGGCACTCGCTGCTTACCCTAACTACCATAATTGAAGAAATCAACTTACTAGTCACAACGGTTTCCCCAAAAAATTATTTTTCACAAATTTGTCGTTCAACCATGTTGGTTAATGATGTCATGCAGGTGGTTGAGTAATAACTTATTTTGATCAATTAGTTTGAGATTGAATTACGGACATGACGTCGGAGGACAAATTATAATTTTTCTCAGTTATTTTGTTTTTAAGTGCCCCTATTATGTTTTTTCGAAAAATCCCTTTCATTCATTGTGTAATATAGCTGTTTGTGAATGCACAGTTGTAAAGTCAAAAGTGCATGAGAAATAAAGTTGTCTCCCAAAAGAAAGAATCGACTCTGAACCGCCTAAATGAGTCGTTTTTGTTTTGAATCTCACTGTGTGACAGTTCTACGTCACTAGAAAAAATACATTTGCATAATGGCGGCCAATGCTTTATGCCCGCAAACAACTTGAACCACCCACAAATGTCATTTTACTTACGACTGCTCCTCAAATCTCAGTTCAACGCAGGGTTCACAAATAAAACGCTTACTCTTAAAAGTTTATTTGGACCAGCTTGCTCCTCAGAATCACAACCTGTAAGTATGATTAATTATTGATGTTGATATTTTCTACCGGGTGTTCAAAGATAGATATAGTTTTGTGTTTTATATTGTGTAAATTTCCGGCTAACTCACGTTATTACTGTCTTACTGAAATACTTCTGCTGTCAGCTGTGGGCCATCTGTGCTAGCACACAACCTTAATTAAACTTTTCCATAAATAAAACCGGAACATCCAGAAACTCAAGAACCAAGACACGGACCGACAAAAGCAAATAACGGCCGACAAAAGACAAGTGAACCACAAGCATATATAGACTGTGCATACACAAGCAGGCAGACAAGCTTAACAAGATAACTAAGGGGTGTTAGCCTGGATGCCAGACGAACTTAGCCCCGCCCACAAAATTTTTTGCACAGGCAGTTCGGTCTGGAATTGATCCATAGAGAAGTAATTATGCCCGAACAGAAACTGTTCGGACCAATGAAATTGTCAGGGCGGGCTTTAGACGATGATGGACAGATGATAAACAGTAACGTAATCATCCACGTCATCAAAGGCGCTTGGGTTGAATTTGTTCTAATCCTAAACGGAGAACTTGTTAGTATGCGTTCGTTCACCTTTACTATTTCTCTCAGAAATGATGATGGTGTTGGTAAGTACTCTGTGTATCCTTAAATTATTTTTTTACAACACCGGCAAAGATCGTTTACACTCATCTTCTTCTAACGTTAGGCTACTTATTCCGGGCGTGCGTGCAGGGTTGCCAAGTTTTTACAACAGAACCCGCCCAATTGCTAACGTTACTCAAAACTAGCCAAAAACAAGCCCAATAGCTTCCCGGGGGGGTTCTCCGGGAAAAATGGCATTTGTGGGGTAAATTATGTGTTATTTTGGTTGGACTGGCTGCTAAATTTCGCATTCCTGGGTCTGTATATCACATAATTGGGGTTGCTTCAACCCGCGGACTTGGCAACACAGTGCAGTTGAGTTCTGTTGACATTTGACAACTAACGTTAAGCGTCGCTCCTCTGATTGGTTGTAGGTCTATCCAATTGAGGTCTTTCCTGGTTCGGTTTAAACACGCCCCATAATCGCAGCCCAACGGAGCAGTATCAGACTCAATTTCTGACTAGAATTTAGTATGACAACGTCAGGCTAAAGGGGTGTGGTAAATGGGAAACACCTGGGAAGACTAATCAACATAAACTACAAACGGCTAAAAAACATGACAAGACAGGAAATAACAAAAGAGTCCTCACAAGACAGGGAAACACAGGCTGGAATTGTGACACTTACATACTTAAAGGGGTAGTTTACCCAAAAATGAAAATTCTGTCATCATTTACTCACCCTCAAGTTGTTCCAAACCTGTATGAGTTTCTTTGTTCTGCTGAACACAAAAGAAGATGTTTGTAACAAAGCAGATAGAGCAACTATTGACTACCATAGTAACTTTTTTCCTACTATGGTAGTCATTGGTTGCTTGAGGGTGAGTAAATGATGACAGAATTTTCATTTTTGGGTGAACTATCCCTTTAAGCTCATGCACACTCTTCAAAAGCAGTGCTTTAAATCTCCTGACAAACTAAAAGGCGTACATTTTATTTGTATATATATATACTTGAAATAAAATTTATTCTGAATGTCATCTTGCTTATTTTGCTCCAGATAAGGATTTACTAAGTCCACGTGTCATGCAAACAAGAAACTATTCTTCTGACCACAGGTCGAGAGCTGTCATTCCAACCACACAACTTTGAGATGCTGTTTGCGAATGTTAGTTAGAACTATGGTTTTGGGGAACACTGACTTGTTAAATTATGCTGATAACAACGGCCACAGTTAGCGACCATAGTTAGCTTATGATGCTTTTGGGAAACACACCCCTGGATTGGAAGAAAGTTCAACACACTTAGCAATAAAAACAAACCAAAAGATTTAACACAAATGTGCTATTTATCTAAAGTCATTTTTGCTTATTAGTATGATTGAATTGGATCATCAAAGGTCAGCAGCAAAGACATTGGCTGATAAAGTGAGATTAAATACATTAAAGTATATTGTGCAATTGTACATATTTGTAAAAAGTATCTCAGATATTTTCTTGTAAATTTAAAAGTAATGCATTACTTTACTAGTAAAAAAAAATTAACCCCCCCAGCACTGTCCACTTTTGATAAAATACATTTAGGTGCGTGGCCTGGGAAAAAGCGAAAATTCAAGGCGCTGGTTGGAAACCAACAATGGAGACATGGGAAGGCTGTTCCTCAATCATGTGACCGCAGTGGGGAGCTTTATGATCAAACTGAAGCGAGGAATCAAGCTGATCCTGTGGGATGACATGTTTAGGAAACTCAACTCCAATTCTATCAAAGGTTTAATGCACGCCTTTAAATGTATTATTTCTTTAAATTGTATGCAGCATATTTTAGAAATTCAATGCATCCAAATGTATCATTGAGAGCTCAAAAGTCAAAGCTCCAAAAGCTATAAAAGTTCTATTTCAAATAAAATTCTATGGGAATGATCAAAATATGCAAACCCACATTGCTGCTGTTACAGTAAAATACATTGGTTTCACATTGTTCATTTACTGTAATGTATTTGCATATAATGATAGTAAAAAAAATTTTTTTATAATTTTTTATAATTATATAACAGTGACCCCTATTGGTGTGGATGAAGCATCATGGTGACCCATGCCATAGTAGATGTGTTCACATGTGCATTTGTCACCTTCTGAAATGATTTATTCTGTAACTGAAAGTATGAAAAAGAGGGGTTATCAAGATAATGTGGTGGGATAATGACTTTTACAATGGAAAGTTACTTGGTGCACCTTAAGCTTTCAAAAATACAACAATGTCAATAGCACAGAAAAGCAATATTAATGTTTTGGTTCTGACGCGAGTTTTGCATTTTTAGAATCAGGTTTGCAAGACCTTGCATCGCCCATGATATGGATGTACACCCCAAACATGGACATGAAGGAGATCGGTGAGGCCATGTTCTGTTTCTTATAAATGAAAATATTGACTCAGTTTATTAGCTTAAAACAGCTTCCTTATTGTGAATGATTCATCTATGCATATTATTCAGAAGAAAAAGTTTTCTCTTTGTAGTGTTTTATAAAATGTTAAAAACTCTCCTATGAGACAACTCAACTGATTTGTAAAACATTCAAAAATCTTACCCACCTCAAACTTTTGAACAGTAGTGTCTAGTGTGTCAGGATTTTCCTTTTTATATACTTATTGTTTATAGGTAACTATATCTCTAAGTATGAGGAGGCTGGATTTCAGCGCGTGTGGTTTGCTAGCGCTTTTAAAGGAGCCTCTGGAATTGACCAGAAATGGACTCCAATCGATCACCATTTAAAAAACCACCTACAGTGGCAGAACATCATTACATCTATGCCGCAGTACAAGTCTGTGAGATTCCAAGGCATTGCTCTGACTGGCTGGCAGAGGTAAGCTTGCAGTGTCACTCAAAACATGCAATAATGCAATTTTTTAAAATGTTGTAGGAACTCACAAACCTAAAGCATTACTGTGTTTGCGATCTAGTAAATCAGTGGTTCCCAAACTTTTTACAGTGGCGTACCTCCTGAGGCATTTGCCATCCTTCTACGAACCTGCTTTCTTTCACTTAGACTGCAGTCACCTTTTCCATTAAAGGGTTAGTTCACCCAAAAATGAAAATTCTGTCATTAATTACTTACCCTCATGTCGTTGGACACCCGTCAGACCTCCGTTCATCTTCGGAAGACAAATGAAGATATTTTAGTTGAAATCCGATGGCTCAGAAAGGCCTCCATTGGCTCAATGCACTGTACACTCTCAAGACCCATAAAAGGCACTAAAGACGTTGTTACAAAGTCCATCTCACTACAGTGGTTCTACAATAACTTTATGAAGCGACCAGAATAGTTTTTGTGAATCATTGACTCCCACGATTCATTCAAAGCTGCAGATTCGTTCACGAAACACAGCTGTGTGTTGAAAACTGCGGTTGCTTTCGTTGGAACAATTTTTTTTGTTGCAAAATAGAGCAAACGATACTGACAATACTGTGTTAAAGGTGCACTATGTACACATTTTTCAGTAAAATATCCAAAAACCCCTAGGCCAGTGTTATATATTTTGTTCAGTTGAGTACTTACAATATCCCAAATGTTTCCAACTATTTGTTAATCGTTAAAAAATTGCTATTTTAATCAAGAAACCGGGAAGTGTGAGGAAGTCGTATCTGCGTAACCCCCTGTTTCCGGTTTTATTTTGCAGAAACGCTTTACTCTCACTGCAGTGTGAACAAGTGTCATAGCAAGCGCAGAGCGAACGCACAGAGTAATGTAATAACATAATTTTCAACACACTCAGATTTATCTAATATGATAAACAGAGCTACGTTACCTCATACTCATGACCGGAAAAGCGGAAGTAGCACCGGCGACTATGCCATAATAACAGTCCCGCTGCTTGCAAGGCGTGTGTTCCGCTTTTCTTATTAACAATCGCTCCATCTGCCTTGCTCAGCTCCCACAACACTCGGTCCTGCTCTGCTTCATACTACAGTAACGTTAATAATCCATGAACATGATTTTTGCCCGAGTCCTATCCCGATTCTTTTCCACTGGTTGTGAGGTGAAGACCACAAGTCCCAAGATTCAGCGCTTAAACTTGGTGTCATCAAACTACGCCTTTGTTTTGAATAGGCGACCTCTAGTGGACGGAAAAGTTACATAGTGCAGCTTTAAAATGTACATAACTTAAAGGCACAATATGTAAGATTTTTGGATTTAAAATATCCAAAAACCACTAGAACAGTGTTATATTTGCATTATCCCAAATGTTTCCAAGAATGTTAAAATCCAGAGGAATAAGCAATTTTAAGCAGGACACGGACCATGTCTTTGGGTCACCTATGACATCATACCCGTGTTACCCTAGATTTTATATTGTAGAAACCATGGAAACGCCAAAGACGCTTTAATATATTATGTGTTTCATTAGACAGGTGAGCAACTGTTTGGATACATTCATCGACAGAAATCTAATCATTGTTATATAGCTCAACATGGTTAGTCTTATTGTTTAAATCTCGTTTTCTTGATATACCTCGAGTACCATGTTTTACCATGAACTATCGATCTAGCAACACGTGTCTTATAGTAGCGGCCGAGCGAACGAGTAGCATTATAACATAGCGTTTCAACACACGCAAATGTATCTAATATGATAAAACATCAACTCCCATATCTTTCCTATAGCTCAAACAGTAGAGCATGGCGCTAGCAACGCCAAGGTCATGGGTTCAATTCAAATCAAATCAAATCAAATCAAATCACTTTATTTGTCACTCTACATATGCACAAGTGCAACAGTAGGTGAAATTCTTAGGTGCAGTTCTGAGCAACATAGTAGTCATGACATGACATGTACAACATTTAAGCAGCATCAGATTACACATCTGATGCGCACACAATTACTCACAGCACAGTAAACTCTACAATAAACAATAAATAATTTGCACAATGTGAGTATAGTTCTCACAGCTTTAAACAATATACACATACTTACAATATACATATACTTTAAACAATATACACTAAACATACACTAAACAATATACATTACGCTATAATAGTAATAATAATATACAATGTATAGTATAAAATATTATTCACAGATTGAAAAATTGAAATCCAAAGTGCAATAGGTGCTATATGATAAATAAATGTGTATATAATGTGTGTGTATCTACAGTGGGTTGTGCGGAGTGATATTCTGTCCAGTGTGTGTTATGATCCTGATGGATCAAGAGTTAAGTAGTCTGATTGCTTGTGGGAAGAAGCTGTTCTGGAGTCGGCTGGTGCGTGTTCTAATGCTGCGGTACCGTCTGCCTGATGGCAGCAGTGAGAGCAGCCCATGGTTCGGGTGGCTAGAGTCTCTGATGATCCTCTGAGCTCTCTTCACACACCGCCTGGCGTAAATGTCCTGGAGGGAGGGAAGCTCACCTCCGATGATGCAGCTGGCCGTGCGCACTACCCTTTGCAGGGCCTTGCGGCTGCGGGCGGTACTGTTGCCGTACCAGGTGGTGATGCAGCCAGTCAGCAGGCTCTCGATGGTGCAGGTGTAGAAGCGTGTGAGGATGTGGCGGTTCATTCCAAACCTCCTCAGCCGTCGCAGGAAGAAAAGGCGCTGATGAGCCTTCTTCACAACGGCCTCGGAGTGGACGGACCATGAGAGTTCCTCTGTGATGTGGACACCGAGGAACTTGAAGCTGCTGACTCTCTCCACCGGTGCTCCATCGATGGTGATGGGGCGGTGTTCTCTCTCATTCCTCCTGAAGTCGACCACCAGCTCCTTGGTCTTGCTGACGTTGAGGGAGAGGTTGTGCTCCTGACACCACCGTGTCAGAGTGTGCACCTCCTCTCTGTAGGCCGTTTCATCATTGTCGGTGATAAGACCTACCACCGTCGTATCGTCAGCAAACTTGATGATGGTGTTGGAGCTGTGGGTTGCCACACAGTCATGTGTGTACAAAGAGTACAGGAGTGGGCTGAGAACGCAGCCCTGAGGGGCTCCAGTGTTGAGAGTCAGTGATGAGGAGATGTTACTGCCCATTCTGACCACCTGGCGTCTGTTTGACAGGAAGTCCAGGATCCAGCTGCATAACAGGCTGTTTAAGCCTAGAGCCCGGAGTTTCCCGTCAAGTATGGAGGGCACAATGGTGTTGAATGCTGAGCTGTAGTCCACAAACAGCATTCTCACATACGTGTTCCTCTTTTCCAGGTGGGAGAGAGCAGTGTGTATAGTGGATGAAATGGCATCGTCAGTGGAGCGGTTTGTGCGGTATGCAAACTGCAGTGGGTCCAGTGAGGGGGGGAGAACAGAGCAAATGTGGTTTCTGACTAGTCTCTCAAAGCATTTGCTGATGATGGGGGTCAGAGCAACAGGACGCCAGTCGTTTAAGCAGGTGGTTTTTGACTGCTTAGGTACAGGCACAATGGTGGACGTTTTGAAGCATGTGGGGACCACAGATAGGGAGAGGGACAGGTTAAAAATGTCTGTGAAGACTCCAGCCAGTTGGTGCGCGCACGCTCTGATCACACGGCCGGGAATGCCGTCTGGACCCGCAGCTTTACGGACGTTCACCCGCCGGAAGGATCGGGTTACATCCGCTACGGATACGGAGAGTGCACTAACCTCTGTATCTTCAGCCGCGAGCTCTCTCTCCGCGAGGGCGGTGTTAGTTCCCTCAAAACGAGCATAGAAGGTGTTTAGCTCGTCCGGGAGAGAGGCAGCGGTGTTCACGGTGGAGTTTGTGTTCCCTTTATAGTCCGTGATGGTGTTAATTCCCCTCCACATGCTTCTAGAGTCGGTGGTGTTGAGCTGTCCTTCAATCTTGTCCCTGTACTGCCGTTTTGCTGCTCTGATGGTTTTCCGGAGGGCATAACTTGCTTGTTTATGCTCCTCCGCGTTACCGGAGTTAAAAGTGAAGGTCCGCGCATTGAGTGCCGCGCGAACATCCCCGTTTAGCCACGGCTTCTGGTTAGGATACAGCCGAATTGTTTTGGTCGGAACAACGTCATCTACGCACTTCCTGATGAAACACGTTACGCTATCAGCGTAAACCTCGATGTCGTCATCAGAGGCCGACCGGAACATCTCCCAGTCCGCGTGATCAAAACAGTCCTGTAGCATAGAATCTGATTGATCCGACCAGCACTGGATGGTTCTGAGGGCGGGTGCTTCCTGTTTGAGTCTTTGCCTATATGCGGGCAAAAGGAGGATGGAAGCGTGATCCGATTTGCCAAATGGTGGGCGCGGGAGGGACTTGTAACAATCCTTGAAGGGGGAGTAGCAGTGATCTAAGACGCGGTTCCCTCGCGTGTTGAAGTTAACATGTTGGTGGTATTTGGGTGCGATGCGCTTGAAGTTGGCTTTGTTAAAGTCTCCGGTCACAATAAACGCGGCCTCAGGATGCGCGGTTTCCTGCACACTCACTGTCCTATACAGTTCCTTTAGTGCCCGGTCTGTGTCGGCTTGCGGGGGAATATACACAGCTGTGATGATGACCGCGGTGAATTCCCTCGGTAGCCAGAATGGTCGGCACAGAACCATGAGAAGTTCCAGATCAGGAGAACAGAATTCCCAGGGAAAGCAAGAATTGACAAAATGTAAAATGTGTACCTTGAATGCAATGTAAGTCGCTTTGGATAAAAGCGTCTGCCAAATGCATAAATGTAAATGTAAATGATTCCACAAAATCAAGGCATCCTCAAGTTCTACAAATTTGTTGCGAATAAGCGACCTCTAGCGGCGAAAATTACATATTGTGCCTTTAATATTACCCTTTTGTTTGTTGAACCATTGTATAAAAGCAATGTCACATTTGCATTCGTGTAGATATTTGGGAAACCATTTTATAATATATTAATAATATTAAAAACAAGAAGAACTCACACAGGGCATGTTTTGTATCGAAGAGAGTTTGAGTCTTAAATAGATCTCTATGCACAGTCTGTGTTTATATTTGTTATTCACGCTAGTAAGTGCTAAAACACAACTTTTACAAAGGCACATTGTAGAGAACGGCAGTAATGTAGCGTGATTTGCTAATGCAGCAAACTATCACTTTACACAAGCACACTGCTTGTGTCAATGCAGCCAGTTTAGATCACAAAAAATTGTATTGTCATTTTATTGTATCCCTTGTATTTGAGCTTTTACGGCATTTTGCCTGTTAGAAATCCATGCAAGTTGGTGTCAAATTAAATGAATGGCAAAACTCAGCATTTTGTTCACGTACCCTAGTTTGGGAAGCACTGTAGTAAATGAATAAGCATTGTATATTGACAGCAACAACAGTAGACTATTATTATTATTATTATTATTATTGTTAATGAAAAACAATGTGTATTTAAGGTATGAGCATCACACTGTGCTGTGCGAGCTTCTCCCAGTGGCCATCCCTTCTCTGGCTGTCTGTCTTCAGACACTGAAATATGGTGAGTATAGATGTATATGGAATATGCCGACCAACAAATTTTATTTCAGGAATGGTTAAGTATGTGAATAAAATCATATGTGATACACTGCAGGTATCATGCTGTCATGTGTTTTGTTTGCGTTAGGTTCATTTGATGACAAAGCACAGAGTGAGGTACAACACATCCTTGGCTGTGAACTTCAGCTGGACAAAAATGAGTGGTATGAAATAGTTTACACACACACACACACACACACACACACACACACACACACACACACACACACACACACTTACATTTTATAATATATTCAAGTAGAAAACGGCTATTTTAAATCTAAATGATATTTAGCAATTTTGCTGTTTTTCTGTATTTTTGATCTCAAAATGTTGAATGTTAGATAAGATAAATGTATAGTAATGTTTGTAATGGATCCTTTCTTGAATGTTCTGCAGTAATGGTGCAACCTTTCCTGGCTCAGATGTTTATGAAATGGTGAAGAAGATCAACGACAACCTTGAGAGTTCAGTCAAAAAGATCATGCAAAGCTAGTGAGTCATCAGATGAACATGAGCTCAAATGACATTCACTCAGAGCATAGGCCAGTATTAATTCTCTTTCACTTTTAAACAACTTTTTGTTGTTTTGTTTGTCTTGTGTTGTGCAGCCATGTCAGAGGATCATTCAGTTCTTATCATCGCAAACGCAGCTTTGCAAACCCACGAAATCTTGGATTTTTCAAAAATGAACTGAAAAAGTAAGATTGCAAGTATATTGTCTTTTTATATTTTTCATTAAACATTTTGGTTATTATTTAGATACAGGGTTCCCACAGTCGTAGTGAGCCAGTTGTTGTTTTGGGTGGTTCTTTTCACTGTATTTCTCATAAACGGTTCGCAAATGATGGTCATTAATGAATTGGACTGTATCAATTTTTTTAATCCTTGTCCAGTAATTGCGACTGACTGGAGGATGTATTTGTGGGGGAACACTGTATGTTTGCTATCATCAGGTGTAGGATTTAGTAAAGTTCATGCTGTGGGGTGCATAAAGTGAATCTGAATCTTTTGCTTTTCCTCTTTGTCAGATTGATGGATGAATGGGATTCCTTTTTACATACTTTCCGGCAAAGTATGGATGCTATCTTCTTCCCAGACACATTAGAGGAGTGGTTGGAAGAGAATGTCAACGAACACATAGAAAGACTTAATGAAATGGTGGTGGACGTTGAGCGAATCATTAAACTCAATGGACAGCCAAAGGTTGATCCCTTGAAAACTCAGTGAAACGGACAACTGGACCAACAGGAAGGACATTTCTAAATGTGATTTTCAAACCTGTTGTGCTCAGTAAAATGTGCTTTTTCCACCAGGGATCTTGCTTATTTCCTGAAGGCCTTACTGGAAGCGATAATAATAAATAACACTAAAAATTGGGGAAAAAGTGGACTCATTACACTATGATTTTTATTTTTCATATGTACTTGATTTGCCTTTGCTGTTAAATTGGTACAGCTCATGTTTTAGTTTTTAGTTTTATTATACATTTCTAGGGGTGGACCACAATCAAACATCTCTTTAACATGCAAGATTCATTTTGTACATTTGTATAGTTTGAGGAGCCCAAATATTGTGCAATTATGTTCAAATGCCAAATGTGCAATCCTTTAGAAATGCTAGTTGAGAGCCTTAATAACGATACTAGGTGTCTTTAGTGTTTCTTCACTATTACAGCAGCTTTCTAATAGTTCTACAGATGTTCCGCTTAGGTGTAAAAAAGCTTTAAAACTGAAAAGTCTTTGAGCTTATATTACATTTACAGCCTTATAACAGTGCTAAGATTACTCAACATGATTAGCTTGAAATGGTGTAATTTCTGTTTTGATGGGTTTACAACGTAGAATAAAAAAATGGTTGAAGGTATTTTGTACTTGTATTGTTTTCACTGTTTTTGACTGCAAAATATCAACATTTAAAAGGTAAGGGTTTCTATTCTAGTATTCGGACACATACATTTTACAGTAAGTGAGTATCATGTTGGGGTATCAGCTTAGGACCCAGGACCAGTAGTGAAAAATGAAGACCAAGAGTCAGGAGTTAGATTAATTCAAGAAAAATTTACTGAAGAATAGTTTGCAGTTTCATCAGCAGAAGCCAGCGTTAGAGTCTCGTGGAATCGCAGGCCAGACTCTACCTTACAGAGAATTTTGCCCACCAGTTATACTGGTTACAAGGACATTGATTACATCAACAATAACAGTTGGCCTAAGCCTTGATTGGCTACAGAGACCTAAAAGCCTAAACACGAATGGCCTAGTTTAGTCAGGATGCTTGTCGTACAAACCCCTCCCGGATGGGTAAGATTGGCCTCGGACACCGTAAAGGGCGCCTGCATGTCGGGAGGGGGTCAGGCCCAGATCAGATAGCTCCAACAAACCTGCACAGAACATGTGAAACGCACACACATACAAGCACTAGGGCATCAAACTCTAGTTAATGTACGTGGATTCTGACCGTTATCAAGAGAACACCCAATACCCAAACAGAGATCCAGCAATCACTTTCCTTCGCCAGAGAGAGAGACATACATCCCGGCTAGAGGTCAACACAGGCAGCTGAGGAGACTAGATTTAAAACTCCAAAATCATCATCCTTAAACTAAATATATAAAAGTATAAAATCACACTGAATTACAATCATCTTTAAACTAAATATATGAAAGAAAGAGATACATAGATTGATTATCCTTGATTATTCAGGTTATGGAAATAATAAAAAGAAACATTGAGAAGGATAGGTGTATAAAAGAAGAGACACATGTATCTGACCTGCCCCTTTCAATCAAAATATAGTACCAGTTATTAAAGATTTTTCTGTCTCAGTCTGAGTGGTGAATGAAATAATGTAATCAGCGTAATAATGTATAATGTATTACAGTTTGGAAGTAACTTGCACAACACTGATAATGTATGATAATAGTCCATTTTAAAAACATATGCTGTAGCATTGCATTAGGCCTACTTATCTGTGATCATGTTCAAGTTTTGGGGAGAGTGGGGTAAAGTGAGATATTTTTTACATTTGCTCCCCTCTAAGCGAGCTAAAATGATATATCAGTAAAATTGACACATTTCCCATTAATTCAGGCATTTCCCATTGTTTCCTAGCAATGGAAATTATCAGAATGTATTCAGGATGAAGGTCAGTGAAAATATGATTGTTTTTCATCTTGTGTCTCTCTTTACTCCAGCTTAGGGGTAAACTGAGACAGACCAGAGAAATCGAGGGGGTAAAGTGAACCACTTACTTTTTCCACTCTGAAACTACTATATCAACACATGTTGTAACAGTCAGAATCCTGACAGCTAGCTTGACAACCACACATTTCAGAACTAATGTTGGACTAGTAACAGAATCATGGGGATTGGTCAATTGAAGCAATTTTTTTTCTCTTTTTTTTTCTCTCTAAACACTTGAAAGTAACTCTGAACAAAATCAAATACAACATTATATAATTCAAAAGGTTTTAATTAACATTCAAATGACAGATTGAACCAGTACAGATTAGAACACAGTCTGGGGGTCAGAACAAAGGACCCTTAGAGCCAGCTAGTGTCTGGGGGTCAGAGCAAAGGACAATCAGAACCAGCTAGAACAGCCTGGGACTCGGAACACAGGACCCACCTGGACTAGAACATCAGCCTACTGTCATACTCTACAACTAGGCCTACTCTACATTCCAGCCCTGAAGGTTACAGGAAAAGATGAGTACACTCTAAAAAAAAAAGGTTCTATATGGCACCAAAAGTGGTTCTTGGCTCGTAATCATAGGGGAACCTTTTTTAGTGCTATATAGCACCAATTTTGGTGCTTCAGTGGTTCTTCAGAGGCGCTATATAGCACCTTAGTCAAAGAACCGGTGAAGAACCGCTGAAGAACCACCGAAGCACCAAAATTGGTGCTATATAGCACTAAAAAAGGTTCCCCTATGATTACGAGCCAAGAACCATTTTTGGTGCCATATAGAACCTTTTTTTTTTAGAGTGTATGTTGCTCTCTCTGTGTGGTTCCTCCAGGCCTTTTAGGTTGAGGCAGCTTCTTCACCACATCACACCACAGCCCCAGGTATGACCATGCAAATGTGTTCTGTTGACTAGATACACGGGTGTCTCACATTGCCCAATGTATTACCCCTTTAGGAAAGTAATATTGCACTTCTATTTACAAAGTTCTCAAGTTTTAACATCCCGACACTGTTGTGTTACAGATTAGATAATCATAGACCTTACATAAGACAATTTAATGATAGATAAGAATATTATATAATGTATATTATAATAGTACAATTTACAGTTGTGTTTTGGTTTGGACCGAACATTGTAAAGAAGTGACTATACTTCAAGCGAGCCGATAGTTGGTACAACATTACAATAAACATTGCACAATAAACATACGTATCAAATATAACTATATATTTTTAATAAAATAGGGAATAACAATATGTGCCTGTGGTGCTTTGAACGTTGCTTATAGCTGAATCGGTTCTTTGAAATGAATCTTTCGAAAGAACCGATTTGACTGGAGAATGTGAGCGCGCCTCGATACATGAAGTTACAATAAATATACGTATCAAATATAACGATATATCTTAAATAAAATACGTAATAAACAGCAATATATGCTTATATGGTGCTTTACTGGAGCGTTGCTTATCGCGGTTCTTTTAAACAAATCTTTCGCAAGAACTGATTTGACTATGAGCGCGCCTTTATTTTGAATTCGCTCTCGCTCACCTCTCCGCCCTTTTGTTGTTATGGCTACGAGGTCGTAAATCCGCCATGTTTTCCTTGCTGAAGCGTTGCGACAGAGACGGAGGTCTAGAACGACATGACTGAAGAAAATAATAATACGGCAGCAACAGTTACCGACCAAACGGAGCATAGCAACATCATCACCATCCAAACCACTCTTGGAGACGAAGGTAGAACCAGTGTAACGGGGCACAGTCACATAGCAAAAACGCGATTAAATGTTTGGGCCCGACTTTGTGCTGTACAGTCACGCTAGCAGGGTCTCCATTAGCTGCAATGTTATTTTTGTCCGGCATGTTTAGGCTGCTAATGCTGCTTAGCATCAGCTCATCTATGTCCTTGCTGCACCAGTAAAACTGTTTGATAAATCCTGCTGCCGTGCAGTTTTAATAAGTGTTTGTTCATCTATAGACACTTTTGGTCATGTAGATTTTTATATAAAAGAAAATACAAACTTTCTTAAAACACAATGGCCAGCTGCACCTTAATTTATTCATTTTGTTGAATAGCATTTTGTGATGGAAATTACATGTTAAATATTCATGGAGTTGAATTGCTTTGTCTTTCTTGCTAGCATTTTATGTCCTAGATGCACAATTAATAATTAGTATTCTATTATTAAATGTATATCTTATCTTTAACCTATAAAAACTTTATTAAATGCAAAAAACTATGCCACAGCTGTGTGAAATGTGATTATTTTAGAGCAGTAAATGTGTTTATTTCATTCTTTGTTTAACTTTGCACTGATAATTGTACAATATACATGATCTGTTAAATTGAAGTTATGTCCATATGTTTGTCCAGATGAGGATATTCATAAATGTGGGAGATGTCTGGAGGAGTTCTCCGCTCTGGATGCTTTCATCCAACATAAACTCAACAGGAACTGCAAGCGTCCTCTGCAAGACCATCAGGTTTGTGTGGTATTTATTGTTATTTATTGTTATCGTTCAACACTTTTATTCATGCTACTTTTATTCAGCATGGACACATTTGATCAAAAGTGACAGTAAAGACATTTATAATGTTATAAAGATTTCAATTTCAAATAAGTTCTGTTCTTTTGAACTTTCTATTCTTCAAAGAATCCTTAAAAATGTATTATGGATTTCATAAAAATATTAAACTGCTCCTATTATGCTTTTCTGAATATTACCTTTCATGCAGTATGTAATATAGCTCTTTGTGAATGTGAAAGGCGGGTTTTTTCGTATTTTTTTATTCACAACACGTTCGTGCACACATGAATTTGTTCTTAACCTCGTTCTGATGTTAGTGAAGAGTATTCTTAATGAGCGGCCGCGTGCACAAGGTTAGTCATTTGCATAAAACACTCAAACTTGCCACTGTTATCACAATAAACACCTTTTATAAAGGCCCAGATTACAGACTCTCATTAGCCAGCTGTACATACGCGTATATCTGCGTTATTCAGAGAAACCTCGGAGCTGATATAGCTATAACGTAGCTTTTCTTACTCTTTAAAGGATTAGTTCACTTCAAAATGAAAATTTCCTGATATTTTACTCACTTCCATTGCCACCAAAATGTTGAAGGTCCAAATCAATGCAGTTTCTGAGCGCTTTGAAGGGCTTCAGAGGCTCTGCACGATCCCAGACGAGGAATAGGGTCTTATCTAGCGAAACCATCGGTCATTTTCCAAAAAAAAAAAAAAAGGAATATATATATTTTTTTTAACTTAAATTGCTCACCTTGCAGTGCTCTGCGGCATGTCAAGGATTGCGCAATCACGGCGAAAAAGTCATACTAGATGTTGGCGCAAGTTTGTATTAGTCTTTGCATTAGCGCTTTATAAACACTGGGGCGGTGTTTGCCTACGTCTAGCTTGACCTTTTCGACGTGATTGCACAATCTTTGGCATGTCGCAATAATCCTAATGCAAATGGAAACAAGATTTTTTTTTTCTTACCCCACAGATAATTTCCACAAAAAAAATGCTCCAGGAAACAAGTCAACTCAGAGTTCAAGTTTAAAAATTAGGAGCCAAATACTAATAGCATAATAGGTGCACTTTCAGCAGCACAATTGTTTTCTAATAATCTGGGCCCGTATTTATCAAGCTTCTCAAAGTGCCATTTTAGTCTTACTTGCTAAGAATTCATGAAATTTACTCCTACTTTCAGACTTAAAGGGGTGATAAAACACATTCTTTCGAAGGCTTGATTGTGTTTGTGGGGTGCACTGTAACGTGTTCATGCTTCGTTTTTAAAAAATTTCATTATTTTTCATATATTTTACCTTTATTCTACACTGCTCTGTCCCTCCTTGTAAAAACGGTCTGATGGTTTCCGGGTTGTATGAAGCCAGTCCCTCAAAAATACGCAATGAGCTCTGATTGGTTAGCTGGCCCAGTGTGTTGTGATTCGCTAACAGCCTAGTGCACGTTTGTCTGAAACGTCACGCCCCTTACCTTTACAGGTAGCCTGTGCTTTGGGTAGTACAATGGCGTCAATAAAACCATACCAATTTGAGCCCGAATCAGACCCCGACAATTTTAGTGAAGATGATCGAGCAGAACCTGTTCAGTCCTCAAGAGTAAAGACTGCGGATCTATAGTGATCGCTACTGAATGGCACTGTTACTTTTGTATTTTTACAACGATTATAGCCAAATATCTGTCGCAAGAACTAACAACCCAAAACGAACACTAAACATTGGCTTTACTAGTAGCCAAATCAAACACAGAACCATGTTTAGCATGCCTGTAGATAAACAATACATAAAAGCTCTAATCAAAGAATAATTTACACTAATGCCAAGTTCGCTGTTGAGATTTAAAACAGTTTGTAACGTTAGGTGTTTGTCGGATAACGTTAAGTATGAATGAGCATTTAACAAACTGGTTTGCAGAGCCAAACACTTCCTTCCTACAACGTACAATTAACAATACGAACTATTACAGGAAAACATCGCAGAAAAATAAATCATACTAACAGGTTATGGCCCGTAAACAGCTTCTGTTTTTAAATCCATCTTTCAGGACAAGCCGTTGTGCGAATCCTGCATTGAACTCGCGAAGATTGTGGAAGCTTTCCTCCGTGAAATGTGCAGCGGGAGCCGCGCGCGCCCATTGTGCATTCACTCTGGCAGTGTTTGTCTGGTGCAGCTGAACTGCGGCTCGTGTATTGCAAATACAGACGAATAGTCCATTATGTCACATTTTTGGTCTTCTCCTCCGACCCCTTTCTGTCTGGTGCTTTGATTTATAATGGGCAGCATATATCTACTGCAAATGCGACCTGTTCCCCTCTGTCTCATACACACATGCATATAACGTTGTATGTTAAACACACTGCAACGCACCCCCGTCCCTAGGAAGGCTGAACAAAGTGGACCTGCAATCCAGATGAAAATAACAGCGTTTCGTTGGCATTGCAGCAACAGCACTCCGGCCTACTAACTATACCACAACAACTATTCCCTGCGGCGATACAAAATGGCCTTCCCCCCCCCCCCCCCTTATATTGAAAATGTTGTTTAGAGGCCTGTCTATAAAAAGCGCTGTTTTGGTGTCTACTGCTTTAAATGTAAATGAGCTGCTTATCCCCGCCCTGTCTTTAGAAGAGGGCGTAGCATATACGTCTCTCCTGTGCATGGCAGATTGCATACAGGTCTCACAGGGCGGGTCTATGTTAAAATGGCAGTGTCAGTCAAACCTTGCGGGCAGGCCTTTGCAGTGTGATGTCACACTGTAGAGAATCTGAGAACAGCTTGTTCTGAAACACTGCTTATGATATTTGTGGATTAAAAAAAAATACTGGTTGGATTTTTATCGTTATAGGGTGGTTGTTTACACACACTGTCAACACACATTTATGTTCAAACATCATGTAAAAGTGGACTTTGCATAATAGGTGCCCTTTAAGTATAAAAGCAAGTTATCAAATTTCTTAAAGCAAGGAATCATTCTTTCTCTCCCAGTTATTTAAGACCGCTCGAGCGGTCTCTTAAGTGGTTAGGAGTTGTCAGTAAGGGTTTGTGATGGCACTGAGGAGACAGAGACGTGCGCAAATCTTTTTAAAAGAGGAAGAATGTTTTTGAAATGTTTGACATTGAGCAGTTAATCAAATGGTATTGTTTGGACAGAGCAGGCATCACCTTTGTCAGCGCTGGATAATGTTGGGCTGAACTTGCCTTTTATAACGTTTCCGCTGTTCGACTAATTCAGCAAGCAGTAGCACTTCTTCTTCCCGCCAGTTCGGTTTTCTTTTGGAATCCATGGTGGCTGATTATATAAAAAATCTAGGCACAATATAGGCAGGTCAGTTAACAGCACACCAGTTTAAAATGTTCAATTAAGACATGGTGGAAAACGTGTTTATCTTTCATTTCAAATGTCTATATTATAATGCATTGTCTTAAATTCTTTATTGTCAACTGTGTGCTGAATGTAAACTCCTCTTAGGAATTCCACCATTCAATGTGAATTTATCTGAGAATATTCTTAAATACGGACATATATTTAGTGATTGGTTCATGCTTATGACATCATCCAAAATCCAGTTTGTGGCACAGCAAAGTGTTGTGAATGACACTTAAGATATAGTCCTACACTTCCCTTAAAGTATGATTGAGATGCTTGATAACTAACTTATAATGGACTGAATGTAATGATGCTGAAAATACAGCTTTTCCATCACAAAAATATATTGACATAGAAAACAGTTCTTTTAATTGTAATAATATTTCACAATATAGCTGTTTACTGTGTTTTGGTCAAATAAATGCAGCCGTGGTGAGCATAAGTCTTCTTTCAAAAACATTTATAAATCTTACTGACCCTAAATTTTGAACAGTAATTGAAGAGTCTGTAAGAAATGTATTTTGAGGTCATTGTAGGATATATCAGTGCTCATCCGTCTGTCTCCTCTCTCAGACAAATGTTGTCCCTAATGAAGGTGCTACCGTTGAGGTGAAAATAACTGAAAATGATTGTTCATCTGATGAAGCGGGAACGTCCAGTGGAGGTACTGTGCTTTTTGTTATTAAAGTCATTAAAATATCACTGTCATTTTTTTTTTTTTTGGGGGGGGGGGGAGACCAGATGCCCAATTTTAATGGGACAGACCTTTTCATGATGTCCCAACTTATTTGAATTTGTCTTAAATACAGGGCCGTCCAAAGCCAAACAAGACATCTGCTCTCCATAATTATATACAGTATGAATACAATGGGGTCATTTGGGGCTGAATTTAACGTAATTTACCAATCTCTCTGTCTTTGTTTGGGTACTAAATAAAGTTGCTTTGTTCTTTAAGACAAAACAGATAAAAGGGCGGCAGCTGGAGGAAAAAAGAGAAGCCTCTCTGCAAGCGAGGATGACAGCCCCAATCCTGCAAAAGTGGTTTGGAAGTTAAACGCAGAGGGACGATATGTCTGTGACATATGTGATAAGACCTTTAAAACGGTACAATATTTGATCATTTTTATGCATTTAAATACTGCTATGTGTCATATTTGAGAAATATGCAAGCAATACTCACTACTCATTGCCCCTTAGACAAACATTCTGAGAACCCACATGTTCACGCACACCGATCAGAAGGATTTCAAGTGTGAAATCTGCGAGACTGCGTTTAGGACCAAGGGTTCGTTGATCAGACACAAGCGTCGACACACAGGTAAATCTCAGCTATCTGAGGTGGAATCTTTATATACTAGGTAGTGAAAGTTATATAACGTCTGTTTAAAGAGGCCTTATTATTATTATATTTTGTTTTTTATTGTCTACTAGAATAGGTTTTGATTCTTGAAAAATTTCACATATTTGACATTGTTGCAATACCTCTCTTCCTAGTCTGTCAGTAACTCTCTGTTTAGTCTCTATGAAGCCCCTCCTTCTGAAAAGCACAATGTGCAATGATTGGTTGGCTAGATCAGAGTGTTGTTTGGTCAATTGCTTTGAGTTTTTTTGGGAAATGTCACTCCCCTTACCATAACCGCGAGTTTCAACACTACTCAATATATAAAGCTCAAATATTACACACTAAAGAGAGTTGAACATGTAAAAAACATAATAGGTCCTATTTAAGTTTTCAAGGTTGTCATTTGAGGAATCAAATCATTATGTAACTTTCTTCGGCAGATGAACGTCCGTACCGCTGCAATCAGTGTGGACTTGCGTTCAGAGAGTCTGGAGCTCTAACCAGACATCTGAAGTCTCTCACGCCTTGCACTGAGAAGATTCGCTACAGTCAGTGTAAAGAGATCCTTGTCAGCAAAGATGGAGTTCAGAAAGGTAATTCATATCTCACGATGGATTTTCATAATTGATTGAAGGGTCGTTTGAAAACATCAGAAGTACAATCATAACTCTTGTGTGCGTGTTGTTGGCCAACATTTTTAGCTGATTTGTTTGTCACAATGGTGTTTTGTTTTTAATGTGAAAACTGTTGTAAAAGTGAGGTTTTCTGATTCTGCCGCTGTTGGATATCGTTCTAGAAGTTCAGCTGTCACCTCCTGAACCCGAGAAGGAGCAAATTCCTGTTGTCAGAGTGGTGGAAGCTGGCCAGGAGATCATCCAGATCGAGGTGGTAGGACAAGTACAACAGGTCTGAAACTTGAACATAGTATAGTAAGGGCCAGATTTACTAAACAGGGCAAACTAGCGTGAGAGCGCAATTAAAAAAAAAAAGCGCTGATGGGAGTGGAAAGTTCTGCACGTGATCTACTGATGGCACATATATTAAAGCACACAGACGCAGCCGGATAAATTCCATAATGACCAACGCAATCTAGCTGCAAGCATCTGGTTTAAGACGTATTTTTGGGTGGTGTATACCAGTAAATTGATGAGTGCAAACCTTAGTAAATCATCATGCATGATTCCTTTAAATACTCTTCGCCCATAAATTTTGCGTCTGAAAGGGAAACTGCTACAAATGCATATGTAATAAGATCAGCCGCAAAAATAACCCTGTCTTTAGTAAATCCTGACTGTAGTTTTTAACGTCAAAAGAGGGTTTGCGCTGGCGCAAGCTGTTAGTAAATCTGGCCCTAAGTATTGGCCCCAGCATGTTGAATTGCACTAATTGAAACAAAAACATTTTGCAAAAACAGTTATTGCATATTTGGGGGCTGCAATTTTACATTTTTAAATTTAAGCATATGACAACGTTTAGCATGAAGGATTTTTCTTGGTTGTCTGTCTGCTTGATTGGATATCCTCTTGCCATTTTTACAAACAAAAAAATTACATTTCTGAATTTATGTAATATAATAATAATAATTAAAAAAAAATCACTATGACTGTATTTTTTAGTCAAATAAATGCAGCCTTGGTGAGCATACGTTATTTCTTTCAAAAACATAAAAAAAAAATCGTATTGACCCCAAATATGAATGGTAGCGTATATTCAGAAGTAGTTGCTTTTAAAGGCTACTGTTGCATTATATGGTTCCTCTGTCCATAACAGGTGGTGTCTCAGCCTCAAACTGCAACTGTGGTTGAAGCAGACAATCTAATCTGCCAGGCCATCATCAACTCTGGCATCGCACTGGAGACCGAAGCCACAGAGGCAGCTGAGCAGGCTGAGGCCCGATCGCCTAAAGCCATCCTGCAGTCTCCTGAGGCCGAGGCTAGACTCACTGACATCCAGGTGACAGAAGAGTGCGTGGAGACTGTGGCCGAAGAGACGCAGGTGAGTTTCTATGGTCGTGGTGGCACGTTTTATTACAATAAAACACAAATGAGACTTCAAACTGTTTTTATCCATGGCAGGATTCATCTGTGAAGGAAGGAGAACCTGTTGAGTCAAAATTATACAAATGTCCTCACTGTGAGCGCATGTTCAAGACATTGGCCTACCTGAGGGTTCATGTCAAAGGGCATGTTGGTAGGCCCCATTTAAAGCAATTTATTCATTTATAATATATATTCTTTCCCACAAGCCTTCTTATTAAATGTCTCTTAGAGTCTCTTATGTAATTATGAGTCACACTTTATATTAGGTGTCTTTAACTACTATGTACTTGTCATTGAGGAGGGATACGGGAAAAGTTAGGGACAGGTTTGTTGGTATGGGTAGGTTTAAGGGTGTGTTGAGGTGTCAATAAGTGCATTGTATCAAATGATTCATCTAAATGTTAGTACATAGTAGTTATATACACTTAATATAAAGTGGGACCTAATTATGAAAACTTTTTCAAATGTGTTTTCTTTCCCCTCCGCAGGTTATAAGCCATTTAAGTGCTTAACATGTCAGAAAGAGTTCCTGACGGGCTACGTGCTGAAGAAACACATGGAGACGCATGTCAGCGAGCGGCGGTACAAATGTGGAGAGTGCGGCAAACAGTTTAAAGCCATCGGACACGTGCGGGAACACATGAGAGCTCATTCGGACGACAGGCCGTACCGTTGCAGCTTCTGTGACAAGAGTTACAAGACCAAGGTGAGACACTACATACGCAAAAACAATCCTTGGGTTTATACTAGTAGTCGACTGATATTGGTTTTTTGATGGCTGATGCCAATATCTTGGAGAGCTGGGTGACCGATGGTCGATATAAAGCTGATATATAATATACATAATGTATAATTATTTGAATTGATATTTAATAAATTAGAAATGTGAAGGGGAAAAAAGTATTTAAAATAAACATGCTTATACTTTAGACGGCAACTTCTTGATTCTGCGATCATATTACAGTATTTTTCACAAATAAAGTAATTGTTTAAAAATATATGAATTAAAAGGAAGTAAACACTGTAGACTAACAGGGCACTCTGTAATTTGGTAAATTTGTGCACACTGGTAATCATATTTGTTTCAAATACAGACAAGGGAGCACTGATTTTACATACAGCAGCACTGTGTAAATGACATTAATATGACATAGTGATCAACTGAATATAACACAGCATATTTTAAAATCAAGGATTTAAAGTTTGTCGCGTCTCCAGTGAAGCTGAACACATTCCTGCCAGCATTCACTTCGCCCTGAGCGACCGTCACACACAGAAACACATTAATGCAGGCTACAAATGCGCACTTCAGAAGATCTCACGGCTGGATTCGATTACATCTGAAAGGATTGTGTAATTAAATGTTTATTGAATATTCAGAGATTTTTTTTTTTTTTACAATATAGATGTGTATGAGCTGAATGTTGACTAAATTAGAAGGTATTATAGCCTATTGTTTGCCTTTCTGTTGCTAATTATATAAAAGCAAACACTATACTTTTTCGCAAACCGTTTAATTTCTTTGTTTAACAGGTCTATATAATGACGTATTAGATATGACTCTTTAACAGAGGCCGTAAACTAATGAAGACAGAGAAGAATGTGAGCGCTGTGTGATCAGGAGCTGCAGTTCTCAGGCGCCGGACTTTTCACCGGCACCCGTCAAAATAAAAGTCCCGCTTCTAACACATAGGCCAATCAGAATAAAATATATTGGCAGATATATATCGGCCTTGGTGATATATCGGTCGACCGCTAGTGTATACAGTAGATATTTCGCGGGGCAACCTGTCACTCACATGAGATCACCGCAATAGCAAAAAACAACCATCCAATCAATTCCTTATGGACAAAGTCAAGTTCCACCCTACATTTTTGCTTGTTCAAGAAGCTCGGACGTATGCCACAATCTGGAAGGAAAAAAAGACTATTGCAATTTCCGTTTCATGCCGACTTGTATCCATTTTGTTCCAGAATGCTCTGCAGGTCCACCATCGCACGCATGCAGATGAAAAGCCTTATGTGTGTCCGCACTGCTCCCGTGGATTCCGGGAAAAAAGCGCTTTAGTGCGTCACATCCGACATCATACGGGAGAAAAACCCTTCAAGTGCTCGAAATGTGGACGGGGCTTTGCTGAGCATGGAACACTGAACCGCCACCTGCGAGCAAAAGGTATGTAAATATGTAGAATTGTTATTAATTAACCAATCAATTATTGTTATTAATTTAAATTAATACTGAAGTGAATGTTAGAAGACAACAAGTAAACAAGGTAAGCATAAATATAACAGGTTTTCTGGCATATTAGCTACAAAATCTATAAATCTTTTTAGGGACAGATTCTCTATATGAATATCATAAGTTTTTTTATTGCTATTTTGTATAGAATTAAACACATTTTTATTCATGTCTTGAAATGACGTGTCTGTTATGGTAAAAACAGAACAAACAAAAACAAATTTTCAAACTCTTTTGAGCCATATATTAGTATTTTGTTAAAGGTGCAGTAAGCAATTTCTGAAAGCGAATCAGACCGAACACACTTGTTGCTAATCAGCAGTAGGGGGCGTGTCAACTCATGATGGGGGAGGAAAGAGAGTGAGCAAAAGGGAGATTTGAAGAAAGACTGTAGAAAGAGAGATGGCTGAGAGACATTACAAAAGAGAAAAGCTCAGAGGAATATCACTGGAAAAAGGTTTATGGTCAGGCAAGAGCTTTAGGACCTGCGTTTAATATTAGAAAAGCTTTCTAGCACAGGAGAGACCGAAGCAGGAAGGCCTGAAAACAGACGCTTGCATTGAGGTTGCATTGTTTCTGCTCCATATGTGAGTAACATTGGTTTTGCTTCACAGGACCAAGATATGCTGTTGTTGTAATGTTAGCTCTAGTAACTGGACAGTTTTGAGTGTCACTGTTTGTCTAGTCTCAGACCGTTGGGTGAACGTCTGATGCATATGGCACACTTATCTGGAAATGCTTCAGGAGTTTCGAAGTCGTCATCTGATTGTTTGAGTTCTACAGGATGTGTTTACAGCTGTGACAATGAGCGCTTACCAGGATCGACTAAAGCTGGATTTTCAAACGTGTGCGAAGTTCGAGGCTCCATTTTAGCAGTTGACTTGCACAATGTTCTTAAATCAATAATTTATAGATGCGCACGCCGGTCTATTATTGCAGGGACATCAACTTTACATTTTCACACCCATAAACGTCCGCTTGGACGGCCCTTGACCAATGAAAGCTACGATAGAGCCCAGACCTTCTGCCGTGAAACTACTGTTTGTGTAGAGCTGCTTGCGACGAACAACCAACTCATGCTTGTATATACTCTTCTTTACTGTATGTTAATTTCTTGTTCTTCCTTTTCATTTGTTCGCCATCTTTTTTGGAAGGCATTATTTTGCTTCGCTTCAGCTATGATAAAAAGACATCCACTCTTGCATTGCGTGTTTGTGTATTTTGGGGGCGGAGCAATGAAGGGAGGGGGTGTGTTTGTTTGGGTTGATTTCAAATATCAGCAGTGTTTCTCAGAAATCACTTACTGCACCTTTAAGACCAACCTTCTCGAAAACGTGAGGACACTTCAGAGACTCTAAGCCATTTATAGACATCAAGGCCCATTCACACGAATGATAATTACTATAAAGATTCTAGTTTTAGAAAAAGATTCTAAGTTTTAGAAATAGCACACACCACAACGATAACGACACAGAGGAACAACATCGTTGAAATCAATATCAAAGCTTTTTTTCCTCAGCTGATAAATGATAAAAAAAAATTGCCAGCCAATAAGACTCCATCCTGCTTTAAAGAGCTCGAGCATTTAAAGCAACAGATGACAACTTCTGCGTGTGCTTATAATAAACAGAATGTTGTCCTTCGTATTGTGAAAGGCCCTTTACATTTGTCATTTGTAATGACTGTGTGTGTGTGTGTGTGTGTGTGTGTGTGTGTGTGTGTGTGTGTGTGTGTGTGTGTGTGTGTGTGTGTGTGTTTGTGTGTTTGTGTGTGGTCAGGAGGCTGTTTTGCTACGCAGCAGAAGGACTCTGAACACACAGGGAGCTCTGAGGAGCAGGAGGTGATGGCTGAGGACGTCTCCACCACTATCGTATCAGACGACCCTCATGCTGTACTGGTGGAGTTCTCCTCAGTAGTGGCCGACACTCAGGAATACATCATAGGGGTAAGTGTCAAGTCACCTTTATTTATATTACGCTTTTTACAATACAGATTGTTTCAAAGCAGCTTTACAGTGATAACAGGAAAAGAATGCATTTTGGCTGTTGTTCAGCTGAAGTCAGTTCAGTGTTGATTCAGTTCCGTTGTAAAGATCATCAATTATTAAAGCTGCAGCCCGTAACGTTTTTTGGTTAAAAATTATCTGAAATAAATTTGAGCAATTACATAACCAGCTAGTGTTCAAAACGATCACCTGACCTTGGTATTGGTAGCTTTTCGCGGGAAATTCAAGCATGTTTGTCTTTGCGTCATTACGTCACATCTGCATACATAAAGGAGGAGTCCGGCTAGTAGGCTATCGCATGTGAGGATGCTGCAGGTGGTGGATCAGTTATAGCCTTTTATTATCACAGCAGCTGGAGTAGGGTTGGGCGATGTCTCCTAAATTGGCAGCTGACGATGTTTACAGTAAAACATCGTGATGGACGATGATATCGTCGTTTTTTTAATTAATACAAATATATAATTTACTATATCTGTATTTTACTATCTCTTTACATAAATACTATTTTCTACTTCAAAACTACAGGTTCTTCTCAATAAATTAGCATATTGTGATAAAGTTCATTATTTTCCATAATGTAATGATAAAAATTTAACTTTCATATATTTTAGATTCATTGCACACTAGAGCTGCAACTAACGATTATTTTTTCTGTCGACTAATCTAACGATTATTTTTTCGATTAGTCGACTAATCTAACGATTATTTTCCAGATTAATCTTATTATTCTTTTTGACTGATTATTGTATTTCAAAGAGGGTAGTGAATTTGTATATTATTTTAACATGAAATCAATGAATGATGACAATATTAATTGTATTTCAGGAAGGGTAGTGTACATAGTATGCCATTTTATAATGAAATATATGAACACAAGAAGCTTTTTAAACATAATATATAATGATACTATTCATCATAAAATGTATACAGAGTAGGCCTAATTAGGAAAAGTTGTTTACTATAGTAGTTGAGTATGATTTACTTATTGATTTGTGTCAATAGTAAAGAAAATGCACTTGTATTTATCTGCAAAAGGTTCACATACAGGAGCTTTCAGCATAGTGTTAATGTATAACTAGTCGTCTATTTTGAAGATACATGTGCATAAACAACGACTAAAGCTGCCAGAAGTTTTTGCCCAAACTTCAAAGACACATTTAAATGATTAAAGCTAGAGGCATATCTTAACTGTAATGTTACTTTAATCATGTAAACTACCTATATACAGCAAGTTATTATGCATATGTGTTTGGGACAGAGCGGAACCAGGTCGCATATACAGGAGATATATGCAGCCCATAATAAATAAAAGCACGAGATGTACTGGGGTCGGAGAAGAACCCAGGAAAATGTGACCGTCTGTTGCAATACACGCGCCACGGTTCAGCTGCGCGAGAGAACACTGGCAGCAGGGTTGCCAGGTTTACACAACAAAACCCACCCATTCGTTACTCAAAACTAGCCCAAAACAAGCCCAATCGCGTTTCGGGGAGATTCTCTGGTAAACATCGCGTTCGGGGGGTTAAATATGTGTGTTTTTTTGCTTCAACCCGCGGACATGAGACACGGCCCGCGGCAACAGTGTAGAAGTAGCCCAATTCCGCGGAAAAAAGCGGACTTGGCAACACTGACTGCAGTGTGAAAGCTCCCGCTCTCCACGCGCACAGCTTCTGCTCTCCCACCGCGAGCAGTGTGAAACCGGCGTTACAGAGCGAACAAAGCACAGTTTTATTCGGCTTCTGTTTAAAGTACTCCCACACTTTTGAATGTCGCGGTCTGGCTTTATATGATAAATTATCATTTTCACTATGCCCGGGAGCAGAAGCTGCCATTATTCTAGATGTTCTGTTCCATTCTAGAACGTAAATAATGTGCCGCCGACGCGTCGACGCATTTCACGCACGTCGACGTATTTTCGTAGTCGACGTCATCGACGACGTCGACGCGTCGTTGCAGCCCTATTGCACACCAACTGAAATATTTCAGGTCTTTTATTGTTTTAATACTGATGATTTTGGCATACAGCTCATGAAAACCCAAAATTCCTATCTCAATAAATTAGCATATTTTATCCGACCAATAAAAGAAAAGTGTTTTTAATACAAAAAAAGTCAACCTTCAAATAACTATGTTCAGTTATGCACTCAATACTTGGTCGGGAATCCTTTTGCAGAAATGACTGCTTCAATGCGGCGTGGCATGGAGGCAATCAGCCTGTGGCACTGCTGAGGTGTTATGGAGGCCCAGGATGCTTCCATAGCGTCCTTAAGCTCATCCAGAGTGTTGGGTCTTGCGTCTCTCAACTTTCTCTTCACAATATCCCACAGATTCTCTATGGGGTTCAGGTCAGGAGAGTTGAGCCAATTGAGCACAGTAATACCATGGTCAGTAAACCATTTAACAGTGGTTTTGGCACTGTGGGCAGGTGCCAGGTCGTGCTGAAAAATGAAATCTTCATCTCCATAAAGCTTTTCAGCAGATGGAAGCATGAAGTGCTCCAAAATCTCCTGATAGCTAGCTGCATTGACCCTGCCCTTGATAAAACACAGTGGACCAACACCAGCAGCTGACATGGCACCCCAGACCATCACTGGCTGTGGGTACTTGACACTGGACTTCAGGCATTTTGGCATTTCCTTCTCCCCAGTCTTCCTCCAGACTCTGACGCCTTGATTTCCGAATGACATGCAAAATTTGCTTTCATCCGAAAAAAGTACTTTGGACCACTGAGCAACAGTCCAGTGCTTCTTCTCTGTAGCCCAGGTCAGGCGCTTCTGCCGCTGTTTCTGGGTCAAAAGTGGCTTGACCTGGGGAATGCGGCACCTGTAGCCCATTTCCTTCACACGCCTGTGCACGGTGGCTCTGGATGTTTCTACTCCAGACTCAGTCCACTGCTTCCGCAGGTCCCCCAAGGTCTGGAATCGGTCCTTCTCCACAATCTTCCTCAGGGTCCGGTCACCTCTTCTCGTTGTGCAGCGTTTTTTGCCACACTTTTTCCTTCCCACAGACTTCCCACTGAGGTGCCTTGATACAGCACTCTGGGAACAGCCTATTCGTTCAGAAATTTCTTTCTGTGTCTTACCCTCTTGCTTGAGGGTGTCAATGATGGCCTTTTGGACAGCAGTCAGGTCGGCAGTCTTACCCATGATTGCGGTTTTGAGTAATGAACCAGGCTGGGAGTTTTTAAGGAGTCTTCAGGAATCTTCAGCCTCAGGAATCTTTTGCAGGTGTAATTTTGATTCAGATGATTAGGTTAATTGCTCGTTTAGAGAACCTTTTCATGATATGCTAATTTATTGAGACAGGAATTTTGGGTTTTCATGAGCTGTATGCCAAAATCATCAGTATTAAAACAATAAAAGACCTGAAATATTTCAGTTGGTGTGCAATGAATCTAAAATATATGAAAGTTTAATTTTTATCATTACATTATGGAAAATAATGAACTTTATCACAATATGCTAATTTATTGAGAAGGACCTGTATATATAATTTCGTTATTTTACTAACCCAAATAATGACTCATCCGCGCTAGGTTGCACGTGAGGGAAAAAAGTAGCTTCCTTCCACTTAAGAAGAGTTGTGCACTTTTTATTTTAATAAATCTCTTTACATAAATGCTATTTTCTACTTCAAAACTATAATTTAGTTACTAACCCAGTGTTTTGTATGTTAATGTTGTTTTACGTGAATAATAACGAGTGAAGCACAAAGCTTTGTTTACAAAGGAAATAAATTTGCAGCCATGAATGGATTCATGCCGAATGGAAGAGGTAGGCTGATCCCAATTTAAGATTTGTCAGCTTTTTTATTCTGTTTTGCGACTTCCGTGAATTTGAACAATAGGCCTAACGTTAGTCCATTTTATCCCACATGGACATCTCGTTTCTTTTCTCAAATCTTCACTCGCGTCGCTCCCATTTTCAAAGGGAATTATAAACGTTTCTTCCTTTCGTTTGTTTATAAGTCTATTATACCCATTCACGTCCTTTACTGTGGGAAAGTAGAAAAACACTGTAGGATGAGTAGGCTACCTTTTTACTTACTTTTATTTAACACAGTTTGTGCTTGTTATTAGACTTGGTAAGGAGCGTCAAATTTATTTGAATGGCGCATTTCACACACACAGGCCATTTTACTTTCGTTTTCTCTGGCAGTGAATAATCAAACATATCTTAAATGTCTTGACCCTGTGGAAGATAAAATTCACTCTTCAGAACAAGTGTTGCTTTGCAACATCAGGAGCACACATGAAGACAAAGATATTTGAGAAGGTGTCTACAGCTCGTGTTTCATCTCGTGCAGAGCGGTATATGACGCATCTTTGAGGGGAAATGAGATTTTTTTTTTTACTAATATTTAATTTTCTGATATTCTTTAGGTAACCATTATTTACTGATAATCGTTTAAATGTTTTACAGGCTGTGGTGTGTTGTTTCACTGACGGAAGTGCTGAAATAAACATGCATGCTTATGAAATGGATGTTTGAGCCTCGTTTATTATTTCAAAATGTAGGCTATATCTGGCAAAGACTACAGTATTTAAAATAGAATATATGCATTAGTTATATTATCAATATAATTTACAGAGCAATCCCTGCAAAGTTTTTAGTTTAACTATAGAAGAGGATTAGTGTGCGTCGCACTCACAACAAGACTCGCAATGGGGGGCGTGGCATTACGATGGTGGCGCTCCATCGTGATGTCAGTCAGCCATCACGATGGATGATGATATCGTCCATTGGCACAACCCTAAGCTGGAGTGGAGTGTGGAGTGGCTACAGAAAAAAGATTTATATTTCAAAGAGATCCAGTTTAAGGAACATTAATTTGCTTTTTGGGTTAAAAGAACAATTTAAATGAAATTCGAATAGTATAACAATTATAGATGAGACTGTACAGAAATTGAAATCTACAGGTAACGCTAATACACACTAAATACACGTAGTCATGTGATGATGTTGTTAACATTAACAATTTGAGAACAAAGTATAATTTACCAGGTTTGATGTGATGTGAGTTAATCACCGTTGGTAGCGCGATTCATTGTAATGTTTTTTTTTTTCTCAGTCGGTCAGAACAAAAATGGCTGACATGTTACTCGTTCAGATGACATTTTCCGGTTTGGTCGTACTTCCAAGACGTAGATACTGTGATTTCGAAGTACAGTATCCACACATACTCCTCAAAACATTGGATTCATCCGTGCTGAGGAGCTGTGAAGATGCACAAACTAAAGATGATAATTCCGTGAATAACTGCAATTGCAGGTTTCAAACAGAGATGGCGGTAAAGAGGCAAAACTTACAGACTGCAGCTTTAAATTAGTTAATTTAATCTATAAAGCAAATCTGCAAAAAAATTTGTCATCATCCAGCTCAGTTCAGTTCTCATACAGCAGCGTCCGTTCAGTCAGATCAATAATATTGTTGAATATTAAGCAATGTCCCCAACTAAGCAAGCCAGAGGTGACAGTGGCAAGGAACCCAAACTCCATCAGGTGACAGAATGTCAAGGGACCAGTTCTCCTCTGGCCAATGAACGAACATGGATGTGTTACTTTATGCTTGTTATGTGACTTGATGTGCATCTAATATGTATGAGAATTGGATGATAATTTCATGACATGCATACCAGCAATATATTCAATATTTTTACCATTATTTACACTACAAAGGTTGAAGGTCAGTAAGAGTTTTTATATTTTTGAAAGTCTCTTCTGCTCACCAAGGCTGCATTTATTTAATCATAAAAACAGTAATATTGTGAAATACTATTACAATTTAAAATAACGGTTTTCTATTTGAATATGTAATTTTTTCCTGTGATGTCAAAGCTGTATTTTCAGCATCATTACTCCAGTCTTCAGTGTCACATGATCCTTCAGAAATCATTCTGATATGATGATTTGATGATCAAGAAACATTCATTATTGTTATCAATGTTGAAAACAGTTGTGCGGCCTAATATTTTTATGGAAACCATGATCATTTTTTTCAGGATTCTTTGAATAAATATGAAGTAGAACAGCATTTATTTGAAATAGAAATCTTTTGTAACATTATAAATGTTTTCACTGTTACATTTGATCAATTTTCAGTGTAAGGCGTCCTTGCTGAATAAAACTATTAATTATTTTAGAATGAATAAAATGGATGGCCAAATATTTATCTAAAAATGTTTCCATCTAGAGATTAGTTGTTGCAGTATAGTATAATTTTTCTAACAATACAGAATTTGTGTTTGTCTCATGTTTTTGCAGGCACCAGCTGAGGAAGCAGCTCAAGGGGAGGAAGTGGCAATAATTCAAGACAATCAGCACCAGGTCATTTTTCACTTTGGTCAATGTCAACTTAAAGCAAATATTAGCAAGATAAAAAAGGACGTTGTGAGCCTAATGGTGTAACCACATTGCTCAATGTGTCTGACTTCAGATGGACAGTCACATCATGAAGGTGGTGCAGCAAATCGTGAGCCAATCACACGGAGGCCACCAGATCATTGTGCGTGACGTGGCCGCCGACGAAACACCCGGCATCTCGGACTGCGGAGACACCATCACTATCGCCACACCAGAGAGTTTGACTGAACAGGTTGCAATGACACTTGCAAATGCCATTAGTGATGGCACCATCCTTACCACGACAACAGAGGGCGCCGGCGAGACGCCCCACACCACAGTTACAATGGTAACAGAAGAGAACATTGAGACAATTGAGCAAGAGGAGCAATATGTCATTGCTTCACCTGACGAAATGGAAATCCAGACTGTGGTAGTGGTCTAAGTCACAGGTTTCGTTAAGTTAATAACTTATCCCAGCGGTGGTGTTGCATTTCTGTTCTCTGTGAGACTTTGTTTTGCAATGCATGAGAGAGGTCTGATGGATTCCTAAATTTTGCTTATGGAACATTTCAGTGTTTAAAACTTTGTTTGGGTTTTTTAAACAGATTACTTTCAAGCTGCAGGTTACACTAATGAACTACTATGCCGTTTTCAATGGACAGTAAAAGCATGATTTTTTTTTTTCTATTGATTTGATTTCAGATACTACACACAAAGATTTATTGTACCGCTTTCATGGCAGTGATGCCGCCATACCAACATTTCTCTCCTGCTGAATGGCATATAATCAAACACGACTATCATCTACTTATCATGAATATGTAACATAACATGTTGCCACCAATAGAACAACTGGCAGGGAATGAAAGTACAAAATATGAAATATATTTTTATGCACATGTAATTTTTCAGTCATTGATCAGTTCTCATTTCTGCATATTTAGTGATGCACAATTTGCACAGTAATCTCCTAAAAGGAATATTATGTGCGCAAAAAGCATGTTAAGCTTTATTGACCCCATCTCTGACATATTTCATCCCCCATTTTGATAAAATGTCTATGGGACAAGGTTTTCGGGAGGGTTTAAAATCAGAAAGAGCTAAAAATGTCTAAATATGTTCTTTTTCAATAGAAATTTCAATAAACTTTAAGTTATAACGACTTCTGGAGAGATAGTGCCTTTCTGCAATTTCAACATTCATAATCCAGACAGAAGTTGAGAAATTTGGATATGATTTTGGACAGGTTAGTAAGTGTTTTTGAGCGGTTTTGGTGGATTTCCATGGGAAATTCAAGCATGTCTTTGCGTCGTCTGTATAAGAAGGAGTCCGGCTAGTAGGCTATATCACATGTGAAGATGCTGCAGGTGGTGGATCATTTATAGCCTTTTATCACAGAAAAGATTATTTATTGCTGGAATAATTAAACTTATCATTTTGATGGCGGATTGTAATCCAGAAAGGCCCAGATGACATCATCAGTGACAACTGGAGATTCACCCGTAGTCAAAAGCAAAAGATTAGACTGTACAGAAATTGAAATCTACTATAATGCTAATACACGCTAAAAACACGTAGCCACACAATGCTAATGCTGTTAACATTAACAATTTGAGAACAAAGTATAACAATAATAATAATTTGAACGGTTTGATGTTATATGAGCGATCGTTAGATTTAATCACCGTTTGTAGCATGATTTATTATAATGTTTTGTTCACGTTACTTGTTCAGATTACATTTTCTGGTGAAAATTCGTATTTGGGTTATACTCCAAGGTGTAGAATCTGTGATTCTGAAGTACAGTATCCACACCAGTGCGAAGAATGAATGACAGCCACACAAACTCCTCAAAACATTAGATTCATCCGTGCTGAGGAGCCGTGCCAACACACATCTCACGCACAGATGATAACTCTGCAAATAACTGCAATTGCAGGTTTCAAACTTAGATGGCGACACGGAGGCAAAACTTATGGACTGCAGCTCTAAATTCCAGAATTGATATTAATTCATATTAAATAGCTTTGTTTTAGGGCTGAAACAACTAATCGATAATAATTAATAATAATAACTAACCGATAATAATTAGTCGGGTCTGTTCTCTGTATGCAGTTAGCTTCCACCAGTCGCGCCATATTACAGCACTGAATAACACATTTTTATGCATCTGGAAATAGTGGAGTGGAAACCGAGTGAGCTGCTGTGGGAAAGGTAGGCTACGTGAACCAAGTGAAGTGCCCAAATACATTAGCGTTTAAAATACCCTGTCATGCTCTTTGACAGATGTGTGTGTGTGTGTGTGTGTGTGTGTGTCTGCGTCCTCAGTGCAAAACGTTCATTTTACTGGTTATATCCACTGATCTATATGGAGAACTGCAGGTACAGCCTCATCTGTAAAAGTTACTAATTCACGCGAGTATTACCATTTTGCATGAAAGCGTGTCCTGACCATAGGCCCTGACAGTCTGTGTTACTTCACTGAACGAGCGCCGGCGCGTCAAACAGACAGAACGCTTATACTTTTGTATTATTCTTGATCAAACATAAACTTGCATTTAACAAAAAGAGACTGGTTTGTGTTTCATGGCATTTAATGTTATCACAGTGATAATCATATTGTCTGAACCAGATATTAAGTCCCGTTTTTCGTGTTTTTTTTTAGCTTTGATTGTGTTTACAGTGTACAATATAACGTGTTCATGTTTCGCGTGTAAAAACACAGTATTTTTAACACAATTTATTTATCTGTATACCACTGTTTTCACTGTTCTAAAAACGGCTGATGACTTCCTTGTTCTTTGAAGTCCCTCCTTCAGAAATACGTAACGAGTTCTGATTGTGCCAGCGGTTCCCGTGTTGTGATTTGACCGCAGCTTAGCGAACGTGGCACGGTTCCTGTGTTGTGATTCGACAGCAGCTTAGCGCACGTGGAAAGGTCACGCCTCTTAACGGGAGATATATATGCGCTCAATGATCTCTACAGCGTCCCTGGGAAAGCCAAATAAAGGTGATTTGACTCCGGGATGAAAACAACAGCGTCTCGACGACATGGCGACAAACACAGTCAAACGCAACACTTCCTTTTCTCCACGCAACACTTCCTCTGCTCCACGTGGGACAGCAACAAGACCACGCCCCCTTTTTCACGTATTCTTGTGGGCGGAGGTTATGCTGCGTTCCAGGCAGGTTTTTGAGCCCGTAAGTTACGACTTCAAACCACGACTTACGACTTTGTAGCGTTCCAGGCAAAGTCACGCCAAACTGCTTGAGCGCAAGGAATTGTGGTGCTAGATGTAAACAAAACATGGCGAGCCGTACGGTGCTTATGCTCATTTACCATCATTTCTATCGCCAAAAGTGCTTACTCATTGCTTACTTGAAGGAAACGGAGGAGAAAAAACGACGCATTAGGCAAGAGAAGCTGTTATACCTTTTATTTTGATATGCCCAACATTTCCATGTAGCGATATACTTTCACAATATACATCGTTTCAGACACATAACATTGTAATACATAATCGTGTGTGTATTATTTATCATTATTATATTATTATTAATTTGATTCCAACGTTATATTGTCCTAAAGTCTATTTCTCACCGTGTACGACTTCCAAAAACACAGCATCCATGGGGGCTGCCATTGTTGCTTCGCGGGCTCTGTGACGTCAGAACTCGTAACTGGGAGTACATCGATCTAGTACGAGTTCACGGGTGGGAAGTCACGGGTTTGACTGCCGTTCCAGTCCACTTTCACGGGTAGAAGGTTGGAAAAACACGAGTTACGGGTTGCCTGGAACGCGGCATTAGTCTGTTCTACTGACGTAATTAATGACGGAAGTACCAGGATGTAGTCCAAGCCAGCCGTTCGCTGTAGGCTTTGAAAGGGAACTTCTGTTAAATAAAATATCTCGCTTGGCATTGAACTTTGAGCTTCATAATTTTACAGGTATTATTTATGCTCTAACAGCAACATTACACACTAACTAAAGTTTGAACAATGGGATCACGAAGAACGGGACCTTTAATATACAGATTTTCTCCTCATTGTTGTCACCATGGTTGTCACTACAAGAGCAAGCTCCTGATTGGTTAACGCGGCGCGAATATCCGTCAAAGTTCAGATTTTACTACTTGAGCGATTCGCGCAATTCGTCATATCTCTTACTAATGGACATGAGAATGTGAAAAATGTTGGATGGAGAAACATCTACGGATATACGACCTGCACCATCATGTATAATGTATCATTCATTTTTGTCCCTATGGTCTAGAGTTAATAAAGCAAACAAAAATCACAATACTGTTAGAATCACAATTCTTAAAAAATCACAATATCGTATCGGTTCCCAAGTATTGTGATGGTATCCAATCATCCCAGCCCCATATATACTGAACCTGGAACATTATTTTAAAGCTGAAGTGTAATTTTTCGATGGTTCTTTTCACCCTGTGTTTTCATTAAGCGATAGATAGATAGAGTAGTAGACGCTTCATTCTGGCAGATCGGGGGCATAATGACGCTCTGGTCACCTTGGCTCCATCAGTCCTCCCTCCCATCACATGCTGGGGTGCTTTTCCCCTTCAGGCCTTCACATATGCCCATATATAATGACACCTGTCTTTTATTTCCAGCTATAATTGAATCCCTGACCTGACTTGCTACTGATCTGTTGAAAAACAACTAAGCCCTCTGGTTTGACATGTTTCAGAGTGATATTAAATAGGGTTATCTAGGGTCATCTTTTAGCATCAAATGCCTTTTAACTCACAGTTTAATGCCGTTGCATTGTTAACACTTCATTATAGCCAGCAAGTATTCAATTTATTAAATCTCACTGAACATTTATAGATTTTCAGGTCACATTTCACCTCACAATCAAAACTTACAAATAAGATTATATTTTACATTAAAAAATTATATTTTTTTGACACATCTTGTACATTCTCGTTATTGTAATATAATATTTTCATTTTATTCTTTATTTTACTTTGCTGAAAAAAAAACTAAATATAAAATTTGAACAAAAAAAAATAAATAAAACTATTGTTTTAGTTTAGTTTTATATTAAATTATTGTTTTTTTAAACGTTTTGTTTTTTGTTTTTATGTTATTAATTAGTTTTTCTTTTATAAATTTTTTCTTTTATTCTATTTTATTTTACTTGAATGTTTTGTTTATTTTTGTTTAGTTTTTTCGTTTAATTTTTTGTTTCATGTAGTTTTATATAATTTTGTTTTGTTTTAATATATATTCATTTTTATATTAATTTAATTTGATCTTAGTTTTATTTAGTTTATATACATATTTGTTTTTTACGTAGTTTTATATATAATGTTTTTGTTTTTTATAATATTTATACATTTCATTCTTTTTGTTTTGTTTTTTATTTTAGTTTTGTTTGTTATATATTTGTTTCTTTTATTTGGTTTTAAATATTATTTGTTTTGTGTAAGACATTTTGGGATATTCACCCTTTTATTCAAAGTTATTTGCAGTATATTTATTTACAGGGATCTAAACAAAATAATTCCTCAGGGTTCAGTGCTTGGACCACTCCTCTTCTCCATTTACACTACATCATTAAGGCCAATTTATACTTCTGCGTCGAGTGTACGCCGTAGTGTACGCCGTAGGCTACGCGCGTAGCCGACGCCGTCGTGAGCATTTATACTTCTGCGCTGTTGTCTGCGTCAATGTGCAATTCCACATGCAGACGCTAGTAGGCGCTGTCCTCGGGCATGTTGGTGTAATCAAGAGAACAGCCGAAGAAGAAGCAGCTTCGTGTGGAGAGTATCAGCAGCAGTGAGAGAGCGGCTTTTCTTGCAGCTTGAGTTGTTGTATCTAAAGCAAATTAAGCATCTCTAGTTGATTAGTAAAGTTAAATAAGGCGATCTGGCGCTGGAATGCGTTTGTGAAATCATGCGGAGCTCGTGGCCGCTGTTTTCAGCAGCGGTAGCTCGAGCAATCGATTGCTGTTGCGGAGACTTCATTCACGAAATATACCCTAATGTGTCCCTGTTCTTGATATACAATTACTGATTAACATCTTTGGTTTTAATGAGAAAATAAATAAACTATACTCAGCGGATCTATGTATTTATTTACTACCATAAAGAATCGCTGGACTGCAAAATATTGTGTTATAGCAGACGTAAGGAACTATCATCCAATTTCTGGACACACACACACACACACTCCTATCGCAGATTTTGTATTTATTTATTGACCTGAGGGAAGGGTTCTGGCAGACCAATCACAGCGCTTGCGGTCCGCGTAGAATTGACGCGTTGTTACATTTTTGGCGAGGTGCGCGTCAGGGTACGGCGTAGGGTACGGCGTAACCAACGCGTCTATGCGTAGGGTACGCCGTACCCTCTGCGTGCACTCGACGCAGAAGTATAAATTGGCCTTTAGGACCCATCATACAGGCACATGGCCTCTCATAACACTGCTATGCGGATGACACTCAGCTCTACCTTTCATTCCAACCAGACGACCCAACAGTAGCTGCACGAATCTCCAGCTGTCTGGTGGACATCTCGGCATGGATGAAAAAACATCTCCTGCAGCTCAACCTGGCAAAGACTGCACTACTCGTCTTCCCGGCCAATCCGACAATACAACATGACGTCCCCATCCAGCTAGGTTCTTCTCAGATCACCCCTTCAGGGTCTGGTTCAAAAGTTTCTTTTCCTTATTTTCCTTCTATTTTCCTCTACTTCTTCCCTGCCCTAGTGTGTGATGCTCTGTGCGATGTCCAAAACTTAGTACTTCAGGCACTTTCTGTGTTTTGCTGCCTCCTCATGATGGATCGCTTCCTGTACTCCTCAGTTGTAAGTCGCTTTGGATAAAAGCGTCTGCTAAATGCATAAATGTAAATGTAAATTCACAGTACTTTAATTACTTCCCTGCATCCCGAGGTGAAGGGCACAATTGTGATGATGGGCTGTTGCTGTTTTTATGCAGAGGTCAATCCAGCAACCTTCTGGTTACCAGCCCTGAGCGCCACACATCTCCTCATTACATTCTGATGTCATGCTGTCAATGCTATTAATATCATATTAAATCATACCTCTCATTGCGGTGTTGGAGGTTAACCATTCGGCGTTCTGAGACTGTTTTTTGTGCTGCATAAGGAAAAGTTGGAAGAATGGATCAGATGCATAGAAGGGGAATTGGAGTTAAATGTACCAGACTATATCTAACTGTACCACAGCATCTCTGAGGATCTCTAATCGGAGCGCCATCCTTTGCTGCTCTGACAGGCAGTTTCTGGGTCAGTCCTCAGCCCTGAGAGAGGGCCCAATCCACCAGCATCACAGAGAGAGAGAGAGGGAGAGGGAGGTATTTATAGAAAAATGGGGCTTCACTGTACCTTTTTCTTGCAAAAGAATCATTAAAAGACCCAGCTAGCTTGTCCCAGATTTCTGCTCGGTGCTCTGCGTGAGGGTTAGGACTGGACCAAGTCAGTGGAGATGTAGAGCCACGGCTGCAGAGAGTTTGACAGCGCACTCATGATCTACACTGGACTGATATCTTCATCGAAGGATCCTGGATGGAAACTAAACCTGCTGGATCGATTCCTTCACTGAAGGCTTTTCGGTAAAAATGGAGCAGTGACTTGAGGAGGGCGATGAGGTGCTGACCTGATGTGACCTCTTAGACCTTGACTTCGATACCATTCAGAAGACCCAGAAACCATGATGAGAAGATTTCTGAAGAGCCAGAAGGGCCGTTTCTCTCTTCGCCAAAGCCGAACAGGATCCCGCAGTGCCTCCAAAGATTTCTGTAAGTTTCTAAAGCAGTCAAAACTGACAAAACTATTCTTGTATTTTATATATTATATTAAAGTTCATATATTTTATTGTATAGTTTAGATGCCATGTGATGTATTATGTATATTATATTGTATAGTAAAAAAAAATATCTCCAGTTGTATTATTCTTATGCCATTTTACCTTATATAATATGGTAATATATAATGTAACATATAAATACTCAAATTAATGTGTTCCTTCACTTCCACAGACCCAAACCCTAACGTGCTGAGAGATTTCCCGGTGAATATTGGTGCGTAAAGTAATTGCTTGACCTTTTTTTCTCTCTTTTTTTCATCTGTTATTAGGTCACACAATCAACTGAACTGAAAAGTTCTGCTATTTTAGATATGAGAGTGTAGATTTGGTTTGAATAGATGTGGGGATTTTGATATTCCAACATTTTGTTTTATTTATTTATTTATTTAAATTTGGATAGATGGATGGATTGGTTTTGAGCACATGTCTTTTGGAGTGAATATATTTAAAGTTATAATTCTATTTTATACACCAGTGGAACAGTCACTAACAGTTTTACAGGCGGAAGACAGTTAAGCGCAAAGTTACAATAACATAGGACACTAAAGTGACCTTTCTACTGATTGAAAAACTCAAAGCAAAAGATGCCCAGGGTCTCTGATCACCTGCATGAATCTGCCATAGACCTGCAGGAGGCATGAGGACTGCAGATGTGAACAGAGCAATAAACTGCAATGTCCATAATGTAAGACACATGAGACGATGCTACAGGGAAACTGAAAGGACAGCTGATTGTCCTTTAAGTGCCAAACATGTGATTATATGTCCCCTGAGACGTGTTTGAGAACTTACAAGTGTCTTGGTGGAAAAGTGGAGTATAAAAGTAAGGGATTACCCACAGCTGTGGATTATCCTGCTTGTTCCATGATCATTTGCCAACATTGACAACTTAAAGTTGTTATTGATGTTTGCAGTGCAATATTTGACCAGAAGGGTAAAACTGACGGTTATTTTCGTCAGTTATAGCTTGTTGTTAGATCTAGCATTTTGCCCGCTTTGAATCGGACACAGAGATAAAGTAGTGCAAAAGATTACATTTATTTGAATGAAAGAACTATAGCATTTATTCGAGAGAGCGAGAGAGATGCATGTTTGAATTATCTGTGTCTGTTCAGTGTGTCCCTCGGTTAACAATGAAGCTGTGAGTTTAAATACTTAAAAAACAGCGACGTAACCCTTGTTTCAAAGAAATATAATGTATAATGTCGCAGGGCAGCGTTGATAACAAGTGTCTCCTGAATGTTTTTCTGTGCGCAGCACGATTTCCACTCTCTGTTTGCGAGTGACGCTTGTGTGTGTGCGATTCAATGAAAACAGCACATTAATATAGAAAAGTGATAAAACTGACTGGAACTACCTGTGCATTAAATGTTTTTATTGCGCACTTTCCAGCCAATCAGAATCGAGTATTCATATATATATATATATATATATATATATATATATATATATATATTGTCTTTTTCCAGAGCTGGGCCTTCCAGGAAATAACCAGGGTTGGCCAGAGGAATTTGGCTTTAAGCTGGGTGGAGATGGACCCAGTTATATCCTCTCTGTGGTGGAGGGCAGCAGCGCTTACATGGCCGGGCTGCAGCCAGGTGACCAGGTCCTGGAGATCGATGGGCAGAACGTCTCCTCCCTCAGCACCAAAGCTCTTGTCGCTCTCGCTCAGACCCTCAAGACTGTGCCGCCCAGCATCGGAGTCGTGTCTAGAATTGAACAGGTCAGTTTGTTTTTTATTGAGGTAATATTTTACGATGGATGGATGGATGGATATTGATGGATGGATGATGATGGATAGATATGGATAGGGATGGATATAGATGATATGGATGTATTATGGATGGATGGATGGATGATAGATATAGATAGATGGATATGGATGGATGGATGGATGGATGGATGATAGATAGATATAGATGGATGGATTATAGATGGATATGGGTGGATATGGATGGATGAATAGATAGATAGATGGATGATAGATATAGATGGATGGATGATAAATATAGATGGATGGATTATAGATGGATGATGGAAGGATGGATTGATGATGGATGATAGATATAGATGGATGGATTATAGATGATGGATGGATGGATGGATGGATGGATGGAAGGATGAAAGGATGGATTGATGATGGATGATAGATATACACTCACCTAAAGGATTATTAGGAACACCATACTAATACAGTGTTTGACCCCCTTTCGCCTTCAGAACTGCCTTAATTCTACGTGGCATTGATTCAACAAGGTGCTGAAAGCATTCTTTAGAAATGTTGGCCCATATTGATAGGATAGCATCTTGCAGTTGATGGAGATTTGTGGGATGCACATCCAGGGCACGAAGCTCCCGTTCCACCACATCTCAAAGATGCTCTATTGGGTTGAGATCTGGTGACTGTGGGGGCCATTTTAGTACAGTGAACTCATTGTCATGTTCAAGAAACTAATTTGAAATGATTCGAGCTTTGTGACATGGTGCATTATCCTGCTGGAAGTAGCCATCAGAGGATGGGTACATGGTGGTCATAAAGGGATGGACATGGTCAGAAACAATGCTCAGGTAGGCCGTGGCATTTAAACGATGCCCAATTGGCACTAAGGGGCCTAAAGTGTGCCAAGAAAACATCCCCCACACCATTACACCACCACCACCAGCCTGCACAGTGGTAACAAGGCATGATGGATCCATGTTCTCATTCTGTTTACGCCAAATTCTGACTCCATCTGAATGTCTCAACAGAAATCGAGACTCATCAGACCAGGCAACATTTTTCCAGTCTTCAACTGTCCAATTTTGGTGAGCTTGTGCAAATTGTAGCCTCTTTTTCCTATTTGTAGTGGAGATGAGTGGTACCTGGTGGGGTCTTCTGCTGTTGTAGCCCATCCGCCTCAAGGCTGTGCATGTTGTGGCTTCACAAATGCTTTGCTGCATACCTCGGTTGTAACGAGTGTTTTTTTTTCTCTTTTCACACCATTCTTTGTAAACCTTAGAAATGGTTGTGCGTGAAAATCCCAGTAACTGAGCATATTGTGAAATACTCAGACCGGCCCGTCTGGCACCAACAACCATGCCACGCTCAAAATTGCTTAAATCACCTTTCTTTCCCGTTCTGACATTCAGTTTGGAGTTCAGGAGATTGTCTCGACCAGGACCACACCCCTAAATGCATTGAAGCAACTGCCATGTGATTGGTTGATTAGATAATTGCATTAATGAGAAATTGAACAGGTGTTCCTAATAATCCTTTAGGTAAGTGTAGATGGATGGATGGATGATAGATATGAATGGATGGATGGATAGAGGATAGATATGGATGGATAGTTGATGGATGGATAGATGATAGATATAGATGGATGATCGATATAGATGGATGGATGGATGGATGGATGATAGATATGAATGGATGGATGGACAGAGGATAGATATGGATGGATGGATGGATAGTTGATAGATGGATATGGATGGATGGATGGATGGATAGATGGATGGTAGATATAGAGGGATGATAGATATAGATGGATTATAGATATGGATGGATAAATGGATGATAGATATAGATATGGATGGATGGATGGATGGATTATAGATATAGATAGATGGATATGGATGGATGGATGGATGGATGGATAGATGGATGGTAGATATAGAGGGATGATAGATATAGATGGATTATAGATATGGATGGATAAATGGATGATAGATATAGATATGGATGGATGGATGGATTATAGATATAGATAGATGGATATGGATGGATGGATGGATGGATGGATAGATGGATGATAGATATAGATGGATTATAGATATAGATATGGATGGATAAATGGATGATAGATATAGATATGGATGGATGGATGGATGGATGGATGATAGATATAGATAGATGGATATGGATGGATGGATGGATGGATGGATGGTAGATATAGAGGGATGATAGATATAGATGTATGAGATATAGATGGATGGATAGATAGATACCCTTGTTGTCTAAAAGAGATTTCAGATCTTTCTTCACTTTGCTTTGGGCTGTGCACATCCTTGCCACCACAGCTGGACATTGCCCCAGGGCCTGACGGTCGTTTTGGCTTCACCATAGTGGGCGACAGTCCCCTGCTGGTGGAGGACTGCATGCTCAACTCTCCAGCCGGCCGGAGTGGACTGCGAGCAGGAGACTACGTGATGGAGGTGAATGGGATTCCAGTGAAACAGCACGAGACAGCGGCGGCTATGATCAAAGCCTCTCAGGGACGTACGCTGCGTCTGGGCGTGCTCCGTATAAACCGCTGGCAGAAACGCACCAGCAGCAGCATGAAAGAGACCTATCAGAGCGGAGACATCCTGAAGCAGGACCGCAAACACAAAGCTCTAGAGTTCAACAAGAAGGTAAGTCTAAAAGGCACGGCTCAACTGTAACTCAAACCCCAAAAAATTACTATATTTGCAATAGTATTTCAAAGCCCACTATAAAAAGTGCCAAGTGTAAAATTGTCTGTTCTGAATTTGTATAGGTTGAGGAGATTTTAGGGGAGGAGCCTGAGGTGAAAGAGAGGCTGTTTGATTTGCTGAAGCAGTATGCAAATGAGAGGGATGTTGAAGGGCTGGCGTCCACACTTCCAGAAATACTGCTCACCGAGGAGCATCAGCAACTGATTGACAGCATCAGGTACCAATGAGCTTTCATGATACAGATATGACCCGCCTTCTTTTTTCTAACCAATTCCGACTCATTACATTTTAAGTTTCCTCTTTGTGTTTGGATTGGTGACAATGCTTCTTTTCTTTTCTTTTCTTTTCTTTCTTTTTGTATTATTTTATTATTTATTATCGTATTATTTTATTTATTATATTTTCTAACACTTTACATTAAGGTTTAATTAGTTAACATGAACTAATAATGAACAATACTTCTACAGCATCTATTTACCTTAGTTCACGTTAATTTCAACATTTACTAATACATAAAAAAAAAAAAACCTTGTAAAGTGTTGTTTTATTTATTTTTCCAGAAAAAAAAACTTTTAAATATCAAGTAAGGGCAAGCTCACACTACAGGACTGTAAGACTAGCTGAATTGCTGTGGTGCTCACACTACACAAGGTGTCTTGTCATCTGTTATCTTAGCAGCGCACATACTACCCAACACAACGCTGATGAGGTGCACAAACTACAAGACATTTGGTCAAAAGGCAGTCCCGACTAACGTTTTCTAACATAAATTCACATGAGAAATTCACACAAGTGATTACGGGGTTTTACCATCTTCACTGTGATTGGCTGGATCAGTTCCACCTTGCTGTTGCATTGCATTGAACACACTACAAGATTACGTGGCGATACTATCGTCAAAAAGGTTTGAAAATATCGCAGTGCCTCTGCTCATTTTTAATGAGTGTCGGTGACCGCAAGGAGCACCGTTTTGGCTGCGATCCGGAGGTTTTGTTGCAGACCTTGGAAATCTGTCTGTGACAGCAAAATCCAACCAAAAGTCATATAGTGTGAGCTTGCCTTAAAGGGATAGTTCACCCAAAAATTAAGATTCTGTCCATATTTAGTCACCCTCAAGTCGTTCCAAACCTGTATGAATTTCTTTGTTCTGCTGAACACAAAAGAGGATATTTTAAAGAATGTCGGTAACCAAATTTTGGCAAACTATGGAAGTCAATGGGGTCCAACTGTTTAGTCAACTTTAGTTACACATATTCTTAATGCTTTAATACGTTAATACTGGTTTTGAACTACTTGGGGGTGAGTAAATGTTGACAGTGAACTATCCCTTTAAGACTATTAGGACAGCCATGAACAGGATGCTTCTGTTATATTGTGAATCTGAATTGTGTTGTCTGAGCTAACATTGTCTCACCTGTAGTGGAAACGAAGGATGCTAACAAAGTGTTAACTGGATGGACTACCTCTTCTTGTTCTTCTTTTAAGTTCTGCATAATGTCTCATAACGTCTTTTCCAATCTAACGATAAAAGAGGAGCTGCTTAGGATGAAAATCAGTCATTAAAAATGATTTATCTCAGAATTTTCATTAAAATTAGAGTAACAGCATCTTTATAGCAGTTGGAAACTTTGATCAATTCACTTTCTCATAAGGAGCAGTGGTTAAGAAAGGAGCAGTGGTTCAATCACACTGGAGTGTCTCAAAGCCCTGGATGTTGTATTTCTTTGCATCTTCTGTATTGTACCACATATTTCAAACAAGATACCTCCTTATTAATGCTCTCCTCTGCAAAATCACATTTCAGGTGATTTCTGAGTCATCTGACCTGATCTGGTCAATGAGTTCAACGTGGAGTGACATTTTTCAGAAATTCAACATTTTTTGTTGTACTGTGAAATAGTGAGAGAGCAGCTTTATGTAACATTCATTTAAAATTTGCCATGTCATTATGGACAGCCAACTTAAATCCAATGAGCTGGATATTCTCTCCCATGCTATTGTCGCCTTTGTGGGGCGGCAATAACATAATGTCAGCTATCTTTATCTCACTCTTTAGTTTGTTTCAACATGCTTATTAAAATGTATTTTTGAACAATCACTTTTATAAAACAATTAGATCACCAATTTAATAAAAATATGATTTGATTTTAATTAGATGGGCCGATATTTAATTTCTCTGCTGACACCGATAGCTGATTATTCAGAATGATATCTGCCAATATGTCTTAAACACTCACAGCCTTCCTACGAATCCACACTTTTGTGACGTAATGGCGCTTTGACTGTTGGGAAGAAGTCTGTTGCAGAGCTCACACCAGGGCTCAATTCTGACTCATTACATTTTAAGTTTCCTCTTTGTGTTTGGATTGGTGACGATGCTCTGCAAAAGTGTGCATCAAGGGCATATCGACCGCAAAGGAGGAGCTCGCGAGCACACTTTTGAATCCTAAAATGACAAATGGGACACCTACGGTCTCATGGACTTAATGGACACGCACACGGTCCACAAGACCGAGTGTCCCATTTGGGGACAGGGCCATTGTCATGTTAAGTTTGAAAGCCCTAAATTCAACACAAGAAACATTTTGCAGTCTGATACTTTTTTCCCGCCCCCTTTTGATTGACCTTCCTGATCATCGACTGTTTTTAAATAACATGTAATGCTCTTATTGGCCGGTAATTATTTGGCTGAAACATAGGTGCCTCCCAAATTTTAATATAAAATATTATACGATTTTAATTAGATGCACCGATACTACATTTCTCCACCAATACTGATTATTCAGAATGATATCTACCCATACCGATAGGCCTACTTTCTTCCAACTAATGCTGTAAGACAGGAAACCCTCTCAATTGGTATATTACTATAATATAACAGGTTAAAATTAACAACAGAGTCCAAACTATTATATTCAACTGTAATTTATTTCCGCCCCTTTTGATTGACAGCATATAATAGACCCTGATCATTGGCTGTTTAAAAAACGAATTATTGATTTTATCTGCCATCTATTATTAATTATTAGATTTATTATTATTTAATATTACAGATTTATGTATTATATTTTGTGAAAATAAAAATATCTTACTCTATAAGAAAAATCTCTTTCTGGTTTGTGGGTGTCAGTTCTGTCTCTTGCAGTGATAACTCGCTGATGAGGGTTTTTGTCAGGAGAATTTGACTCTGAAAGCTGAAAGGTTTTCAGTTTCACTAACGGAGCAGTTTTTACAGCAATCGCCTCTGGCTCCCAGGGAGGAATTATGCCTGTGAGGTTTACCAGATAAAATATGGTTTCATCAAGTATTTATCAGATGTTATGACTTAAAGTTAAACTCTCAGAAATGGGGACTCGTTTGACTTCTCTTACCTTCATGAAGAGTGAATTATGAAGAAGAACAGCATGCTCCAGATACCTAGATTCACACTTTTCATCAACTTGTTCTGATTAAATCCTTGACAGCATATCCTTGTATTATCAGGAACCATGAATGCCTTCTTTAGCAAGTAAGAAACGTTTTTTTTTTGTATTTGCTTCGATTTGCTGTCATTTTCCAAAGTTCAGAGGCAAGTTGCTCTTTTATAGGATATTTGTTGCATGTCTTTACTACCAGAAGACTATTGTTGATGGTGTTAGTTTTGAATATCGATCACATTTGACTTTCATTGAATGAAAAGATAGTAGGTTTGAATGCATATAAACATCTTAGTGAGATTTCCTTTCTAGCTCGTTGATATCACTTGTATATGGCATGCATCACTGCATTTTCCCCGTCCTTCAGTCCACTCGAGCGCTGACTAGCTTGTGTGCTGCGCTCTGTCCCTGCAAAAATGTGTTCTCCCCATGGAACCTCCCTATTTTTAAGCAGCCTACTTCTTGTAATAAATCTCTCTTAGGTCTGTGACGCACCAGAAGTTTGAACAAAATCCACATAACAACTTTCTTGATTCAAACTAGAGCTGAGGTACAAAGAACCGGCTAACTAGATTTTGGGACCTTAAATTTGAAAGGAATCAGTTCTTTGTGGCTTTAGGTTTTGCACTCAACTATGACTTTTTATCTGGTTGGAGTCGGTCGTGCAACCTCAAGAGTTTTCTGCTTTTGTCCCCGTGAACCTGGATACTTCAAGGATCTTCTAACTGGTGCACAATTATGTGGATCAGATTGAATAACTCGTTTTTTTCCCTGAGTCTCCCACATGATGACCTGCCTTAGATATCCAGTGGGACAGTATCTATTTTCTCTCGCTTTCACTCTCTCTCCATTCTTGCCGCACTCTTTCATTCAATTCTCTCTCTTCACCTTTGATGCAGCAGCAACTTTGCCTCTCGTCTTTTGTTGAAGGCATCTGGTCCACCGTTCTGGATGTAGACTCCTTTCTAACGTTTAACTCCCCAAGGCAACTCAGCATGGCAACGTGGGCGACCTTGCCAAAGCTGACTCGATGATGACGTGACCTGAAGTTTCCTTCTTCATACATGCAACGTCATCGCTCCTCAAGTTGGTGCTAATATCCTCATCTGGCTAATGGAGATCATGGCTTTTCCAACTATCCTGTTTTATTCAGTGAACGATTATTTCAGCTCTATGAAGACTCCTGCAATGAGATCAAGAACATATCATGGCTTCTTTGAGATGTAATTTAAAGGAGAGATGGGGCTCAGGCGTTTTCGGTAAGCAGAACCTTCATGTTCAGAGAAGCTCATTTCAGAAGTTGGGGGTTTGATTCCTTTTCTGGGGAAATGATAACTCTTTAATGAATTATGTAGTTAAGAGCATTATTGGACTTATTGCAAAAAAATATTAAAGCTTTGAGTTTTCTTTCTTGAAATATTTAAACTTTTTGTTTTTGGCATTTTAGTTCAAAATCATATCATCCTCGTTTGGCCTTTTTGTTGAGCTTGCTTTCTTTAATCATTAATTTTCCATCATTTTATGGCATTGAGAACTTGTTAGGGGATGTTCATCAGTTTGGAAAGTGCATGGCATGCTTTATGCGATTTATAGATATACAAAGAAGAAACAAATCAGTTAGAAATGGGTGTAGAGTTCACTTGTTAATAGATGTCTTTTATAATTGAGACTTTTCTTCATTCCCACCTTCATTCATTTTGAAGTGTGTCCTTGATCTGCGTTCCCTCCCCTCTCTGACTCGGGGTTAATTTTAGATTTCCTATGACCTTCTTCTAATTGAGGGCATCTTGAACTAAATAAAAGTTAACTTTAAGAGAAATATGGATTTAAGTTGCATTAGGAGTTTTGGGGGAAACTTTCAAGAATTAATTCACTGATAAGAGAGTATATGCACTTTTAAAACTTAAATTCTGTGGCACAGTTGTACTTGGGTACATTGAATTGTAATTGAATGACATGAATCTTTAAAAATATTAGTTTTGTTTTTGCTTGGACTGTAATGTCCAACAATTGCTGGGTTCTGAGGTCTTCATATGTTGTATGTGGAATGACTGAAATGCATTATACAAACAGGGATAATGTAATGTAGAGTGAAAATATGCATGTATACAAGGCTATTATTTATATGTACAATTGTGGTATGTAATCTAATCTTCACTTTAGTAGTAGTGTGATACATTACAAGGGATAATTCAGTGTACAAGTATATGTTGCATAATATTTCTTGTTACTTAAATATAAACAACACAAAGAACTGAACAAACTGAGGTCTGTATACACACACAAGGCAAGCTGGCAAGAAACAAGGTAAATAATTAAACACAGGTCTGACACATGAGGGAAATCAAAAACCATGGAAACTAATGAACACAGACAAAGGAAACAGATCTAGAAACAGTGCAAACCAGCTAACACGATAACAACTCACAGACCAAACTAAACATGTCACTAGCCGTGCCAATTTCGCAAAAACTCCCAGATATTGCAAAAAAGTTTTTCCGCTGGCATGAGGTGGTTTTTCAGGCAATTCGAAAAAGGAAATTTTCGCAAAACTGTAATGGAAATGGGTCACCTGGCGTACAAAAAGTTGATCATTTGGTATGTTTGGACAAAAGACGAGACATCGGTTAATGGAAACGCTGTCATTTCGCAATAGTTTTTTATCGACATTTAGAAAATATCGTAAACGTTTTGCGCAATTCTGTAATGGAAACCCGGCTACTGACAACAGCATTTCTTTTGTAACAAATGTCTTTACTGTAACTTTTGGTCAATTGAATGCGCCCTTGGTGAATAAAGTATTACTTGATTTAAAACAATAATCTTACTGATTGCTTGGTGTATGCTGTTCATGATAATATTAATCAATTTCATTGTTTTATTTTAAAGTGTCATGAAACCCCTGTTTTATCATTGGTCGTTCACACCTCAGATTTGAAAAAGACTAAACAAATTGGCGTGGAAAATTGGGAGGTGTATAGGGTGGGAAGAGGGGAGACAACAACCAATAAAACAGTCAACAAAAAACCTACAACACACTCATTATATGGACACATGAATATTAAAATATGACACAGTTGAGGACACTGTATTTGAAAAACATAATGCTATTACAACAAATTCTTTATAGACTACTTTCATTAGAGATTACAAACAACTACCATGAACACATCAAATACGTTTTGATAAGTATTCTTGCGCTCTCCACATGTAATGCAATCTCGTGCATAATACAGCGCAGTGATCGGATTAAATTAGTTTATTCTCATTAATAATACAGAGAAACTGATGACGTAGAAACGTACTCTCCAGCCAGCGCAGCCAATCGCCACCACTTGTTGCCCAAAGTAGAATTTGTGTCCTGCAGCAAAAGGAATTTTCGAAGCTGAGCTTGAGATGAGTGCAGCTGGAGGATTAACTGAAGCTCTTGAGCTGGTTCTGGGCTGAGAGTCCCCTCCTGATGCTGTTTGCTGTGATAGTGTCCTTGATGGTGCATGGGATCATTCAGATTTATATGATATCTTCGGTTTTCTGATGAGTCAAAATAGTCCAGTGGGTAATATACATTTGGTGCGTTTTGATGACATGTTGACAGGCAGCATGCAAATGTGCATTATTTGTGGTTGAATTTTGTCAAACTCACAAATATGTATATAATAATAATAATAATAATAATAATAATAATAATAATAATAATAAACACCTTTTATTTAAAGGCGCCTTTCAAAACACTCAAGGACACCGTACAATATAAAGCAAGGCAATAAAATATCAAGCATACAAAACACAAACTTACACATCAATCATGTCATTAAAAGCTATTCTAAACAGATACATTTTTATCTGAACTTTAAATTGGGAAATTGAATCCAGCTGGCAGATATGCAGTGGTAATGAAATAGGCTTATAGATCATATTTTTCACCCAGATCAGAAAAAAAAAGAAATTAAATTAATAAATGATAAAAAGAGAAATTACACTCACCTAAAGGATTATTAGGAACACCATACTAATACAGTGTTTGACCCCCTTTCGCCTTCAGAACTGCCTTCATTCTACGTGGCATTGATTCAACAAGGTGTTGAAAGCATTCTTTAGAAATGTTGGCCCATATTGATAGGATAGCATCTTGCAGTTGATGGAGATTTGTGGGATGCACATCCAGGGCACGAAGCTCCCGTTCCACCACATCTCAAAGATGCTCTATTGGGTTGAGATCTGGTGACTGTGGGGGGCATTTTAGTACAGTGAACTCATTGTCATGTTCAAGAAACCAATTTGAAATGATTGGAGCTTTGTGACATGGTGCATTATCCTGCTGGAAGTAGCCATCAGAGGATGGGTACATGGTGGTCATAAAGGGATGGACATGGTCAGAAACAATGCTCAGGTAGGCCGTGGCATTTAAACGATGCCCATTTGGCACTAAGGGGCCTAAAGTGTGCCAAGAAAACATTCCCCACACCATTACACAACCACCACCAGCCTGCACAGTGGTAACAAGGCATGATGGATCCATGTTCTCATTCTGTTTACGCCAAATTCTGACTCCATCTGAATGTCTCAACAGAAATCCAGACTCATCAGACCAGGCAACATTTTTTCAGTCTTCAACTGTCCAATTTTGGTGAGCTCGTGCAAACTGTAGCCTCTTTTTCCTATTTGTAGTGGAGATGAGTGGTACCCGGTGGGGTCTTCTGCTGTTGTAGCCCATCCACCTCAAGGTTGTGCGTTTTGTGGCTTCACAAATGCTTTGCTGCATACCTCGGTTGTAACGAGTGGTTATTTCAGTCAAAGTTTCTTTTCTATCAGCTTGAATCAGTCGACCCGTTCTCCTCTGACCTCTAGCATCAACAAGGCATTTTCGCCCACAGGACTGCCGCATACTGGATGTTTTTCCCTTTTCACACCATTCTTTGTAAACCCTAGAAATGGTTGTGTGTGAAAATCCCAGTAACTGAGCAGATTGTGAAATACTCAGACCGGCCCGTCTGGCACCAACAACCATGCCACGCTCAAAATTGCTTAAATCACCTTTCTTTCCCATTCTGACATTCAGTTTGGAGTTCAGGAGATTGTCTTGACCAGGACCACACCCCTAAATGCATTGAAGCAACTGCCATATGATTGGTTGATGAGATAATTGCATTAATGAGAAATTGAACAGGTGTTCCTAATAATCATTTAGGTGAGTGTATAATATTGCATACAGTAAAAAAGAATTCTGATTAAAAAATGATTATTATTGATAATAATGATTATAATATGATTGTATTGAGAATAATGAAAATCACAAAATAAAAACAATGCAAAATGTTAATAATAAAAATAGGCTTAATTTTCTTTAAAGGCTAAATTATTCATATGTGTTATTCATTTTGGGGTGAAAAATATGACCCAGGCATTACTATTTGAAAACCTTACTATTTTTAATGTTTTTGAAAGAAGTCTCTTATGCTCATGTGAGATGGTGGTCCAGTGGGTTAAACCATGGAACTGATATGCAGAAGGTTGCTGGTTCGATCCCAGCGGTCACCACCAGTGTGTCCTTGAGCAAGGCACTTTACTATAATGGTTAAAGGCAAGAGCAGTCTGCACACTGCTACTGTCTAAGGATGAGAAAGTTCGACATGCCAACAAAACTGTCAAGTGTGGCAAAAAGTGGAAGCCTCAGCAGGCAGTGAGGGAAGTGGAACTGTACTACCCATGCCCTGGTTTCCTAAAGCAAGGAGACAAGGTTCCAAAGTTAAAAATAACTGACAGTGCCCCACCCTCTTTTTTCAATCAAGCTTCTGACTGGGAGATGCAAGTTGACCTTAAAAAGAAGCTTGTCTTTCCAGAAGAGGTGGCGGTGACTACACTTCGACCAGAACATGGTTCTTCTGTCCAGGAGCACAAAAACCATCTTTCTAGTGGAGCTGACTGTACCCTGGGAGGATAGGGTAGCCATCTCTCACGAGTTGAAGATGGCTAAGGATCAAGATCTGATTGACTAGGCTTCTATTAAAGGATGGAATACAGCCTTACCTCCTATCGAAGTCGGCTGCCGCGGCTTCCCAGCTGCAATTGGGGAGATTGCAGCGGCAGAAGAGACTAGCTCAAGATGGTTGTGGTTACTGAGAGATCGCAGTTGGAATCCCTCTGCAGGTGAAGGTTGATCTGGTCTTCGCTACCCCACTCAGGTGAAGCGTTCAGGTTAAGGGGAGTCAAGTCTGAGAAACCTGCTGAAGATGCCGAGGGATTTCCAATAATACCAGTGCTCTGACCACACTGCCACCAATAAATATACTGCATCCATAGTTGCTCCTGCTGTTCCTGCTTGTGGCAAAGCATCATTGATGTTTATTTTACCTTTCTATTTGAATATACTTTAAAATGTAATTTATTTCTGTGATGCAAAGCTACATTTTCAGCATCATTACTCCAGTCTTCAGTGTCACATGATCCTTCAGAAATCATTCTAATATGCTGATTTATTATCAATGTTGGAAACAATTGTGCTGCTTTTATATAACCTGTGATACTTTTTTTTCAGGATTCTTTGATGGATAAAAAAAGTTTTAAAAAGTCAAGGACCAGCTTTAGTTTGTCTATATGACAGGGTTGGTAGAAGCTAATGAGGATGTTTATAACGTTGGACTTGGTTTATGGTTCTAAATGGTGGTGGTGAGAATTAAAAATTCAGAGACTGGTTGTTTCTCAGAGGGGTAAAAGGCCCTTTCTTTTTCACTTTAATCATTCATCCTCCCAGAACTTCAAAATACCCATCAGGCATCTTTCAGAAGTCATCTGTTTACCTGCTTAGCTTTTGAAGTTGATCAAACAGGATATTTTTACCTGCCCCTCTTCACAGGACGAAAAAAAGAAAAGAACGCTTCATTGCATCACATGAGCCCTCTTTCCTTTCATAGCAGGTCACAAACATCTCCATAATCCGGTGTAATTATAGCAGACCTTCTCATAGCTGTCCCTCCTCCTCCTCCTTTGCCTGTGTGTCTCTATACAGTGTCTGTCTCAGTAGGCATGGAAGTGTTCACACGCCTGAACAGTTTCTCCTCTGTGACTCCGTCTGCTGTGTGTATGCCATGTTTGTCAGGATCTTCATCCCTAAGAAGCACAGGCAACGCTTTGATGAGATGGTCTCTCAGAGTTTGATCAGTCGGTTGAGGGGCCGAAGCTTCAGCGAGCACAGGAATAATCGCCTACGGCGCAGCCGGAGTGAAGACCACCCCGACCGGCTGCTGTCTGTGTCCACTAGAGCCAGTTCTGTGCCCCGGACCTCAAATGAGGATGTGGCCATGCCTCCTGCCCGTGGCCTCCGCAAGACCACCTCTCTCATCGCAGGCCATTCCAGCTCCTTCTCTACACGCAGGTCAGTGAAAGCGGCACTCTCAGAATAATTGTTTTTTCTTTTTCTGCCATGGTAGAAATTTAAATCGCCCTTTGATTTTGTATTTTGGAATATTTCATTTTCCAATAAATCAGTTAGGTATTTTGTTATATTTGTTTTATTTTTATTTGTTTTTGTCATAAAAATAGAGTTATTATGTGTTACATTATTAGGTTCATATAAATATAATGCTGAGTGATGGATGGATGGATGGATGGATGGATGTTTTTTGTTTATTTAGTTGGATCCCCATTATCTATGCCCAAGAGTATACCACTATAGTCTTTTTTTATTATTATTTATCATCACATACACAAAAACATTAAAAAATACTCTTGGATGGATGGACGGACGGACGGACCATCTACTGCTGTAAATGCCATCTATCTATGCCTGTGAATACTGGAGATGTTATGTCACTGCAATATTTCACTCTTATAATTATATAAGTCATATAATTTGACACCTGCGTATGTGTGAGAGAGTAAATATGACACATCATTGAGATTCGTCCTCTTCAATATAGCCTATATGCTTTCAATGTTACTATATGATTGTATTTTGTAAGTATTAATTAATTCTTTCTTTATTCTGTAGGAGAAAAGCTCTTTATATGCCAGCAGTAGTCCGAGTACATGACTGTAGTGGAAGAAATTGACTATAATTTGACTATATTGAATTATAGATATTTTACAGCTATATAAAATTAATATTATTTTAATAAACAGGTCAGCCTGCATTATATAAATAATCAAGATATTCCACTTCGACTTTTTTTAAAATATAGTTTTAATTTCTTCTCCCCATTGTGATTCATTAGGACAGTACGTGTGTACAAAGGGAACCAGAGTTTCGGGTTTACTCTGCGTGGCCATGCTCCAGTCTGGATCGACTCTGTAATACCAGGTATGAAATCAACAAAAATGTTCATGGTTATAAGTTAAGTGTCTTCAGTGTTAACATTTGATTCAACCTTAATATTCAAAGGTTTTACTGTTGTATATAAATATATGCCTTTTTTTCCTCTGAACAACTTATACATGAATTAGCTTTCTTTTTACATTTGTTGTAGGACAGCAATATTATTGTTGTTCTTCAATATTTTTCTCAGAGTATTTGCAAACGTTCTCAAACTTCCGTCTTCATAAGGGAAGGGCTTGTGTTTGTGGTGCATTTATTTTAGTTGACATCCTACAACAAAACAACGGTACTTTAGAAAGATGAAAAAATATATTTTGGACATGAAACAAGTGAAGGGGAGTCAATTATCAGACATATTACTGAAGCAGATGACGTGAATGCCGAAATCATTAAAGTTCTGTCATTTCTGACTCATTTCGGCAAAAACTGGCAGTGTGCAAGAACAGCAGGAGATGAGAGAGAGAGAGAAACAAGAAGACAAAACAGAAGATTCTCCATAGGCTGAGTCAGAGGGGCACAGGTGGTAGAGCTCTGTTTTTATCTAGCACAAATCCTTATAGATTCACACTTTTCCCACAAGCGCTCAAAAGCCAAAAAGAGGCATCCATTCTTGGGCAGAATGTGACAAACACCCAAGCTGCAGCGCCTTTAACTTATAGGTCTCACGTCATTTCAAAGGCCATCTCATGAGCACAGCTTAATCTCAGTTGGAGCCCATATGATCTGCTGTCAGTAGTTACTTTCTGCTTGGTCTGTTGTCATTCCCCCACCAGGCAGCCCTGCTGAGAAGGCGGGTCTCAAACCTGGTGATCGCATCCTATTTCTCAATGGGTTGGACATGAGGTGAGGCTTGTGGTTGGGTTGCATTGGAGTACATTGCTTTTATCCTAATGTGGAACTGCAATAGAGTTTAAAGCAACCATCACTATTATTTTTATGCATAGGGTGGTTTAGGGATTTGAACAAACCCCTAAACATAAGTATTAAACTCTTTTACACCGTTTGGAAAATAAATATATATATACAAAAATCATCTGTCTTGTTAAGTAAAGATGTGCTGGTACTTAACTCAAAACCATCAGACTTGTGATTTTCACCTGGTGGATGATAAAACAGTCAAAATAGTCCCATAGATATCAGAATATGGGGTGGATGGGATCTTTTGACCAGTTAGTAGCCGTCTACAATCCCCTAGCAACACCCAGAACACCCTAACAACCACATAGGAGCACAATAACTAACAATCAGAACTCCTTAGCATCCACTTAACAATGCACAACACTGCATCATTGCAGTAGTTGATGATTTAGTTCTCTTTGTTACATTGGTTACAGCAGGATAGAACTGGTCAAGTAGACCCTTTGTGATAAAATTGAATCTCTTTCCATGTTCATAATCCAGTAAGTTAATGTGTCTTGTTGTTGTGCATTTTCTCAGGAGCTGTTCACATGAGAAGGTGGTATCTATGCTGCAGGGGAGTGGGGCAATGCCAAGCCTGGTGGTTGAAGATGGTCCGCCAGCCTTCACCATGACTGAACCAGAGCAGGTGGAGGTTTCTCCCCGCTCCCGTGCTCCTGTGCTCAGCTCCCTGCAGTGGGTCGCTGAGATCCTGCCTCCCAGTATCCGCGTACAGGGCCGCACCTTCAGCCAGCAGCTCGAGCACCTTCTCACTCTTCAGGAGAGATACACTATTTGCAAGGCCCTGGAGGCCTTTTTCCAGCACAGGTGAAGGACATGCCCATAACATTTAGAAAAAGAAAGAAAGTGTATTCTTAGATAAAATTGTTGCTTACATTTCCAAACATTGTGTGGAACCTGATTTGATTAATTTTTCTTCTGGGCCATTAGAAATGTAGACACTTTGATTGTGGACGTCTTCCCTGTGTTGGACACCCCAGCAAAGCAGGTGATCTGGCAGTTTGTTTACCAGTTGCTGACCTATGAGGAGCAGGAACACTGCCAGAACAAGATCTCCCGCTTCCTTGGCTATAAAGTCACACGTGAGCCCTACTTTCTGGTCATTCCTCTTTAGTCTGTAGAGAATATATGTATGTAGGCTTGCATGTACTTATTATTGATAGTGCCAACAACAGATCCTGAACCTCCTGCCCATGAGCCTCACCGTCGCAGCAGCTCCATGAAGGTGACAGGAACCACCTACAGGAGCAGTGTGAGGGGACGCAGCTCAGATGATCTGGTTATCGGCACTCACCTGGGCATGGGTAGGCTGTCTTCAAACACTGTTGTATTACACTGCATGTTATAGCATAGGACAGTGGTTTTCATTTTTTTATGCCAATGACCCCTAAATATGATGTATCTTACTTTAAAAAAGAAAATTAGGTCTGTATTTAGTCAAAATAATCTCAGTCTTTAAAAAATAAATTTGGTAAGAATGTTTATAAAATTGCTGTTATTTTATTTACCTTTGACAGCCCTATAGAAATATATTTAGCAAAATTCTCTATAATTGTCCACTGACCCCGTAGCATCTGGAGGTCTGGCATGCGGGCATGAGTTCAAATGAAATGTTTTTACAAGAAATGCAACCTACACTATATTACCAAAAGTATTGGGACACCCCTCTAAATAATTGAATCACTTCCATGGCCACTGGTGTATAAAATCAAGCACCTAGGCATGCAGACACTTCTACAAACAAACTTTCAGGAGCTCAGTGAATTCAAGCGTGGTACCGTGATAGGTTGCCACCTGTGCAATAAGTCCATTCGTGAAATTTCCTCACTACTAAATATTCTACGGTCACCTGTTAGTGGAATTATAACAAAGTGGAAACAATTGGGAACAACAGCAACTCAGCCACGAAGTGGTAGGCCACGTAAAATCACAGAGTGGGGTCAGCGCATGCTGAGGCGCACAGTGCGCAGAAGTCGCCAACTTTCTGCAGAGTCAAAAGCTAAAGACCTCCAAACTTCATGTGACCTTCAGATTAGCTCAAGAACAGTGTGTAGAGAGCTTCATGGAATGGGTTTCTATGGCCGAGCAAAGCGTCGGATACAGTGGAGTAAAGCACACCGCCACTGGACTCTAGAGCAGAGGAGACCACTGATCTTATATAATATATATAATATCTATGACTGGATTGCTCATCGCGTTCTAAACTGCCATCAGAGAGTAAAGCTACCAGTCATATATATGACTTATATATGATAAGTCACAAGTAATTACACAAGTAATGTAACTGAACTAACACAAAAATATATTTCTTTATGTGTGTAATTTTGGAGGAAATATTGATTCGAATAGCTTATACAATAAATATTAATACAAGCCTCTATTGCACTATATTGTATGACAATTCAAAGTTTGCCATGCATCATCTCAGAAATAAAGCTGTCAGCGTTATCTGCCTGAATAAGTTATGATGTGTGTATTTTATTTCCTGATTGAGCAACATCTATTTCAGACTCTTAAAGACAGCGCAAATTTATGCCGTTTACAATTTCCATGCGAGTATAACTGTTATATGAGTATAAGTATTCCATATAAGTATTATGTATGCCATGTTAAATACAAATTAATTAAATATTTATTTAATCATCGTTTAAATCATTAACTGCTTCAAAATGCATGCTGTTAACAAAATCATTGTTGAAACATTTGCAGTTAGCTTACTGTATGAATAAAAACAATACTACAGCACAACATAAACCATAATTTGCTGATGTTCACTACTATAATGAATATGAACGTAACTTTTTAATAATCAGGGGAAATTCCTGACTTTAAACGAATAACCATTTACATGCTTAGGACGTTTGTGTTGTAAGAATGTACAGGGAGACTTCAGATATAAAAAACGGTGTCTCCTTAGGCAATGTTTTCTCAGTAAAATCATATAATTTCCTGTTGATTCAATAGAACGTGTGAGTTTACTTGGGAATACTAATATGGCGGTGCGGCGGCTTCACTTTTTATGAAGCATTAGCAATCCAGTTCTCTATATAGATCAGTGGTGGAGACATGTTCTCTGGACTGACGAATCATGCTTCTCTATCTGGCAATCCGATGGACAAGTCTTGGTTTGGCGGTTGCCAGGAGAACGGTATTTGCCTGACTGCATTGTGCCAAGTTCTTGTGCAAAGTTTGGTGGAGGGGGGATTATGGTGTGGGGGTTGTTTTTCAGGGTTTGTGCTTGGCCCCTTAGTTCCAGTGAAAGGAATTCTTAATGCTTCAGCATACCAAGACATTTTGGACAATTTCATGCTCCCAACTTTGTAGGAACAGTTTGGGGATGGCCCCTTCCTTTCCAACATGACTGCGCACCAATGCACAAAGCAAGGTCCATAAAGACATCGATGAGTGAGTTTGGTGTGGAGAAACTTGACTGGCCTGCACAGATGCACAGAATCCTGACCTCAACCCAATAGAACACCTTTGGGATGAATTAGAGCAGAGACTGCAAGCCAGGCCTATCAGTGCCTGACCTCACAAATGCGCTTCTAGAAGAATGGTCAAAAATTCCCATAAACACATTCCTAAACCTTGTGGAAAGCCTTCCCAGAAGAGTTGAAACTGTTGTAGCTGCAAATGGGAGACCAACTCCACATTAAACCCTACGGATTAAGAATGGGATGTCATTAAAGTTCACATGCATGTAAAGGCAGACGTCCCAAAATGTTTGGCAATATATATATCATATCAATATATATATATAACAATATCAATATATTAATCATGAAAACAGCACTGTAGACATTATTGTAGAAACTTGGAACTCATGTCACATCGGCTTTCTTAGCAAACTGAAATGAGAGTTGTTGGGCTATTTTCTTTTTTCATAAGGAATTAGCACCGAGCAAATGGAGGTGGCGCCTATGAGACTGACTCCTGGAGAGAGACAGTCAGGGGATGGAACGTCCTTACCAGAGACACCCAACAATCTGACTAATGTGAGCTCTCTTCTTTCATTTGTACAGGTTTGCAAACATTGAAATTACGCACATGTACATATCATCCTGTAGCCCAAGACCCACTGAAGCTAAGCAGGGTTGAGCCTGATCATTAGGCTACCTGGATAGGAGACCGCCTGGGAAGACTAGGTAGCTGCTGGAAGAGGTGTTAGTGAGGCCATCAGGGGGTGCTTACTCTGTGGTCTGTGTGGGTCCTAACGCCCCAGTATAGTGAGGGGGACACTATACTGTCAAAAAGCACTGTCCTTTGGATGAGACGTTAAACCGAGAGTGGGGGTTTAACCCCGGCATCCTGGCCATATTTGCCCAGGATGTCCTTCATAAAAGAGAAGGGGTTTAACCCCGGCATCCTGGCCAAATTTGCCCATTGGCCTCTGTCCATCATCATAGCCTCCTAATCCATATATACTGACTGGCTTCATCCAGGTGGATGCTGCAATTTGGTGGTGGTTGAGGAGATTCCCCCCTAAAATGCTTTGAGTGGAGAGAAAAGCGCTATATAAATGTAACATTATTATTAATTATTTATATTAACAACCTAGTCCCTGTACTCTGTCTAGCTCTCAGCTGTGTATGCCGAGCTGGAGAATGTCTATGCTGGGAAAAGATCCAAATCCCTGAAGAGTCGACCTCCTCCTGCTCCTGACACTATGGTTAGCGTGGATGTCTTCCCGCATGCTTCCTCACAGTCTATCAGGGCACACTCTTCCTCTCCATCTGTTCGGGCCACTTCAGGTACATGGTTTTTGATTGCCATTGTAGCTTCTGATTATCTAGAATTTTCTTGTAATTTCTCTGTGTAATAGGTGACAATTTCATCTAAGGCTAATATAAGAGACATTTTATCTTCCTAACCATTGGTTTTTCGTCTTCATCTCCTAGGTAGCCGCAAATCTGCATCATCGCAGCCTGTGCCTCCTCCTCCGCCACCTCCTCCTCCACAGCCTGACTCTTGGATGCAGGAGCCTCCCCTCAGTCCTCAGTGCCCCTGTTACCCTCCAGGTCTTCCCTCTCAAACAAGTGCTGAGTCAAACCCCTACATCAGTTTAGATAGCCCACCACTCTCTCCACCCTCTCCTCCCGACTACCCTCCTAGTCCACCCATTCGCAAGAAGCGCTATACCTTCTCGCGTCCACCCCGTACCCCAGACACGGATCTGTTCATGGAGGCTCTGAGTGAACAGCTAGGACAGCAGTTATCTGTGGATGACTTCCTGTCACCAGAGAATGACTATGAAGAGGTTTGTATATTAGAATATAATTCTTTATATTAGGTTAATTGGTTTGATATTTGCTTTTATTGTTGTGACAATACTTCATTGGCTTGAATTTGAATTTGAAGTTCAGTGGCTAATCTTAAATGGTCTATTGAAAAACTTAATGCCATTTGTATGTTTTACTTCAAAATAATACCAGGATGTTGTCCAGATGACTTTCCAGAATGAGGAAGAGGAGGTAGAGGAGGAAGAGGAAGAAGAAGAGGAAGAGGAGGAGGAAGAGGAGGAGGAGGAAGAAGAGTACATGCCTCCCGAGCTAAGCAGTCCAAGTGAAGTGCATAGTAGCAGCGAGGATGCCAGTTCTCTCACCTACTCCTCCAGCTCTGAGCACATTCCTCCACCCCCTCTGACTCCTCCTCCCCCTCCCCCTGTCCAATTCAATGACCAAGGGGGTCATGCTGGATTCACCCCTGAACACACACCCCGACAGTTGACCATCCGTCGCCACCCGGGACCTCCTCCTCCGCCTCCGCCAAGGGCTAACCCACCTCCAAAACGTCAGTCCATTCACAAGGTGTTGCCCACACGTGATGAGCTGATGGCTCCGCACCAAGTCCTTCAGGAGCACCATTCACTTCCAGTTCAACCAACAGCCAGCCACCCTCAGCAACCTCAGCAGCAGATGCATCAATCTCTGCCCCCTATGCTCTCTCCAGAAATAAACCAGTCATCCATCCCCAGTCATGCAATCTACGAAATGCAACATCAGGTTAATCCAGCTCACCAGGTTTATCAACACCACCAGATGCAACAGGATCACCAGATGCATCCAATGTATCAAAATAAACCAAGTCACAAATCTCAGTCGATCAAAGTGCGTCAAAACCATCACTCACACCAGACTATTCAGACTCAACTCTCTAGTTCTATGGATAGGCTTGATAGGATTGAAAGAAAAGAACGCTTGGATAGACATATCTATGAGATGCACTCCCAACCCTTGCTTTCAGATCAACAAATACACCATGCTTATCAGATGCATCAGAGTCATCAGGCTCACCTCTCAAGCTCTATGGATAGACTTGACCAATTGGAGCACATCCAGCGCTTGGAACGCTTGGAGCATTTGGAGCGAATTGAGAGACTGGAAATGGCTGATAGACAAGCTGTTTCTCAAGCTATTCAACCATCTCAGCAGACTCACAAACAGTACCACCACCAGATGCATCAAGCTCATCAAGACTATCCACCCACCCAGCCTCCTCAGCCAACCCGCCACATTCACCAGATTGAACACATACACCAGGTTCAGCCTATTCAGTCGGCTCCTCAGTACCACCAGATCCACCAGCCCCACCAACCTAACCAGACCCAACAGATTCTGTCGACCTTCCAACCTCATCCTTCACAACAGCAGCTTCAGCAGCAACAGTTGCAGCAACAACAACAACGTCAGCAGCAGCAGCTTCAACAGCAGCAGCAGATTCAACAGCAGCAGCAGATTCAACAGCAACAGCAGATTCAACAGCAACAACAACTTCAGCAGCAGCAAATTCAACAGCAGCAGCAGATTCAACAGCATCAACAGCTTCAGCAGCAGCAGCAGATTCAACAGCATCAACAGCTTCAACAGCATCAACAGCTTCAGCAACAGCAAATTCAGCAGCAGCAAGTTCAGCAGCAACAACAGATTCAGCAACAGCATCGCTCAACCCCTCAGATTCCCCCCATTGCACAGGCCAGGCAGAGCCCTCAACCCATGTACCATGAGTATCGTCATCACCATCACCATCATAGCCACAATGAAGCCCAGTCCCAACCACCAGGTACACACCAATCTCAAACTCACCACCCCACTGAAGGGTCCACTATGGAGCCACCTCCTCCACCACCTTTACCCCCACCTTGTGTGCCTCCTCCTCTACCAAAGGCTTCACCACAAAAATCTGATTCCAGTCATATGAGTGTAAAGAGGCTTCGCTGGGAACAGGTGGAAAATTCTGAGGGAACCATTTGGGGACAGGTAAAGTAGTTTGCCATAAGTCATTCACAACTAGCAATCCTCTAATATTTGGACAATACCTTGAAATGAAGTAGTGTGCCATTTGAAATATACACTGCAGTCTTTAGTAATGGGGATCATTTCATGAGGTCCATCATCATATGTTTGTCTCGTTCCATTAGAATGAAGTGTGTAAGGACAGATGTGTTTTCTCACTGCAGTTGGAAGAAGACTCTGATTATGACAAGCTGAGTGACATGGTGAAATACCTAGACTTGGAGCTTCATTTTGGAACACAAAAGAACCCTGGTGAGAAAAGTTATATGTATTCATTTCATGGCTGAAGCAAACAGGCTGCTGACTAGCTGACAAGAGGCAAACACCCCCCTCACTTAAACCATTAAACCAAACTAGCCTAATCAGCTGGAGGCCAGATAACACCAGCAAACCTCCTGTTTTAAGCTGTTTTTACATCAGGTAATTTGCTCTCTATATCTTTAAAAGAAAAAGATACAATGTGGTCCATAGGTTGTAGGCAACATTTGTTATTTGTAGAGTGTACTGAACTCCATTTTAAATGAACAATTGTAGCAGAGGCCTGCTAGTAAGAGCTGTGTGTGTAAACCTCACTCCCCTGATCTCAAGACTGACGCTAGAGACTGCGGTATAGAGATATTGTAGCGTTTTAGGGTTACATATATTATTAAATTAAATTAAGCTCAATAGGGAATTATGGGTGTTAATATTTAGGGATTTATGATTAATCATAACAGGTTATAATCGAATCAAAAATCTCCAAAATCACCCAAAAAGGGGGAATACCTAACCTAGGTATTTATGAAATATATAATATAAATGGTTAACAACAATTTATTGCAATTAATACGGATAAATATCTTTATTAAATAATCACAGAATAACCTCTAAGGAGTGGATTATTAATTCCTCTCGTCCGTTCCGTTTAACGAACGAGCAGTACAATCCTTATCAACTCTGACAAGGTCTTCTACCCAATTTTCGGGAAGTTTATTCCTCTGGCCACAAAGGACAAACTTTCCGAGCTATGGTATTAATTAAAGCATTCAATGATACTTATAAGAGCTCGTAGCTTAGATCTGACATTAAAGGGACTCGTGTTTTGTGAGCAACAACAATAACAATCAAAACGTGGATACAATGGTTTTAATAATGATTGATACTACGATTACATATGACTAAATAAAGGATACATGTATATACAGAATAACGGAAAGTAAAGAACGAGGATGAGAAGAAAGGAAAGGAAGAAGGGTATGATCATATCCGATCCGACACTTTCCCAAACGTAACCACTAGAGCCAGCAAGAACCATTATCACCTTAAACAGGGGTACAATCTTAAAACACATCTAAATTTCGATAGAATTGATACTTGCATGGTTTCTTTGTGTTGTGTAAAGCAAGATGCGTGTGTTGGCGTTTCTTAGAGTGTTCGTGTGCTGAAGCTCTCTCTCTGTTTGGTCCTTCCGGAGCTTAGTCGGTCCGCGGGAGATTTAAAGATGTTTAGAAGCGAGTGTCTTGGAAGGGAAAGTTAATCTCGTCCAAGCTAAGAAGGTTCCTCGTGTGCAGTGATGGAGCGCTGATGGAGCACACCGCCGGCCGTGTCGCGGAGCGCGTCGATCTTCAAAGGAAACAACCAGCTTGGCCCGCGAGCCGCGCTGACGTGACGGAAGGAAAATAAAGTTTGTCTCGTCGGAGTCCTTGCAAGTTGACTGAGCAAAGATATGTTTGTGTTACTGTCCTTTTAAGTCCATTAACCTACGCCCATCTTCCCTGAGATGACCAATCATTGGTGTGAATTTCAGGTGGGAGAGAATTTCTTTGTTCGGACTTTATTACTCGATGGAATGTTCTTGCGGGAGGCCAGAATTAGTCAAGTTTCACTCCAAAAGGACTAAACATACTAACGGTACATCTCATAATCATATACTTTGCACCATTGACTAAGACAAAGAAAGAGAAACCTTTAGACATCAAACATGCCTTGGTTTAAATGCATAAAAGCAGTGTATCTTCTTTACAGAGCCATTTTGAGCATTTAAGATGACTTTTACATCACACAAACATAACAATATAGGAAGCATGCATATATTTAAGAAATCATCATATATGTAATTTCTGGGATAGTTTAATTAGAGGCTAAATAAAGAGGAATGCTTGTGTATGTGCGTGTTGAGGTGATTCTCCGGCCATTCTCAACTGAGGGGTGAGTTAGAGGTTCTGGCTGATTAGGATCTGATTGAAGCTCTCACAGGACCACCATATCTTCTGGTAACACTCTGGCCGGTCAAAAAATAGACAGTGGTGCAATCTAACTCAGAGTTGTTGGAGCCATTGTAGCAGGGATACTAATTAATATGCAGAGCTGAAGAAGAGAAGAGCATCTCTGATGTTTCTCAAAACGACTCATCCCTTTGATCCTATGAGAGAGAGACTCCAGACGCTACAATATCGAGGAAGATTCTAAGGTCTTACATGATGGAAATTGAACTTCTGGGTCAATGAGCTATTTGTCATTGACCTTTGATATAAATCCATAAAACCTTTAGCTGCTTTTCCACCACCCAGCCGAATGGTTCTAAGAACGGTTCTAGTTATATTTCCACTTAAGCTTGGTTTGGCATGGCACGATTACCGTTTTCGGCCCGGAATTCTCAGTTAATGCAAGTTAATAATTACCAGCTGGGCCAGAACGGCACAGAATGGAAAGGTTAAGCAATGAGAATGGTGGAAAAGTGGCATTTGATAGCTTTTTTTTGTTTTGTTAATCTAAACCCCATAAAGAAATATTCATGGAAAATGATTGTCTCACAAGTCGTGCCTTTAATCTTTTAAGCACTGGTGTTGATCTCAAGCTTTATGTCAGAAAGATGAACACCACCACAATGTTGTAATTGCCAGTGGTAAATGTCTTTACGCCCAGACTTTCCGCCTTGCAGCATGAAATGGTATTGGTCATAATTAATGTTTAATTGCAAATGTTGGCTGTTCAGATTATTTTTTGTTTACTGCGGATGAAGAATGGGAAAGAAAAGCACTTTGCCAGAAAGCACTTCTCCAGTCTATGAGGAGGCAGGCTTGTGTGACAACTATGTTTTTCTATAATTTCCAACCAAAATCACTAACAAGTTCATATGTAGGAACATCCCGAGAGGACTTGAAGGTCTTATACCTGACTATTCTTTTACCAATTGACTCCATTTTTATCCTAATACATTATTTTCACTCACGGTACAATTCATGTCTCAGTTTCTCTTCCAGAGCTCTCACCTCAGGTGGAGACTTTCAAGAAGAAAGACGTGGTGGAGATTCTCTCCCATAAGAAAGCCTACAATGCTTGTGAGTAGCAAACAATGATTCAAGTCAGGGAATTTTATCTCGTTGTCCTTTTTCAGGCTGTAATGGACTGAAGAGTTTACTTGTAAATGTTTAGAGTGCTTCCCAGTCAAGTATTTATTTATATATGACAGTGTCCTTTTTGTATTGCTTTGTCACAGTGTTTTTTGATTTAAAATTAAACTTGACAACAGCATGCTATTTTCGCTTACTGTCCCAGCTGTTAGCCGATGAGCTTCTTAGCTTTTATCCATTAGCATACAAGCACATGGTCCTTGAACACTTTATCGTCTCTTCTATAAATTGTATAGCAATCTTGATTGCCCATCTGAAGCTGTCGCCAGGCGAGCTACGTCAGGTGCTGATGACGATGTCAAGCGAACGTTTGGAGTCACCACATATTAAACAACTGCTCCTGTATGCACCAGACGATGATGAGGTCAGACAGTACGAGCAGTTCAGAGATGACCCAAACAAACTCAGCGAGCCTGATCAGTTTGTCATACAGGTACATGATGAATAAGAAGTGTAATGATAGAGATTGATGATTAAATTATTTTGTTTTAGCAGGATGTTTATAATTGTTAAAACATTGTTTTTTTTTTGTTGTTACACAAGATACTATGATTATACATCGATCAGGCATAACATTATGAAAGGTGAAGTGAATAACACTTATTATTTCTTCATCACGGCACCTGTGCGTGGGATATATTAGGCAGCAAGTGAACATTTTATCCTCAAAGTTGATGTGTTAGAAGCAGGAAATGTGTTAGAAGCCTTCGGCGGTGGACAAGGCAACAGTGGGCAAGTGAGCATCAGAACTGGACCAAGGAGCAATGGACGAAGGTGGCCTGGTCTGATGAATCACGTTTTCTTTTACATCACATGGATGGCTGGGTGCGTGTGCATGTGCGTCGCTTACCTGGAGAACACATGGCACCAGGATGCACTACGGGAAGAAGGCAAGCCGGAGGAGGCAGTGTGATGCTTTGGGCAATGTTCTGCTGGGAAACCTTCGGTCCTGCCATCCATGTGGATGTTACTTTGACACGTACCACCTACATAAGCATTGTTGCAGACCATGTACACCCTTTCATGGAAACAGTATTCCCTGGTGGCTGTGGCTCTTTCAGCAGGATAATGCGCCCTGCCACAAAACAAAAATGGTTCAGGAATGGTTTGAGGAGATTGAGGTGTAGACTTGGCCTCCAAATTCCCCAGATCTCAATCCAATCGAGCTCCTTAGGGGTTGTGCTGAACAAACAAGTCAGATCCATGGAGGCCCCACCTTGCAACTTACAGGACTTAAAGGATCTGCTAATATCTTGGTGCCAGATACCACAGCACACCTTCTGGGGTCTAGTGGAGTCCATGCCTCGACAGGTCAGGGCTGCAAAAGGGGGACCAAAACAATATTAGGAAGGATATTAATGTATGCCTGTTCTGTGTATGTAAAGCATACGTTTTATTTTATATATTTTTTTTGTATAATTTTACCAATACTTGTGCTTTTGTATATATTCAGATGCTTTCAGTGCCAGAGTATAAGACCCGCTTGAAAAGCCTGCATTTTAAGACTACATTGCAAGAGAAAACAGAGGAGATGAGAGGGGCCTACGACTGTGTTTTCAAAGCTTCACTGGAGCTCAAGAACAGCAAAAAACTGGCCAAGATTCTGGAGGTATAATTCCTTCATTTCCACCGAGTCATTTAGTTTCTCCCCAGGCACGCATGATCATACAGACACAAAATCAAACACAAAGAAAGTAATTCACAGTCTAGATAAAAGACTGTTGACATGTTCTTAAGACAGGCTGTTCATAATACACACGACAATGCACATGCTGGGTAAAAATGACCTTCTTATCATGGCATGTAGATTAACTGTTTTATTTTTTCAGTTTGTGCTGGCTATGGGGAATTATCTGAATAATGGCCAACCCAAGACCAATAAAACAACTGGATTTAAGATCAATTTTCTCACTGAAGTAAGCTTTGTCGCTGTGTATGCACCTTTTGCAAATGAGTTCATGAGGTTTATCATTAGGTTGTGTAAATGTTTATTTAAAGTATTTATTTCTAACATTATATAACTACAATTTTCCATTTTTCTGCTTGAAGCTCAGTACCACCAAAACAGTGGATGGAAAGTCAACATTTCTTCATATCCTAGTGAAATCATTGTGCCAGCACTTTCCCGAGGTTCTGGACTTTAGGAAGGAGCTTGTGACGGTGCCACAAGCAGCCAAAGGTGAACATCTACTTGAGTCCAGTTCTCTTATGCAGTCCGAATACATTTTGTTATTTAGTGATGTCTCATGGATGAAGGCTTAAGAAACTGATTACACAATCCATGGTGCTCCTCGTCAAGTTTTGTCCAAGACATGGATCATCATTCCCATTTGAAGTTGGTTTCTTGCTTTCATAGAGGGTGCTGCAGATCTCTTTAATATTTTCCATTGCTTTGTTCTCCACAGTGAATCAGAGAAACATTACATCTGACTTTAACGACCTACATGCCACAATCCAGGACATTCGGTTAGCCTGCCAGAAGATGCCAGCCACCACTGATGATCGATTTGCTATTGTTATGAGCGTATCCTCCATAAAAAATTCTAAAATGGCTAAATTTTATCTTATGGTGCATTCAAGTCCTCATGGGAATTTCATATTTATTAATTGGGAAGTCGTAATTATGATGTCAGGTGCGTTCAAATAAAACTTTGGTCAGAGCAAGATGGTGATGTACCTTTTATAACAAGAATTCAGCAAGATTTTTAAACTACATCTACAAAACATTGATAATTCGAATTGGGGGTGTTTTTATTCAATTTCTGAAGGTGATGTATATTGAAATGTTATAAATTTGAATGTAAATTGTACAAATTTACCATTGATATAGATGATTGGATCTGACATGTTTTAGCATGTCTTATACTTGCCAACTTTTCCAAGCAGATCCAGGTCAGATACCGTATCTCGACCACTGAATATTCTTGATATTTGCCAAATTAATCACAAACCACCTTAACTACTTGCATGTAGGGATTTCTGGAAAACAGTCACCCCGCAGTGCAGTCTCTGGAGTCTCTGCAACAGCTGGCAATGGAAGAGTTCTGCAAAGTTGCGTCGTTCTTCGGTGAGGATGGAAAGACTATCGCCACTGAGAGTTTCTTTGGTATCTTCGCTGAGTTCATTGCCAAATTTGAGGTGAGCTTTGTATTAGACAACCTGATGGATATTTCATTGTCAATCTATGGTAAATGAGGTGAATGCTAGTAAAACAAATGTATTGAGGTTTTTAGCACAGATAGGTGGAAAAAAATAGGTCACTCATCTGAGAGCTGTTTTTAGACATGCTCTGCTCGCTTACAACACTATTTACCAAACATTAACAATGTCTGTTACAAGACTAAAAACACACACAGAGAACATCATTGATGCACTGTCAAAAATAAATAAACTGTCTCAAGAAATAAAATTGTGCAATATGCATAATACAGAAAGGCATGAATTTGATCTTCAAATACATAAACAGCTGATATTTATTAAAGATACCCAAGACGAACAGGGTAAAAATGTAACGTCTCGTTTACGTATGTAACCCTCGTTCCCTGAAGGAGGGAACGGAGATGTACGTCGGAACTGACCGACGAATTGGGATCTGTTTTAAGAGACCAATCTACTTCGAGTGTATAGAAACGAGCCAATGAACATTGGCATGCGGTTCACGCATTCCACGCACCGCCCCGCGTTGCGGGTATAAATACGGCAGTGGAAGTACCGCATATCGTTTTCAACTGAGGAGCCGAGATAAGTGGCTTGGGCCTTCAGCTGAAGCACAGCACCTGGCGACGGGACGTACGTCTTCGTTCCCTCCTTCAGGGAACGAGGGTTACATACATAACCGAGACGTTCCCTTTCAATCGGTCACGTTCGACGTACGTCGGAACTGACCAACGAATTGGGATCCCAACCAACACGCCAGGGATGCTGGCCCTTCCAGCGCCCTGCCTGAGCTCGCTGGACCACTCCAAGGACAGTCACTTGCTGTTCCTGCAAGACCCACTCAGCGTGACTATTGGATAACGCTGGGAAAGCGTGCCCGCCTCGGGAGATGGTACGCTGCGAAGCCACATCCTTCAATGGAAGGAGAGGTGGCGAAATACACATAAGGACTAACCTATCAGGGTAGTGCAACATGTGGCAGTCTCTGGGGTGGTTCCAACCTGGTCCCAGGGGGGAAGAACACGCCCAGAAACAACAAAGCGAGCTCTGTCAAGGGAAAGACACGGGGCTAGCTGAGTAGGGTAGCTGGTACCGTGGAGAATACACATATGGGGTAGCCGTTAGGGGACCGTTACATATAGAACCCAGCCTACACACACGTAGGTGCAGGCCTAGCGTCAGACGGTCCGCAACGTCTGACACTGCAGGGGTGACGGAGGAACTCACAGGGTTAGCCGTTTCCGGGGAACTCAACTGGAGCAAATAGACGCACGTATCCGGCCCAGAGACTGCATTTAGCTCAACTGACTGCAAAGGCTCAAATGGTGGACCCTGGAGTGCTCTAAGCACCAGGGCTAAATCCCAAGAGGGTACCAAGGTTGAACAAGGAGGATTCAGTCTCCTCGCACCTCTGAGGAACCTGACGATTAAGTCGTGCTTACCTAAGGATTTACCGTCTACTGCATCGTGATACGCCGCTATTGCTGCGACGTACACTTTGAGGGTGGAGGGAGACAGCCTTCGCTCCAACCCATCCTGCAGGAAGGAAAGCACAACGTTAATCGAACACTTCCGGGGGTCTTCCCGGCGGGAAGAACACCACTCAACGAACAGGTTCCACTTCAGGGAATAGAGGCTCCTCGTAGCGATTGTGTCTACCACTGCTTGTGGCAGGCCACCTAGAACCTCCGCGTCCCGTCCAGGGACCAGACATGGAGATTCCAGAGGTCTGGACGCGGGTGCCATAGAGTGCCCCGTCCCTGAGAAAGAAGGTCCTTCCTCTTCCTCAGGGGGATCGGCCAGGGAGGGGCTGTCACGAGGAGTGTGAGTTCGGGGAACCAGGTCCGGTTGGGCCAATAGGGCGCAACTAACAAGACCTACTCCTCGTCCTCCCTGACCTTGCACAGAGTCTGTGCGAGAAGGCTCACTGGGGGAAACGCACATTTGCGTAGGTCCTGGGGCCAGCTGTGCGCCAGTGCATCTGTGCCTCCGGTCAGGGAAAGGTACCACTGGCAATGGGTCGACTCCGGAGAGGCGAACAGGTCTACCTGCGCGGCTCCGAAGTGGTCCCATATCAGCTGGACGCTCCGAGGGTGGAGTCGCCATTCGCCCGGAGGTGTCAACTGACGAGAGAGCTTGTTGGCTGTCTGGTTCAGCGCACATGGGATGTGAATGGCATGAAGTGACCTCACAAACTTCTGACTCCACAGGAGGAGATGGCGGGCGAGCCGGAGCATGCAACGGAAGCGTAGACCAGCCTGTTGGTTGGTGTACGCAACGGCCGCAGTGCTGTCCGAATGGACCAGCACGTGTTTACCCTGAAGCGGCTTCTTGAACCGGGCCAGGGCAAGACGTACCGCCAGAACTCTAGGCAATTGATATGCCAATGCAGTTGGGGCCCCATCCACAGACCCGAAACTGCGTGCCCGTTGTACGTGGCCCCCCAGCCCGTGTATGAGGCATCTATGGAGACCACAGTATGCCTGGACACCTGTTCTAAGGACACTCTGGCCCAGAGAAACGAGGGGTCCGCCCACGGGTTGAAGGTTTGGCGACAGTAAGGAGTAACTGAGACCCGGTACTTGCCACTCTGCCACGTCCATCTCGGGACTCGGTCGTGTAACCAGCGTTGAAGCGGTCTCATATGAAGCAATCTGAGCGGCGTTACCGCGGCTGCAGATGCCATACGCCCCAGGAGCCTCTGAAAGAATTTCAGTGGGACCGCTGTCCTGCCCTTGAACGTATTCAAGCAGTTCAACACTGACCAGACTCGCTCTGGTGTGAGGTGCGGAGTCCGGTTGACCTAATCCAGCTCCATACCGAGATAAGAGATCCTCTACGCGGGGCAGAGTTTGCTCTTCTCTCGGTTGACCCGAAGGCGCAACCGGCTGAAGTGACGGAGCACCATGTTCCTGTGTTCACACAACTTCGTGAAGCCGTGAGGTGACAGGGACAGCCTGAAGGGCTTCAGGTCGATCGCTGCAACCAATCTCGGGGACGGATGCATTCGGGAATGCGTTTCTGCGTTAACATTCTGAACGGGAGCTTGTGCAGGGCCCGATTCAGAATGTGCAGGTCCAAGATTGGCCTTAACCCACCACCTTTCTTGGGTACAATGAAGTAGGGCCTGTAGAACCCTAACTTCATATCGGCTGGAGAAACCGGCTCGACCGCGTCCTTCGCCAGCAGGACGTCGATCTCTGACCGCAAGACATGGGCATCGCTGCTCCACACAGTGGTGAAGAGGATGCCCCTGTACTTGGGAGGCCGGCGAGCGAACTGAAATCTCGTAGCCAAGTCTGATGGTACGGATGAGCCAGCGAGTTATTTTGAATTTAAGTTGAAAGAATGTGTGATGAATGTGCTTAAATTATTATTTATTTATTACTTATTGATAAAATCTAGTAATTTAAAGCTAAATAATTGCATTACAATAAAATTGCACTAAAGATATCAAAAATATCAAAATGAAATGAGTTAATGAGAAATGAGTTTAAAAAAGTATAATTTTAGGGCCTCGGGTCATTTTGACCCGTGAGGGAAGGACTTTAGTGAAAATTATTCGTTTTTACGATATTTCTTGAGTATCACAAGTCTGGATGAGGAGTATGCATTTAATATGGATCAAATGTGTATTTCAAAATGCTTGTTGTTGTTGTTTAGAGGGCTTTGAGTGACATCCAGACCACAGAAATCCCTCCACGCAGCCCCAGGAGCCCTCGTACAGCCTCTCCTGACAACTGGTGACGAAACCACCCAACATGAGGCAGTACATAAACGTTCACTTACATACATACTTCTATATCTGTCCAGTCTGATTTAGTGACAGCCTTACGATGATTCAAGGACACGTACAGTAACAATATAGTGCACAAGAGTTGTACAGGTGACCTCTCGGGCACAGATCGGACAGGAAAGCTTCTGTTATAGAGCAAATGGTGCAGGGAAAGATTATAAATGGCTTTAAAATGGCTTTAAATCATCATGTTATTTACAGGATGGATCGTTTGATTGTTCTTGACACTCAAAAACCAGGACATTTTTGCCTCTTGTAAATGGACGAGAATTGCCGGCAAACTTTTTGCAGTGGATTTGTAAACATAATAAGTGCAGTTAGATAAGATATATTTAATGTAAAGTGTAATTAGGACTGTGAGCGTCAGATTTGAATGACTTGATATATTAATAAAAGTGTTATTTAGGAGAAAAGTGCTTTAACAATGTGTCTTAATTCTGCTTAAATGTATTTAAACAACTTGGTTTGGAGTTGTTGGTTGGTCATTGTACTGTAAAACATTTTGTTAAACTAATGTCTTAACTGATAAAGTCTTTCCTGATATGCAGAATATTTAAGTGCAATATATTATAAATTATTGATGATGATTTCTTAAAAAAAAAAAACTACATATATAGAGATATATTATTGTACTAAAGAGGCCGTTACTGTAGTTGGTATATTGCTTTACTAGTTACAGAAACAATGAGGAGCTAGATTATGATTTCACTATATGCATTTACTATTTTTAAATATTAAATTTTAATTAAAAAGTAACTTTTGTGCTGCTTTATATCTTTAATTCCTTATTACCACAATGAATCATATTATTCTTGTATCATTCTTTTCATTGTTATTCTGAATGTTAAAAACATTAAACTGGACTTTCTGTATGATTTGTATGAGATTGTAAAAATTGTGACATCACACATGGTTGAGTCTTTATCTACAGTTGTGGTCATAATTATTGGAACCCCTGGTAAATATGATCAAAGATGGCTGTAAAAATAAATCTGCAATGTTTATCCTTTTGATCTTTTATGTAAAAATGTGCAAAAAAACCTAACCTTTCATTGAAGTAAAATAATTGAAAGTATAGGGGGTAAATCACATTATGAAATAAATGCTTTTTCTCCATAATTATTGGCACCCCTAAAATTTGTATGAGTGAAATATCTCTCAAGTTTATTCAAATTACTATTTAATTTTTTTTTAGCACAGCAGGGTGACTAAGAACAGGAAATTGTCTAGCTATGACTTCATTTCACATGAGTATAAATGGAAACAGAAAGCCCAAATTAATCATTCATCACAATAAGTAAAAACAAAGAATATAGTTCTGATGTGCAGCAAAAGATTGTTGAGCTTCACAAAATAGAAAGTGTCCCTCAGGGCAATAATTAAGAAGTTCCAATCAACTAAAGATGTTATGAATCTGCCTGGAAGAGGACGTGTGTCTATATCGTCTTAATGCATGACAAGCAGAGTTTGAGTGGACAAAGACTCTCAAAAGATCACAGATGGACAATCAGAGAGATTCGTTGAGTCTTGGGGTCGAAAGACTTTATAATAAACAAAACAAAAGAGCCCCTACATCACAAGTTGTTAGGGAGGGGTTTCAAGATAAATCCTCCTCCAGTATATTCAGTTGTCAAACAGGACCTGGTTCTGTGGTCAGAAGAAAACAGCAAACTCACCAGATGGGTTTGGTGCAAACAGGGATAAAAAGTACCCCATGTCCACAGTTAAAAATACAGCTGGATCTTTAATGATGTGGGTCTATTTCTTTGCTGGAGGTCCTGGACATCTTGTCCAGATACATGGTATCATGGATTCTAGCAAATACCAACAGATAAAAAATCAAAACCTGACGGCGTCTGCTTGAAATCTTATAATGGGCCGTGGCTGGATCTTCCATCAGGACAATCATCCCAAACAAAAATCTAAATCAACACACAAATGTGTCACTGAGCACAAAACGAAGCTTCTGCAATGACCATCCCAGTCCCTGACCTGAACCCTATAGAGAATGAGTGGCTGAACTGAAGAGAAGAGCTGGGAATCTGAAGGATCTGGAGAGATTGTGTCTCTGATCTCTTGTCAGGTGTTCTCCAAACTCATCAGGCGTTATAGGAGAAGACTCAGAGCTGTTATCTTGGAAAAAAGGGGGTTGCAAAAATGTTTTAATAGGGTGCAATAATTATGGCCAATGTGTTTTGGAGAAAAGCATTTATTTCATAATGTGATTTACCCCCTACTTTCAATTCTTTTACTTCAATGAAAGGTTAGATTTTTTGTGCGTTTTTAAATAAAAGATCAAAAGGATAAACATTGCAGATGTATTTTTACAGCGTTGATCATATTTACCAGGGGTGCCAATATTTTTGACCACAACAGTAAGTGTTGATGTAAAAATATTAATATGGTAATATTCATCATGTTAATTAATTTGAATTGTATCATGGTTGACTTTCTTTTTTTTCTTTTTTTTTTTCCAACGAAATGTAAGGAACCAGGGGCTTGTATTATAAAAACAGAAAATATTTTTACCATATGATCTCAGCACATTTCATAGCTGTCATTTATTACTGTTATTTAAATTTATTCATGGCCTTTATTATAATGTCAGTCATGTAAATTGCTTTGTATTTTACTTTTAGGGCATGTTTCACATGTTACTAGCTCATTTCATGCTCTCATCATGGATGGGACAGCCCAAAGAAGAGTAGATTTGAACGACTTCGTCTTTAAAGACAAATGAATGGTTGCTGGTGATAAATGCAAAAAAATATACTAACTATACCAAGTTATGAACATTTACAGGGCAGTACAGCACTTTTACTATTGTTTTTTCATTTGAGAAATGACATGATGGCTATTACAGAGTTTGTTTTCCCTTCTTTTGTAATTTATCATGTATAATAAATGTTGGCGCCTCTACTAAGTAACTGTATAAGTGATGTTGCAACATTGTTCTGTTGTCATTACTGTTTTGGTAATAAAACGCCCTTACATTTTAACCAGCGTGTAGTGTTACATGAAGGCAAGTGGAGTTTGACCCCTTTGATCGGAGAGGGATCATCTCTACGCTATACAGTGAGAAACTCTGGGTTCGTTCACTGGAGACCCTACTTTCCTGTTTGAATGGACCGTTCACTAGGATAGAGACCTCTGACTGTTTCTGACCCCTTATTCAGGTTAGTTTTGTTCATTTATTTATTTTTTATTTGTTTATGTAGTAATGTCCATTTGTGTACAAGTAATTGTACTCCTCTTGAAAAAGTGTTTGAAATCTTTGATTCAGCTTAGTTTAATTCGTCAGGCTGAAAAAGCACTTTTGATTATGTTTGTATGCTTGTTTGTTTTATTTTTGGTGGGGGTTAAATATATTTGGTAGGGTTTAATTATATTTAATGTGAATACATGAACATTATTGGGTATTAATTCATGTCAGTAAGAATAATTAGAAATTAGTAATAGGCTTCTACTAATGCTGTAACTTTATGATTTTCAATTTATTTTTTGCAAACCCTTTTAAAAACAGCTTTACAGTCTTTATATACAACTTTACACTTCTCAATACAGTTCCCTTCAGTCTCAACGTTGTATCAGAGCTGACACTATGGGTAAACAACTTTCTTCTAGGAATACTGAAGCCTGATTGGAATGACGTCATTGTAACGCAATGGCCAATGACACTCCAGCACATGAAATAGGGGTGGGAATGCTCCCTAAATTAAGCCGCGGTGAACATCATTTTCTCAGAATCTTTCTCCTTCAGACAGCTGCTCTATCTTCAAGAAGAACTCACCAGATTTACTCCAACCAGCGGACGGCACATGGATTGACGCTCCCCTACATGCGTTCTGGTGATTATGACCTTTTTGGTATCCTCACTGTGATTGTGCGAAGTGTCAGGATCTTTCATCTCCGTATCGACTTCATCTTTGACTTCCACCCTCCACCGCCCAAGAGCCATGGAGCAAGAATCAGCAGCAGCCGGATGCAGGAGAGTCACGGAACAAGCTCACTCCAAGTCAGTGTCCGCATGCCTCACTTCCACCTGAACTACAGTCTCCGCCCCTCCAATAGAGCCTGGTCTGGACTTTTGGCATGTCGGAAGATGATGAGGATGACCTGCAGTGAACCTTAGGAGCTGATATACGCAGTCGACGATCTGCCTTGTATAAAGCACAAAATGTCCTAGTTGCTTGCTCATTCACACTATATAAGAAGTCCCCATCTCAGAGCGATGGTCTGCCATGTTCAGAGCTCACTACAGATATATGTAACTCGGGACTATGGCACTGGGGAATTGCCCCATGTCAATCACTTCACCTTTTATCCAAGAGTTCTTGGACAGCGACTATATGCCCTCCATGCTCAAGTAAACAAACGCTATACTGGCTTGTCACCATAATTTGCATATCCCCTGGTCCATCTCGCTGAGGAGGGACTTCATATTTCAGGCATAGTCGCTCAGCTTAGCTTGCCAGCCAGAAGACGAGTACTGAAGCAAGAGCCAGAGCCCCAAGAGCCCCCTCTACCTGGCGCCTCTATGCTTATAGATGGAAAGTCGTTGAGAGCTGGTGCAGCTCAAGGAATGAGGACCCTGTGAATTGTCTGATTCCAGTTATGTCCTCCTTGCAAAAGCGCTTGGACACCGGCCGTGCACTTACTACGCTCTAAGTATACGTACATTTTTACATGGCACAAGATAGCTAACCCTCCTCGCCCATCTATGATCCCCTCTTAGCTTTAGTTCTGAAAGCCTTGACACATTCCCCATTCAAGCCACTCCAGTCGGCTTTGCTGAAAGTGCTCTCTTTCTCTTTTGCTTGCACTCGGATGAGCTAATGCAAGTGTGTGAATATGTGCTCTTTCACTCCTGCCAGTGACTAAAGTTGCTCTCAAAACCAAGAAAAGGTTATATTCCTAAAGTGCTCTCAACAATGTTCAGAGCCCAGGTTATACCTATATCAGCTTTTGCTCTATATCGCTTTCCCTAAATGTGCTCTAGACAGTTTTCAGCTCTTTGTGTGCTTTGGTAGACCCACTAAAGGTCAGTTGCCATCAAAGCAGAGGCTATCCCACTGGGTTGTGGATGCGATAGCTTTGGCTTACAGTTCACAAAACGTGGAATGCCCTATAGGTGTCCGAGTCCACTCTACAAGGGGTTTGGCTTTCTCATGGGCATTAGAGAGAGGAATCTCTTTTGAAGACACATGCTCAGCACCAGAATGGGCTTCTCCAAACACTTTTGCCAGATTCCATAATCTAGGGGTTTCTAGACCCCAAGAGAAGGGGCAGTGCCTATCTGTACGCCACAAGCACGTTCTAAGATGATCATAATATGAATGCTTATTCATATTATGATCATCTTAGAACGTGCTTGCGACGGACAGATAGGCACTGCCCCTTCTCTTGGGTCAGGTGTTTCAACAAAGTCCGCTAGGCTTTTTTGTTATTGCAGGGTAGTGGCGGTGCTTCTGCCGCCCAGCCCACTCAGCTAAGTAAAACCTCTGAAGCTGCGATATTCGGCTTCAGTTGATTGGTTAACCAGTGAGACCCACCGCTTACCAATCACTTCACTGCAGCGCCCTCAGTTCTGCTACTTCATAAGCACAGAGATTTGCCACTTTATTATCATTTTCCCTGCGGCGACTGCTAGGCCGACTGAACAACAGTGTCCAGCTACAATTATTCTCTCATAGCTTCATAAGCACCAAGCCCTGATTTTGTGCGCTTGAACGTCATTGGCCATTGTGTTACAATGGCGTTGTTCCAATCAGGCTTCGGTATTTCTAGGAGAAAGTTGTTTCCCTATAGTGTCAGCTCTGACACTACATTTGTTCCCTCATCTCAGGGAACAGATTCAAATACTTGGATGTTGATTAGAATGGGTAACTGTAGTCTCATTTATCTTTCCTCGCTTAGTATAACGAACAGCTGGAAAGGTCATGGGAATTCACCGGTTAAAATGTGTGGGAACTCTTTTAGTTTACTAGTGGCCTTTACAAACTTTAATACCACCAACTTTACATGTTTGCATATCCAGTATTTCTCTCTTCTGTTGAGAGTAAAAACGATTAAATCCAGGCAGTAAACCACATACATCTGATATGAAACATACTGTATGGGCTTTTGTGTGGGTTCCTCCTCAAATGTTATGCCTGTATAATGCCATTTCTGTTTGTGCTTTATGAAATGAGTTTCATGTAATATCTGCCCCATGGTCCTTTCTTAGAAGGTAATATTTCAGTTTTACACTCTGTAGGGAAACATTTGCCATTCCTCTGTTGTAACTTATACCCGGTATCTGATTAAACAACACAACAAGCATGAGCATGTGAAAACAGGCTAGATAATGTATAATCAGTGAAGGCATAAAGTCACGTGTCGATATCATTACATTGAATGTGCTTATCAAAGTGTGTATGTGAGGGAGAGTATCCACCATCCGTTGTTTTAAAGTGACACACACCTGAGAAACTGCTTGACCTTTGACCTCATGGCTACCACCGAGCATCCTGAAATGTCCCCTTCCCCCACCGCTGAGGGCACATCGCCGCCGACCACCCTGGCCACCCCAGATATAGTGGTGCTTGTCATCTACTTCCTCTTGGTTCTGGCAGTGGGCTTGTGGGTAAGTTTACTGAAATGACTAAATGCACTGCTTTATCATTTCACAGCGACAAAATGTTACTCCAGTAAATGTGTTACTTATCACATTTATGGCTTAACATCTTGTATATGACATATTTATAACCTTTGCTCACCCAACAGTCAATGTGGAAGACCAAAAGGAGCACTGTGGATGGATATTTTCTTGCCGGCAAAAACATGACTTGGTGGCCGGTGAGTAAAAAAGTTATGGTGTCTCCAAAAGACAACAAACAAAACAACAAGCAATTATATTTTGCATTAAAAAACTAAGCCTATTTTTTAGGAACATTATTTTCATGAAAATTAAGCACAATTCTCCCATCAGTTCTCATTACCGTAATACAAACATCAATTTATCATTACTATAAAGTAATTAATATGCATTATGCAGTGTTATTTTAGTATCATTGATATACTATTATAATTTGGTAATATTTTGAATGAGATTTTGTTTGTATAAATTCTGTTTGAAAATATTTCACTTAAATAAATAAATAATTAGTAATTTTATTGTTATTTTGTATTCATTTTTAAATATGTCCATATAGTTTTATTAATAGTTATTTAGTTAATTTGGTTTTTAGTTATTGAGTACTTCAATTTAAACTAAACAAAAATGATAAATGTTGCATTGGCAACTAGCTTAAAATGTTTTTATGGTTTTAGTGTTAGTTAATGACAATAACCCTGGCAATATGATAACAAGACTGTCAGTGATTAATAAAATTGTCATGAAAATATAACAAACAACAGGTCCCCAAAACAGTTCTGTTATAGCTTTCTTTATGCAAAAAGTTATTTCTTTTTTTTCTGTGGCTCTGTGGAGATTCATGTTATAAAATGCTTTTTTGTTAAATATTAAAAATGTAGTATTGAAATCCAATATATTATAGGGTGCGTTTACACAACAACGATGCACCAAAAACTCAGCAGGTGGCGATGTCACTACACGCATGTAGACTGAACACGCGCATGATCTCACCGTTTTCACAAACTCCCATTTTTGTAGTTTACACAGAGACGATAATGGTATCGTTTTATAAACTTGCACTTTGAATCCCGTTTTTAAAAGTTTGCATTTTCAGGCCCCCCAAATGCTGTCGTTGTGTAAATGAACGGCCAAAAACGCATACGTTTTCTGTTTTAAGTTGAAAACGGTGTCGTGTAAACGGTTCCTCACAGATCAAATGTAATTTCCAGCTAACGTATTTTCCATCATCTATCATGTTTTGCAGGTGGGCGCCTCTCTGTTTGCCAGTAATGTGGGCAGTGGTCACTTCATTGGGCTCGCAGGCTCTGGGGCGGCAGCTGGTATCGGTGCCGCTGCTTATGAATGGAACGTGAGCACACAATATCTACAATTTTAAGAGATACAGAGTACATTGTTTTGCTGAATATACCATGTTATAGAATGCATTATGGAAAAAGAGAAAGGAATTAGTGACGTCTGGCATGTGTTGTAATATAGTTAATGTCTCAGAGATTAACTTCTCATGTTCATTTGCAGGGCATGCTGATGGTGCTGCTCTTGGGCTGGCTGTTTTTACCCATCTATATTGCATCAAGGGTGAGAAAACAACAGATTTAATACAGTATTGCATACACTTAGGGTCATTTAACTTAAAGAAACAGATGTGATTTGTTTGTTTGTTTTTTATTTAAAACCGTAAAAAGTTTGGGGTCTGTACAATTTTAAAATGTTTTTGAAAGAAGTCTCTTATACAGACCAAGGCTGCATTTATTTGGTCAAAAATGCAGCAAAACAGTAATAAATTAAATTAAATATGAATGATGTAAATTAGGATTATTTTCCATTTCTTTGCAGGTCACAACAATGCCTGAGTATTTACAGAAAAGATTTGGGGGCAAAAGAATACAGTTATTTCTTTGCGTTTTATATCTATTTATCTACATCTTCACAAAAATATCAGTAAGTATGATGATTAAAAAAAAATTAATTTACAGAGTTGATTTGGTAATCAGCTTTGAATATATCTGTCCGTGTGTGTCTGTGCAGGTGGACATGTATGCAGGAGCTGTGTTCATCCAGCAGGCTTTGCAGTGGAACATCTACCTCGCTGTTGTTCTGCTTCTTGGCATTACGGCTCTGTACACCATCGCTGGTCTGATATTTTATTACCCTTAAGGGCTGTTCACACCAAGAAACATAACTGTGCTAGCATCCACACCAAAGCACCACAACATAAACACGCCATTTGCCGCTTTAAATGCTCAAGCTCTTTAAATTTGTTGGATTCTGATGTTTTTATCGCTCAGCAGTTCAGAAAGTGATACCAATGATATCGTGTAGTTATCATTATGGTTTGGATATCTCTATTCTAATAGAATTAGAACGATAGGTGAAAGGAACAAAGCTTTTCAAAAATTCAAACATTGAACTAGTTTCAAAGCATTGTCAACTAACTATAGTTGACTTTGGGTTGACTTTGAGTGCATTGCACTGAAATCTCAGCCCAAACATGTATAAAATCACCTTTTACAAACCAATTGCAAATGTGTTATTGAAATTGTAGTCCCAAATCATCTAATACCATTAAATATGAAGTGTCTGTATAATATGTTATTTTATTCAATTGTAGGACTTGGTAACGAATTGCACTGGACAATGGTGACACCAGAATAAAAATATTCATGCTTCTGAAGCTGAAAATACAGAATTATTTTAGATAATATTAATTTATATAATATGTTTGACTAGATATATTTAAAATAATGTTGGCCATTTTTTACTGGTAAAATAAGACATTTGGCATTACCAGGACCCACAAATATTTCCCCATTGCATTATTATATATTATATTCAACATTATATAAAGTAGTTTAATGTAGTACTGACACTAAAACTCTGTAAACTTGAATTTTTTCTCTCACAGTAATTTTCATTTTGGGTGAGCAATACAGAATAAGGATTGCCACTATCCACAATACATATTGTTGCATTTTTGTATTGCGATATTTTGTGACACAATATATTGTTACACCCCTATTATGGAGGGTTAAATCAGGCCAATAAGAGACTAACTACAAAAACTCATAATTCATTTTTCAATAAATGTTGACAATTTAGAAGAAGAAAAAACTGATCCGAGATCAGATATAAACTATATAGACACTTATTCATTCACAGAGATCCACATTTCAAAACTATCCTTCTATCTATATTATATTGACTATATTGATGTTCTAGATCCATCCATCTAAGAAATTATAGGTCTTATCTAGGTAGGTTTAAGTTTTGGATCAATCTCTAACTTATTGCTTTAGAAGGTCTAGATCTACCTAGATTTCAAGTTCTAGACAGCTAGACTGAAGTTCTAAATCGGTCTAGAAGTTCTAGTTCTTCTGTCTATCTAGCTACATTTCAAAATGTTTCGAAATAGTTATGACTTAACAAAGCCTCATTTACTGAAATCATGTGACAGTTTGAAGCATGGTTCTAAACAATTGATTTGCAAATGTTTTGAAGGTTCATGAAGCAGTGTTTTGAAAGTGGCCATCACTAGTTCTGGTTATCGTTCTTGTTCTGAACGGCCCTTTAATCCTAGAAGTGAGGAAGTCTTATAATCTTCTAAACCATATCTTAACCGATGTGGTCACAGGTGGTCTGGCAGCAGTGATCTACACCGATGCGGTTCAGACTGTCATCATGGTGGTCGGGGCCCTGATCCTCATGGGCTTCAGTGAGTGACCATGACAATTATGTTGACTGAATTTCTGAAGCCTTTATGCAATAATTGTTTCTTCTTCTCGATGTCAGGTTTTGCAGAGGTTGGGGGATTTCAGGCTGTCCTGGACAAGTATCCTCAAGCTATTCCCTCCATCCGAGTGCCCAACACCACCTGCGGAATCCCTCGTGATGATGCCTTTCACATATTCCGTCACCCTGTGACCTCTGACCTGCCCTGGCCAGGAGTAATCCTGGGCATGTCTGTGCCCTCCATGTGGTACTGGTGTTCTGACCAGGTGAAGGACCAGCAGTATTGATTGAACTTGCTCATTTAAGATGCATTACCCATATAATAGCAGCTATAGATTTATATTGATCTCATTCTTAGTTCTTGCTTTAGAAGCTCTAGATCTATCTAGAGTTCAAGTTAGACTGAAGTTCTAGTTTTGTCTACTCTTGTGAAAAAGTAGTGCACTTAATCATATTGAATGTGCACAATGCTCTTAACCCTTAAATGTGTGAATGTTTCGCCAATCATACCTTCCAAACATAATATATTTTGCGGTTGTTCCTGTGTGCAGGTGATAGTGCAGCGCTCGCTTGCTTCCAAGAACATTCTGCATGCTAAAGGAGGCTCTCTGCTCGCCGCTTACCTCAAAGTTCTGCCCTTCTTTATGATGGTGATTCCAGGCATGATCAGCAGGATACTTTACCCAGGTGCACGTCACTGAAACAAACACCAAAGTTTAAGACTCTAAATGTACAGTTCTATTGAAATGCATGCAAATGTGTGTGTGTGTGTGTGTGAACTGTAGACGAGGTGGGCTGTGGAGACCCAGATGTGTGTAAACAGGTTTGTGGGAATCCTGTGGGCTGCTCGGACATTGCTTATGCCAAGCTGGTCATGGAGCTCCTTCCTGCAGGTAACAGTGAGATTCTTTGAAGGTTTATGTATGTTGGTTGTTTTTCCACATGGCAGAGCTGAATAATTTTCTTCCTGTGTGTTTGTCCAGGTCTGAGGGGTTTAATGATGGCTGTGATGTTGGCTGCTCTCATGTCCTCTTTGACCTCTATATTCAACAGTTCAAGCACCATTTTCACCATGGACCTGTGGAGAAACATCCGCCGCACTGCCTCCGAGTGGGAGCTCATGATTGTCGGGAGGTGTGACATCAACAAGCTGTTATACGCGCATTCATCCATTTCTCCAGACTGTAAAGAGACCATTTGCATTTCAAAGTTTTATTTGATGTCAGAAAAACTCCAACGTTGCACTCCAACGTCATTAAAATTTGATTGAAATTGAAAATTAGGTTGATGCCAAAACCCAACGTTGGCATGACGCCAGTGAAATATCAGCGTCTAATGAAATTATAATTTAATGTTGTGTGGACATTAACATTATGATATTTAGCAGACATTGGGTTTTGATTACCATCATAACATTACCAATCGTTTAGTATTGATTAGTAAAGTCATTGCGTCACTGCAGCTGCCATTAGAAGCTCCGGTTGCTATAGAAACAGGCAGTGTTCTGAGACACAAGCTTAGGGCTGCGCATTAGCTTTGTCCACTGACAAATTCTGTTTAATGTTGTTGATTGCGTTATTTTACACATGCATCTGCTTACATATGATATCACTTGTTTCTGCTTCTTCTTTGCATGTGTTTTGATCAGGAGATTCAGTACTCTTTCAGAAGATGTGTAATAGCGCCCCCTACCGTATAACAGTGAAAACCGGAAAATTGTCGTGACGGCGTTAATAACACAACTTAAAACCAACAAAGTATCAATGTTAGCAGTGTCTGTATTCTTTGTCAAATTGACATTGAACAGAACCTATATTAAACCAAATAATAACGTCTTATGATGTTGGTGGCCTGTAAAACCTACAAATACTTAATACATTTTGCTCTCTGGTAAAGCCAACCGTTTCAGCTGCTGTGTATGTGTGTGTGTTTCCATGTCAAAGAGTGTTTGTGTTGGTGTTAGTGGTGGTGTCAGTGCTGTGGATTCCTCTAGTTCAGGCCAGTCAGGGTGGGCAGCTCTTCATCTACATCCAATCCATCAGTATGTACCTGCAGCCTCCCATAACGGTCGTCTTCCTTGCGGGATGCTTCTGGACACGGACCAATGAGAAGGTACATAACCGACCAAGCATTGAGAGTTTATTTTTTATTATATTTTCATCAGATTTTGAGAAGTATTCATTAATAGTTTGTGTAAATTCACACTCATAATATGGGTACAATTCTAGATAATGTTTAAGTAATATCACACAAGCGCTGTTCAGATTCTGCCACAGTAATCACAGTGGATATCAAGACCAACAACACGATTGATAGTGTGAGGTATTAAATATATTTGGCTGCTTGCTTTGTCTATTTTTGCTCCCCCAACAAAAATAGTTCAAAAGCGAAGCTACAGCAGAAGCATTGTGCTCTGCAACAGACAGCAGTGAGTTCCTAAATGAATCAGTGTTTGAACAGTCAGTTGAGTGAATGAATATATAATGACTCAGACAATAGTTGTGTCTCAAATGACCTACCATACACTATGAATTTAATACTATGCAATGTGTATGAGATAATGCTTAAAATTATGACACTAAATCATAATTATGACATATAAAAGCAAAATGACAATTTTTTTTTTTTAAAAATTGCCTTATCTCATAATGTCTATTTTCATTTGTATGTCATAATTCCAACTTTTTATCTCATAATCAACTGTCAATTTGGCCTGGTTTCACAGACAGGGCTTAGGCCTTAGTTCAATTAGGACATTTAACTAGCTTTAATAAACGTGCCTTAGAAAAAACAAACAAAAAACGTGTACTGGTGTGCATCTTGAGACAAAACAATGGCACTGACATATTCTGAGATATTTCAGTGCAAGTTGCTTTTAGTTAAAACCGCTCAAACATGTATTTTAGTCTGGGACTAGCTTGAGCCTTATCTCATAATTATGACAGTGTCAATGTCAACTTTTGAATCTCATAATTATAACAAAGTCAATTTAGACTCTTTATCTATCTAATTCCTACTTTTATCTTATGTCATGTCAACTTTTTATCTCATAATTATGACAGTCAATGTCAACTTTTTATTCTCATATAATTATGTCACAATTTAGGCACTTTATCTCATAATTTCTACTATTATCTTATAATTATGACAGCATGTCGTCAACTTTTTATCTCATATTTTACTTATCTCTTAATCTCATGTCAATAACCTTTTAATCTCATAATTGACAATGTCATAATTTAGACTCTTTATCTCATAATTTCTACTTATTTCACATGTCAACATTTTATCTCACAATTATGACTTTGTATTTTATAATTATGACAGAATTTCACAACATCAAGATTTCTACTTGTGCTATTATAACTTTTTAATCTCATAACTATGATTTACCAAAACACACACACACACACACACACACACACACACACACACACACACACACACACACACACACACACACACACACACACACACACACACACACACACACACACACACACACACACACACACACACACACACACACACACACACACACACACAAGGATGCTTCTAGTTTCTGAATCACTGATAGATCCCCATACAGCACTTAATATAAAGTGCATTTCTATTAGTTTTAGTTTCTGAGGAAATATGATACTTTAATAATAAGCACATCAACTGTTTTTTTTTCTGTGATGTTGGTGTAGGGTGCATTCTGGGGTCTGATAGTGGGCATGTTGGTGGGCTGTATGAGGATGATTCTGGATTTCGTATATCCTACACCGCTGTGCCACGAGAGAGACACCAGGCCTGACATCATCAAATATGTTCACTTCCTGTACTTCTCCATCATTCTCACTCTCCTCACACTCATCGTGGTGGTGTGTGTTAGTCTGGCTACAGACAAGCCCAAACCGGAGCAGGTAAACACACACACTAACCCAGTTTGCAATTTCACAAAAAAAACGTCTCGGTTACGTATGTAACCCTCGTTCCCTGAGGAGGGAACGGAGACGTACGTTAGTGACTAACGAATGGGGGTTTCGCTTAGAAGCCAATTACCTTCGAGAATTTAACAGCGCCCAATGGCAGTGCCAATGCCATGGGCATGCGGAATTTGCATGCGTAACTCCGCCCCACCTCGTGGGTATATAAGGAAGTACGCTGGCAACATCGCATTATGTTACTGCTGCAGGAGCCAAGACTGAACTCCGCGTTCCAGCAGCACAGCTGATGTGACAAAGGAACGTACGTCTCCGTTCCCTCCTCAGGGAACGAGGGTTACATACGTAACCGAGACGTTCCCTTTCGTTCAGTCACTACGACGTACGTTAGTGACTAACGAATGGGGGTTCCAATATAACAACGCCACTCAGCTGTCTTCCAGTGCCCTGCGCAAGTGTGAGTACCCTGTCGTAAGACTAGTACGGACGAAGGACTCCCACTTATCACAGGAATACCAAGGTACACTGGGAAGCATATTCCAGTGTGGATATGCCAAAGGTGCCTACCCGTGGGGAGGACTTAGAGAATACACAAATGACCCGCTAAGGGCTGCATATGGAAGAACTCTAGGGTACCAGCCAGAGGGTGGATGTTTAACCCTAGGGGTGGCAGGGACTTGCCAAGGGAAAGACACCTGCTCGCTGAGGAGGCTTACGGTGGAAATACTCGTGTGGGGGTCGCCGGAGGGGAACCATGCACACGGGGCACCTGGCCGGACATGAGGGTCTGGGCTCGAAAGGGCAGACTGAACTGATGTCGGCGTCAGCAGTGCGAGAGGAACTCAGGGCTCTCGGGGAGCTCACCTGAGGAGAATATCGCACGTATCCAGTCCGTGGAGTGGAAAGGCGAGCAAGCGAAGACACCTGAGCCTGGTCCATTACCGCCACCCGTAGGGGCGAGTACATAGTTGGACACTGGCTCCACTCGGAGATTGTAGAATCTGGCGAATGTGTTAGGTGTCGCCCAGCCTGCAGCTCTGCAGATGTCTGTTAGCGAGGCGCCATGCGTTAAAGCCCAAGAGGAGGCCACACTCCGGGTGGAGTGGGCCCGAACCCCAAGGGGACATGGTCGACCTTGCTGCTGGTAAGCCAAAACAATGGTGTCCACTATCCAGTGAGACAACCTCTGCTTCGAGAGAGCTCTTCCCTTCCACTCTCCACCATAACAGACAAAGAGCTGGTCTGAGGTCCTGTCTACATAGGCGCGGAGAGCGCGTACTGGACAGAGCAATGCCAAGGCTGGGTCTGCCTCCTCCAAAGGCAGCGCTTGCAGGTTCACCACCTGGTCTCGGAACGGAGTGGTGGGAACCTTGGGCACATATCCGGGCCGGGGTCTCAGGATCACGTGAGAGTTAGCCGGTCCGAACTCCAGGCACGCTTCGTCAACCGAAAATGCCTGCAGGTCCCCTACCCTCTTAAGAGAGGCCAATGTGGTCAGCAGAGCCATCTTCATAGACAGAAACTTAATATCAACCGACCGCAAAGGCTCAAAGGGAGGCCTCTGCAGAGCACTTAAGACTACTGAGAGGTCCCAAGAGGGAACGAGAGGAGAGCGAGGAGGATTCAGTCTCCTCGCTCCCCTCAGGAACCTGATGATCAGGTCGTGCTGACTTACCTTTTTGTCCCCCAGGAGATTGTGGTGGGCAGATATTGCGGCCACGTACACTTTAAGGGTGGAGGGAGACAGCCTTCGCTCCAACCCCTCCTGGAGAAACGATAGCACGGACCCAATCGGGCATTCCCAGGGGTCTTCTTGGCGGGAAGAACACCAGGTGACGAAGAGGTTCCACTTCAACGCATAGAAGTGCCGAGTTGACTCTGCCCTAGCGGAAGTGATGGTAGCGACCACCGCAGGTGGAAGACTACTCAAACCTGCCGCGTCCCGTCCAGAAGCCACACGTGGAGCTTCCAGAACGCTGGACGCGGGTGTCAAAGGGTGCCCCGTCTCTGAGTGAGAAGGTCTCGTCTCAGAGGAATAGGCCAGGGAAGGGCTGTCGCAAGGAGTAGCAGTTCTGAGAACCAGGTCTGGTCGTGCCAATACGGGGTGACCAACATGACCTGCTCCTTGTCCTCCCTGATCTTGCACAGTACCCGTGCGAGAAGGCTCACTGGGGGAAACGCATACTTGCGTAGACCCGGCGGCCAGCTGTGCGCCAGTGCATCCGTGCCGAGCGTGCCCTCGGTCAGGGAATAATACAGGAAGCAATGGGAAGAGTCCTGGGAGGCAAACAGGTCTACCTGTGCGTCACCGAACCGTTCCCATATCAGCTGGACCGTCTGGGGATGGAGTCTCCATTCTCCAGGAAGTGGCTGAAGCCGTGAGAGCTCGTCGGCTGCACGGTTCAGTTCTCCCGGGATGTGGACAGCACGAAGGGACCTCAGGTGCTTCTGACTCCATAAGACGAGATGGCGGGCGAGTTGAGACATACGGCGGGAGCGTAGACCCCCCTGGTGGTTGATGTACGCTACTGTGGCCGTGTTGTCTGTCCAGACTAGTACATGTTGACCCCTCAGCAACGCTAGGAAGCAGTGCAGGGCGAACCGTACTGCCAGTAACTCGAGGCAATTGACATGCAGAAGGCGCTGGGGTCCTGTCCAGGAGCCCGCGGCTGCTTGTCCATTGCACATGGCACCCCAGCCCGTGGAGGAGGCATCTGTTGATACAACAACATGCCTGTAAAATCGTTCTAAGGACACTCCGGTCCGTAGAAAACTGAGGTTCGACCACGGGGTGAGAGTCTGTAAGCAGGCCCGAGTCACTTGTACCCGGAGCGTGCCAGACCGCCATGCCCATCTCGGGACTTGATCGCGTAGCCAATGCTGAAGCAGTCTCATATGTAGCAATCCGAGCGGCGTCACCGCGGCTGCAGATGCCATATGCCCCAGGAGCCTCTGAAATAGTTTCTCTCGCTCTCGATTTGACGAAGGCAAGTCAGCAGAGACTGCGCGCGCTCGCTCGAAAGCTGTGCGCACATGGCGACCGAGTCGATATCCATACCGAGAAAAGAGATCCTCTGCACGGGGCAAAATTTGCTCTTCTCCCAGTTGACCCGAAGGCCCAGATGGGCTAAGGGCTGGAGCACTAGATCTCTGTGTTCACAAACCTGCACTCGAGAGTGGCTCATTATGAGCCAGTCGTTGAGGTAGTTCAGGATGCGAACCCCGTGCTGTCGAAGGGGCGCAAGGGCTCCCTCGACAATCTTCGTAAAGACGCGAGGGGAAAGCGATAGCCCGAATGGGAGGACCGCGTACTGATATGCCCGCCCCTCGAAAGTAAACCGTAGGAACGGTCTGTGTCGAGGTAGGATGGAGACATGGAAGTAGGCGTCCTTCAGGTCGATCGCTGCAAACCAATCGTCCGGACGAACGCATTCGAAAAGGCGTTTCGCTGTCAACATCCCGAATGGAAGCCTGTGAAGGTATCGGTTCAAGATGCGCAGGTCCAGGATTGGCCGTAACCGACCGGTTTTCTTGGGTACAATGAAGTACGGGCTATAGAACCCGTAGTTCATCTCGGCTGGAGGGACAGGCTCGATCGCACCCTTCACCAGTAGGGTGGCAATCTCTGCACGCATGACGGGGGCATTGGCCCCGATCATAGTATTGCGGACTCCAGGGAAGCAGGGAGGAACCTGCGCGAACTGAATCGCGTAGCCGCGCCTGATGGTCTTCGCGACCCAGCGGGACAGTCCCGGAAGCTGAAGCCAGACTCCCAGGAACTGCACCAGCGGGGTCATTCGGACCACAGACGTACCCAGGGTGGGGCAGCGAGGCAGCGTTACCGGCCCGGACATGGGAGGCTGTTGGGCGTCCCGGTGCGGGGGCACGGTTAACTGCTGCGTCCTGACAGAGGAGACCAGGGAAGGACGCACGTTCCACTGGGGTCTGCTCTGCCAGGAGGCTGGCGACAGAGAGGGATGCGAGTGGCGGGACCCGGGGGTGGCGCGCACTGTCATCACCGATCTCTGGTGGCTCAGGGATGGGAATGTTAAATCTTTCTTTAACCAACATAGGGTGCTGCTGACCCGGGCAGCAGCTGAACAAAGGATTCTCCCCTGGCCCTCCACCGGGGGAAGGAGTGGTCCTGCTACCATCTCCCTGAAAGAATTTCCCATCCCTGAGCCGTCCGTCTCAGGAGCGCCGCTTGGCCTGGCGTTTAGCGGGGCGGGGCGCTGGGCAGGCTGAGCGGACTGGGACACCTTCCTACGGCGACCTCCACGACCTGGCCCGGGTGAAGGCTGCTGCTGGGACCGGGCGGGAGGGGTGGGAGCCTTAGGAGGGCGTCCTCGCCGGGGAGCAGGCTGATGCGACTGTGCCGGCGGCTGGGTGGAGGCAGTATATGTTTAATAGCCTCAGTCTGCTTCTGAGCGGTTGAAAACTGTTGGGCAAAGCTTTCAACCGCCCCGCCGAAGAGGCCGGCCTGGGAAATGGGGGCATCGAGGAACCGGGTTCGCTCGGTGTCCAGCATATCAGCCAGGTTCAGCCACAAATGTCGCTCCTGGACCACATTTGTGGACATCACTTGACCCAGGGAGCGTCCGGTCACCTTCGTCGCCTGGAGAGCGAGGTCGGTGGCGGCACGCAGCTCGTCGAGGAGCCCCGGGTCAACTCTACCCTCGTGCATGTCCCTGAGGATCCTGGCCTGGTAGACCTGGAGGATCGCCACGGCATGCAATGAGGCGGCAGCCTGCCCCGCAGCTCTGTACGATTTCGCCACCAATGTAGATGTGAATCGACAGGCTTTGGAGGGGTGCTTAGGATCACCATGCCAAGTCGAAGTGCTCTGCGGACACAGTTGCATCGCAACAGATCGTTCGACTGGGGGGACCCCAGTGTACCCGTTGGCCGCGGCCCCATCAAGGGTAGAGAAGGTGGAGGAAATCGCCGAACGGTTGCGGGAAGACAACGGGGACTTCCAGGACCGCGCAACTTCCTCATGCAGCTCGGGAAAGAAAGGTATTGTGTGCTAGAGGGGCTCCAAAGCAGAAACATAATGCAATGTTGCCAGTGTACTTCCTTATATACCTACGAGGTGGGGCGGAGTTACGCAAGCAAATTCCGCATGCCCATGGCATTGGCACTGCCATTGGGCGTGTTAAATTCTCGAAGGTAATTGGCTTCTAAGCGAAACCCCCATTCGTTAGTCACTAACGTACGTCGTAGTGACTGAACGAAAGGGAACTTCATTTGCACTCAGGAATGGCTTTTCATAAACCTTAAGAATACATACACAACAGGGGCTTGTTATTTTGCAGATCAGTCGTTTGACGTGGTACACGCGATTTGATCCTGTGAAAGAAAGCCAAGAGGTTGTGGCTTCAGATCTCTACACGATCGAAGGCACCACACAGAACACAAAAGACATGGAAAATGATGCATATCAAATGAAAGAAGGTGCTTTTTTCAATTTACATGCATTTGTTGCATTCATTTGTGATTTTAATTAAATAGGGACAGAGGAGTCTCAGTATGCTTTAGGATAAATAATACGGTAAAATGGTTTGCCAAGGTGTTGTAAATTGTCAAGTTTATGCTGATTTATTCTTAATTTTAAGCTTAAAGGATTAGTTCACTTCAAAATGAAAATGTCCTGATAATGTACTCATCTCTATCACATTCAAGATGTCCATGTCTTTCTTTCTTCAGTTGAAAAGAAATTAAGTTTTTTGAGGAAAACATTCCAGGATTTTTCTTTTGAAGTGAACTAATACTTTAATTATTTGACTTTAATAGTTCAGTTATCCAGCAGAAGGAGACAAAGTCATTTGATATTTTTAAGGTGTTTAAACGAGGGGGGTGAATCATAAAAATGTGAGCGATATGTGAAAAATTTGAAGAACATGAAAAATATTAAAGAATACAATGACACCAAAAAACATTACACTTAATATCGCTTTGTTGCATCATAATATGTGTTATAATTATGAGATAAAAGTTACAATTATGATATCAAGTCATAAATACGAGATAGTCTAAATTATGACAAAAAGTCATTATGATATAAAGAGTTGATCTCATAATTATGACTGACATAATTTGGACTTTTATGTCATAGAAAGTCAACTGTGACAAAAATCCTCATAATTTACATTTACATCACACTTAATATCTGAATGTCATTGCATTGCATGGAAATCACAAAAGGGGCATCTGCAAACAAATTATGTTGGACCTTTTTTTGTGCAATGCAATTCCTTTTTAAATATTGTCTAAAAGCATTTGGCAGGCGATATAAAAATGCACTTAATACAGCATGTATATTCATGCACACTTTAGAAATGTTTCGTTTCAATCTGTTTACATGTGATTCTGAAGACTGTGTTTCTCACCAGACTCCTATAGTTCAGTGTCCGGTGAAGCGGGTTCCTCTAAACTGAAATCTGCTCTGTTCTGGATCTGTGGAATGGAGAAGCAGAAAGGAGAGAAGCCCATGTCTCCTCTTCCAGAGACTCCGATATGTTCCCTCGATGAAAAGCCCAGTATGAGACACCTGGTAAACGCCAATCTCATCGTCTGCATGTCATTGGCTGTGTTTCTCATCGCTTACTGGGCATAGTCACTTGTCCTTTTTAATGGATTGTTTAGGATTGTTTATTATGACTGGAGTGAAAGTAGATCTTCACTGAGTATGTAATTAATAATAGTATGCTTATTTATTTATCATCAATCAGTTTTTACTTTTTTGATACAAATGTTAAATGACAGTTTAAAGGTAGAGGCTGCGTTAAATTATCCCATTGCTCAAAGCACTTAAAGCTGCAGTAATTTTTTGCGCTCTAGCGTAGGGCTGGGCCGATAAATGATATCATATCGAATCACGATAAAAACATGCCGATAACGATGATAAGTTCTGCCCATTTTTACTCGATATAGATTAATCTAACACCCAATCACACAGCAGAAATATATGCGACAACAGCCAGTCAGAGCACTGTACACGCTCTACTGGCAAAGAAAACTCGACACGAGAAGGAAAAAATGAGTGGAAGTGGCGACGAACGTTAAATCAAAAGTGAAACTAGCCTTGAGTCATCATCCAAAGACAACTAATTTGTTGATAAAAGGTAGAACGAATTGTTACTCATTTGAACCGTGTCACACAGACCATTTATCCGCTCGGGTCAAAGTCCAAACGGCAGCGAGCTCACTCAGCGAGAGCTCACTAGAAGAGATCTGTTTACTCTGATCGGTCACACGAACACTAAACGACGCTGTTAGATCCAGTGAGAAGCGCGTGCATTCAACGAAAAACACAAATGTCTCAGTGATTTAAATTAGTTTAAAGCCAGATGGAACAACGCTGACAAACAGGAGAAACACTGTGCGCCCAGGCAGAAGGCTTTTCGATATCCATAATTTACCATGGATTTACTGTTGTGACACTGGTATTGTGGCAGAAATGTGGGATATTCATATAGAATTGTATTATATCATTAACGTAGGCATGAATTAAATGTATTAAAGGAGTAATGGAATATTATTACAGTATTTTTTTGTGATTGAGCTGTATAATTTGTGCATTTATACTAAATGTTTTTACTGTTTTTCACACAAATACCATAGAAACCATATAGCCTAGATACATTGTACCATGGTAGTAAAGAGCAATATGAGTGTTTTTAACTGTGGTTATAATGATCTAAATCTATGATACTATGGAAGACCAATGGTTAATTTAAATAAAACTCAGTCATAATATTTATATTTTACCATATTAAAATACATTTTTTACATTGATTTTGTTAATGAACATAAATTTACATCTGCATCCTCCTAACTCAAGCTACTACTACTGTCTACTCACTGTAAAATGTGCATTTCTAAGACAAAACATGTAATATTATTAATACTGCAGCTGAAGATATATGCCAAAGTCAGGCCACACAGACCTGTTTCATGACTTGAAACAATATCACCCATTAGCACACGCAGAAACTAAGACATTAATTTTTTTTTGCTATTAAGAATTGTTTTTTTTGTTAAGGAAAAATGACTGTAAAAGTGTAAGTAATTAAAAAAGTGAAGTGTTTTTCATATTCTGACAATAAAGAGTCTGGTTTCTACAACTTTCACTTGGGAGCAAAAATCTGCCTTTAAATTTGAAAGAAATAAATATTTGACATTTATCGTGATAATTATCGATATCGACTGATATGAAAAGATTTTATCGAGATCACTTTTTGGCCATATCGCCCAGCCCTACTCTAGCGGTTAATAAACAGAATGTGTCTTGCGGGAGACGGACTTCTGCCGGAGCTACTTCTCTCTGTTTATGTCTATGGCGAGTCACGCAGGGACTGTGCTCCTCCGCAGCGGTTCTTACCAGTCTGGTCTGAAATAGTCCCAATATAAACACTTATTATAAGTGTACCATAATGATTCAGGGTAAGACAAAAACACAGTTTGGAAAATGGATTCATGTTGTACATTCTCATTATATTATTTTTGTAAATCTTGAACACAAAAAAAGTTACGGACAGCAGCTTTAACATTACAATAATAATGAACATAAACAACTTACAGACCTCTTACTTGTACCACCTGACTACTGCAGATTCATGTTGATAGTGATAGTTGATAGTAAATAAATTCAAGTTTGAGGACGTGTACAGCTCTGGGTAGAACGTCACGGTTGCCATCACGTAATTACAGTTACAACATTGCGTGAACGCAGCACAAGCTCGTTGTTTTGGTTCAGGAGGAACTGTAAAAGGCAGCTGCTGTTTGTTTGTGGAGCTCAGTGAATGTCATCTTCAACATAAAATGTGCAGATGAGGTGTGATGTCTGCACGAGCATGCAAATGCTTATTTTGACAGGCAGGTAGGACATCCTATCATTGCATTCGGACCGAATGCAATGATTGGACAAACATCTTTTGGTCCTGAGACTTCCACAGAAGATATATGTACGTTTTAATATTCAGACCACTTCTGTAATTGATCGTTATCAGATTGTGAAAAGTTTCAACCAGTTTATGAAAAAAATTGCCTACCCTACATTTAACTAATATGCAAACTATTTTGTCCTTGATGTTTCTGTAAATTAAAGTAAAAAAAAAAAAAAAAAACTACTTTTGAGATCCATTTTGCTTCTGTAATTTAGCATTTTATTATATATATATAATCAGAAAAAAAGAATTTTTACAACATTTGTTCATCTGAGGCACTGGAGAATGTGAAGAACAAGAATTCAGAGGCAGGAAATGTGCGCACAGATACACAAAAGGGGGAGAAACAGAGGGGGAAAAAAATCAATATGTACAATTAAGAAAGCATGTTAAAGAGAACATAACCACAGAAATAAAATACAGATATTCCTTCATGAAAGGAATGAATGACTTTTGGCTTTCTAGCTGACGGTTCCTGAGCTTGACTGATCCATAAATCCTTTCTTTCACATTAATGTTGTCAGTGCTGTTTGTGCATCGCATACAACATGAAGCAAACCCCTAAAGCTCTGGTACAGGATCATTTTAAAGAGCATCTTTGGTCATTTTGAGAATTAACTATTTCATAATCGTATGTGCTGGATTTTTTTTTTTTTGTGGATCGGAAACTGTGGATGGGATGAATCGGATAAATTGATATTGGTATCCTCCACTAAAGTAAAAACCCTGTGAAACACAATTTAAATGAATAAATGAATAGAAAACTGGGTAACACTTTATTTTAAGGTGACGCAGTTACATGTTACTACTACATGTACTTACTATAGAGTTAGGGTTAGTTACTTGTAATTATGCATAATTTACTGTTATTACTATAGTAAATAAATGTAGTAACATGTAACTGCAAGTAACTAACCCTAACCGTATCTCTATGGTCAGCACATGGTTAATTAATATTACTCATTACTTATTTGAGTAAGTACTATGCAACGTCGTCACTTTAAAATAAAGTGTAACCGATATCTGACTATAATGCCATAACACTACACCGAAGTCAGTATTGCACCCCAGGAAAAACACTTGAACAAATCACAAGTATCAAATTAATTGTATCTGTATCATTTTACACAAAAAGTATTAAAAGAGAAAAGGAACAATAAAAATAAATTGGAGTAAATGACATTCACCATAACCAACATAACATGAAGTGTGTGGAAGATCCGCCACACAAACTCAGTGATTTGGATACGTTTTTCAAGGCACATATATAACGCTTGTTACACAAAACATCACAAAACTCAGAGACATTCATATTTGATTAGAACCCAAATCAGCCTTATGCCATTTGTGAATGAAATCAAGATCGTAGAGCATGTTAATATGTGCGTACTGATTTCTTCCTGGCTTGGTTACAATGTGCCAGCATTGTGAGGACAGAGAGACTCCAGGAAGCTTCTAGACTAGAGTGTTTTTGTTTCTTGTATTTTGTGTAAATTGACTGTTTTCTGCAGGGGCCGACGGTTAAAGTGGCTATGTTCGGAATAGCATACTACTTTTACTGTGTGTATACTTTCCGTATGCTTAGAATATACCCAGATGACCTACTATAGTCGCACACTGTGCTGGGTACCGTATCCCACAATGCAATGCATCAACTTGACCTTCCATTTCCAGCGTGACATTTGAACTAGAAGCAACTGTTATGACTCATTGATCGTGTTTCCAGAAGTTTTTCTTAAACTTGAAGAATTCTTAATAACTATATTTATTCACGAGGTAACCGGTATATATATAAAGAGGTCATGTGACAATGTTTATCTTATATTGGATACTTTCAAATCGGTAGGAATATACGGTGCAGTATGCTAGTATTCCATTACGAACATAGCTTTCGATTGGCTGTGTGTAGACTGGACTCCGCCCACCTCACAGGGCAGTGTTTTCTGATTGGTGTTCATCTTCTGAGAGTGATTCCACGCTTTTATCCTCCTCAAACTCCGGGACAAGATCCAGCCCTGGTCCCGTAATAGATCTCTCCTCTCCATCTCCATCTGTGCAATCACAATGCATAGTTTAATGCAACATTTTATTATCTTTCCACCAAAACTAATGTCATAAAACTTGCCCTTCAGGGAAAATAAGCAATATTTGTGAAACCTTGAATGTATTTTTGGATATCAAAATGCATATTATTAACATCAATTATTAATACAATTTTATTCAGTGATAACGTTATGAAAATAATGTTTTTAGTTGTGATATCGCCATTTGTATTTAACCAATAACAGCAATAATATTATACACCATTAATATCCAAACATGTTAAAATATATGCTGCTATTCAAAAGTTTGGGGTCAGTAAGATTCATAATGTGTGAAAGAAGTGTCTTCTGCTCATCAAGGATGCATTTATTTGATCAAAAATATTGAAATATTACAAAATAAAATATCTATTTTCTAAATGAATGTTGTTATTTTTTTTTTTTTCTGTGATCAAAGCTGTATTTTCAGCATCATTACTCCAGTCTTCAGTGTCACATGATCCTTCAGAAATCATTCTGATATGATGATTTGATGCTCAAGAAACATTTCTTATCAATGTTAAAAAGTTACATTTAATATTTGTGTGTAAACGGCAATACATTTTTGATATATATACACATGATACATATATCTGAAACAGAAATATATTCTATTCTTGTCTTTTTCTATCTAAGTCCATTTTGATCAATTAAATTTGTCCAGCAAAAAAACAACTGACCCCAAACTTTAAAACGGTAGATTATTAAAGTATTAAAAAAAATGTGTTAAATAACACAGTATCTATGGCACAGCTGACATTCACTCTGCAGAAGCAGCTGAGGTTCATGGGTAGGGAGTTACATGTTTAGTTGCATAAAGCATGTGCTGGTATTCTCTCTTAAGACATGTCACAAAAACACTGGTTAGGCAGGTTGTCATGCAGGTTAACTTGCTGTTAGTCGTATGAAACAGGCACCAGGAGGGCTGCTGTGCAGAAAGCATTCAGACACACAGACGGAGCTCAGAAAACATCGACGGATACACCCAGAGTTCTTACCATCGCCTGCCACTCAAACCACACCTCACAGGCAGAAGATCACACATCTGTAACAGTGCAACAACATCACAACATGTTCAAAGGATCAAACTCTGATGATGACGACCAACCACCAGCAAAGTGAAGCCAATTATCACTCAGATGGCTGTGAACTTCCATAAAGCCTATCAATCACAATCAAATGACCTTTTAAAGTCAACATGAATCACTGTCTGCAACTCTTTTTACTTCTATAATGCGTCAAAATAATTGGAGTATGCAGTTGCAAATACAGTATACTGTACAGTTCAAAAGTTACTTTGGAATAATTAAAGGTGCAGTATGTAATAGTGACAGCTAGCGGCTAAGATGGGTCCTGCAGTCAAATTTCAAAATATCTGAGAAGCTGCTCGCCACAGAGAAAATTGATCGAGCTTATGTCTAGCTCCTCCTCACTAGACCTAATGGGTGGAGCTAGAATATCCCACCACACCCTAACCTAGGGATGCGCACTTCCAGTCCTAGAGGGCCACTGTCCTGCAGAGTTTAGCTCCAACCCTGATGAAACTCACCTGCCTGTAGCTTTCTGGTAGTCCTGAACATAGATATACATAATAAAAGATGTCTCGTCCGCGCTGCTGGCCAATGGAGGTCGGCGTCCGCACCTGGCGGCCATCTTGTCACAGTCAGCTCGCTCACACGTAACATTGTGTTTTAATGGTGCATGTACTTTTTAAATAACCATAACTCTATTTTCTACCGATTTTCAAACTGTTTGGTTTGTTATAAACATCAGAGATGTAGTTATGACACTGCATACTTATGAATAATAATTCATAATTTGTTCAAGCATCCAGAATTATAGCCACGTTAATAACGTTTGTAAGAAACCAAACCATTTGTAAATCCGTCAAGATTTCAGCGAGATAAGAGTATTTGTGTTCGTGCAGATCACTCGCCTTACATCAGGCACCACAGAGCCCGCCAGAAAGCTTGCCTGTGACAAGATGGCCGCCAGTGGTGACGTTAGAGACTCCGCCGTAAGACATCTAGCCTTTATTATGTATATCTATGGTCCTGAAGACACTGATTAGTTGGTTCAGGTGTGTTTGATTAGGGTTGGAGCTAAACTCTGCAGGACAGTGGCCCTCCAGGACTGGAAGTGCCCACCCCACCCCTGCACTAACCCTAACCACAACTCTATCCCTCCAACCCCATTAGACATCCAGAGAGGTGGAGCTGACTCTGCAGTGAGCACCACTTGAAATATCCTCATATTTGACACGGGTTGCCAGATTGAGACACGCAACAGGGGTGCGTTCCAGATTGGATTTTGGATTTTTCCCACCTCCTTCTAGGAAATAACATCTGGAACGGCACTCAAAGTCGGACATTCGTTGTGTGAACTCGGGGTACATCTATCAACCCCGACCTCAGTGAGACGCGTCATTTGACATCACTTGGCGGGTCCTGCTTCCAATGAAAATCAACGAAAAACAAACTTTAACATTAGACATTAAGTTCATTTAGTGTTACTTTCGTTTTTGATATGTTTGATACCGTATGTTATTTTTTTCTGTTTTTCCATAATTGACGCAAAAACACAATATGCTCTCATTGTGTCATGGCGACATTATGTGGTCAACATGTGAATGTGACTGGAACTCACTGAGGTCTGAAGTGGGACATTTAATTTGGGATATTCCCACGTGCAATCCCGTCTGGAACGCTGCATTTATCTGTGTTTTAATGTGTTCCCGTATTTTTAAATGGGTGACAAAGCTTTTTAGGCCAGGTAGAATCTGCGATCTCTGAACCAGTTTGTTGGCTTCCATGACTGCAATATGCTGTGTTTTCCGCCAACTGGAAACCCGGGGAATCAAAAATAGACATTCAAACACGGAACGCACATTTCAAAAGTAGAATAACTGGCATTTGGTAGCATTGTTTTTCATAGAAAAAAGTATTTGAACTTAATTTTTCCTAAATATCTGCAAACTTATGGTATTTTTTATGCTTTAGTAGCCTGGGAAAACCCAGACAACTTCCGGCAAATTTAGATTTAGATTTTAAATTTAGCTCTGCAGTTACTACTGAGAATGGTCTGGTTTTAACCAGGCTAATGCTTTAGTACAGTCAGAAAAAATTACATAAAGCACCTTTAAGATTTTTTTTTATGTTCTTTAAAAGACGTCTCTCCTGCTCAAAAGGCTGCATCTGTTTAATCAAAAATACAGTAAAACAGCATTATTGTGAAATATAACATTTAAAATAACTTGTAAAATGTAATTTATTTCTGTGATGCAAAGCTACATTTTCAGCATCATTACTCCAGTCTTCAGTGTCACATGGTCCTTCAGAAATCATTCTAATATGATGATTTGATGATCAATTATTATCTTATTATCAATGTTGAAAATAGTTCAACAAAACATTTTTGTGGAAACCATGATACATTTGTCAGGATTCTGTGATGAAAAGAAAGTTCAATAAACAGCATTTATTTGACATAGAATTCTTTTGTAACATTATTAATGTCTTAAAGCCACAATATGCTGAAAATCCTTTTTGATCACAGGAATAAATTACATTTGACAATATATTAAAATAGAAAACAGTTATTTTAACGCTTGGTGAGCGTGAGAGACTTCTTTCAAAAACATAAAAATTTTTGACCTGTAACAACATACTAATTGAGACCAGGAACATGTATTAGTAAAGTAAACAGGCTGAATTTGGACTTTTCTGATGAAGGTCTGATGCCGATGAACCACCAGAAAGTGCGTCATTAAACACTAGAAGTGGTGATGGCTGAGATTTCTTTAAACAGTGCCTATGCATGATTGACGGTGGTGGGAATGTCATTGAAGCGTCCGCAGTGAACGTGGCAGCATTGCACCAGGAGATCGTCTGAACCCCAGGCCAAACTCTGAAGGCAAACTCTGGGCAGCTGCTGATATTTCCACAATCACTGGAAATGGTTCCATCTATCACAGCATGTGGTTTCACTGACCCAAAATTACGACTAAGATTATTACACACGACAATCCTACAGAGAGGCCGATGATGACATCTTGTGTTATGAGGGATAAATGTGAAATCCAGATATGAAGATATGTGTGTGTGTGAGGCTGAAAGAGGGTTCAGTAAATATCAATATTAAACACAAAAAAGCCATGAGCTGAAATAGATGCCAAGGACAATTAAACATCACAAAGGGGCTGAAGCCACAATGAATGATGATCATTAACTGTCACGGAACATTCCGTTTTTAGAGAACAGAAGATTCAAGATTCTTTCTCCCTGTCCTGTTTTGATTTCTATGGATACAGTTGTGTTTGATTTCAGCAATGTTCTGTGCCAGAAAGACGGAGAGAAGAACAAATCATCTGAGATTTAGATGTAACATATTTGCTGCCAATTTAAACATACAAACTCAAACATCTATTTTCTATCGATTACATGACGTTAAAAGGAATGTTTAAGTGTCAGTACAAGTTCAGCTCAATCAACAATATCTGAAATCACTCTGACATTCCTCAATCAGCAAAAATCGTGTTTAGTGCATCTATAATAACTGACATTAGAAACTTCCATTGTAAGTGCATTACCGTAACCAAGATTTTTGCTTGTTTTTACCAATAATTTATATTTAATTTTAGTAATATTTTTATATTCTTTTTTATTTATTTTATACATGCCATGGAGGCTGTCTATAGGGCAGCTCTTGTCTATAATAACCTGGCATGGACACTGTCATCTGAAGACCAAGTTCTTTGTCTCCACAGCATCTGCACGTTTCTTTCATCATGTGAAACGATCCTAATGGAGGGAAACCCTCAGGGCAGCTGTTTGGCAGGGGTTAGTGTTGGGCTTCTTGCCCAATAATGAGCTATTAATGAGGTACAGAATTATGGTCATTGGACACCTGTGGTTTTATACAGACTCTAGTTGAGTATGTTTCCATATTGTAGTTGATTGAGATGTCAAAGTGAGACATCCATTGAGTGCTTGACATTCTCATAAGACTTGCACGAACATGTTGATTTTTTCTTTTTCTTTTTGGCGTGTGTGCATTTGCTCTCTGAAAAAGGATAAAGTTATCTCTGGTATTGACTTTAAATTTCCATTTTATGTTTTATTATTTGTATTTACAAAGAAAATGCTAAAAGTATAATCATAAAAGTATTTTATTATTTCCATTATATTATATTATAAAAATATAAAAAACTAAATGTTATATATATATATATATAATTATAATTTTAAACAAATAATAATAAAATAATGTATTCATTAATTATTTATTATTCATTATTATTACGATTATTATTATTTGCAAAAAGTATGTGCAAAAATGTCACAATGTTGTTGTCTTTCATTGATTTCCATCAAACGTCAAAGTTTAATACTTTTAATGTTTGTTCAACTAACTTGAGCAATAATAAACCTTGCCTTAGTAAACACAAATAATAATAATAATAATAATAATAATAATAATAGTAGTAGTAGTAGTAATAATAATAATAATAATAATAATAATACAGATCCAAAAGCAGATATGCTAATAGTGTCAAATAAAAACGGCAATTCTTACCTGAGATGATCTTGGATCCAGAAACACAGACACCATTGGCACTGTCGCTAGTTGGTTGGGGTGGTGGCGGGCCGACGGGTTTGGGTCGCACTCGAGGGGTGGGTCTGGGGCGCGGCAGGGAGCCGTCATGGGGCGGTGTACCGGGTGGGGTGGGGGTTCTGGGAGGGGACTGGTGTGGTTCCTCTGTGCTCTGGGAAGAAGGTTGGGGAGGAGGTTGTGGAGGAGGGTGACTGGGGGCCTGGATGGGGGTTTGGTTGTTGCGACGGGGTGCGATGAGAGGCTGAGGGATGCTCGGGGCAGAGGGCTGGCTTGGTGTGGCCTGGTTAGGAGCCGTCTTTACACTCTGAGATGTGGCCGGTTTGGGAGGTGGCGGTGCTTGTTTCTTTGTACCTGAAATAAATATATCCATACATGATTTTAGTGACGGATTTTATTAACCATAACAACATGCATTTTTGTTTATTTTATTCTAATTATTTTCCACACACTATGTGAGATTTAAAAAAAATGCTTTACAGCACAGCAGAGAAACTGAAGAAAGCCATATTGAGATTGAAATGTTTATCTGGAATAAGGGCAATTATGACTCACCTCTGCGCACCATGAACGGACTGGGGCCCTTAGGGCCTGATGTAGGGGTCCCCACATTCAGCTGAGCGGGTGCCCCACTCGAACCTCCCGGTCCGTTCCTCATGGCTGGAGGTGTGGACGCAGGCTCTCGGGTCAAGTTACTGGGGAAGGAAGAAAAGCAGGGAACTCATATCGTGGGATTACACTGCAGTATGCATACACAGGTCAGTTAACATGCAGGGAATTAACATGTAGTGGTCCAAGTTGAGTAAATGACTTGCACGGAAAAGTTAATGCAGATGCCTTAAAGAAAAACAGTTAGCATAATTAGCAGTGTGTTTTTCTGCATGCGGCGCATGTTTTCTACTAAAGAAAGAATAAGCAATAGAGAAAGGCAAGACAAGACACACAAACTCAAGCAACAGAGAATATTCTACAGAAAAAACATAGAGAGAAAGACTAGAAGGATTTTTGCCCTGACCGGGATGAAATACTGTGACAGCATGATCGTTTGAAGAATCATCCGTCGCTTGCATTTGTTTGAATCCTTCCAATTTGACAAAATAGGTTGGGGAAACACTTGTTTTAAAAATAGTATGTGAAAAATCAATAACTGATTAATCACAGAATTTCCAACCACTGTTTAGAAAGCAGAATACAAATAATTTAATAAAATGACATAATGCATGCATTTTTTATTGAACAATTGAACACAATTTTTCTTGTATATTTTTGTTTTTGTTAATATAATAATTTGATCATTTTATTTTTCATTAATTTAAAAAGTATAATTTTAACTGATTTAATTGTGTGTGTGTATATATTTAAATTATTTCCATTGAATAATTAAACACTATTTTCCTTGGAACAGTTTAAAAAGCCTTTGTACAGCTTATTATTTGGGCCAAGGGCTACCCATATCAATTTTGTCCTGGGCCAAAACTGGATAAATCCAGGCTAAATGTCTTGACCAAGGGTACAAGTGTGATAGTTTATAACTGGTGATCATTTTCTGATTTAAAAAGTGTTTTGAACAAAGAAACATGAGACAATGTGCATGACACAGAAACAAACTGACTGATTATTGCAATCCCAGGTATCTTGAAAGGTTTGTAACCTTCCTCTGCGATTGTACCCAATTGAAAGCAATTTGATTGATTTTAAAGCAGCATTTTGAAGCAATAATCAAGACAGTGGCACAAAACGATGTGCACACAACACAGATTTCGGCAGCTGGCTCCTGACATCTGGCAGCGGATGGCATGGTTGAGGTAGAGGGATTTTACGGTCGCACCAATCCTTACCTGTTCTCCGCAGCAGGGTTCTGCTGAACTAAAAGCTGCTGCGTCTGAGGCACCGCAGCTACCGCCTGACCAGCCTCCAGACCCCCGCCAGTGGGCGACTGAGGGGAGGGCTCAAACACGGGAACCCCCCCGGCGTCAATGGGAGGGAGAGGGGGCTGGAAGTTAGGAGTGGAGTGCTGCTTTCTATTTATTGTGCCAGCTCTACGAGGGGCGATTTCCGGCTGTTTGTTAGCAGGGCTACAGGGAAGAGGGGAGACAGTATGAAACACTCACACAAGAGAGTGACAGTGGGGTATTAGTCTCCACAGAAGGGAAGGAGGAGAAGGACAGGACCACCACCTGACCACTGGGACAGCAACCAGAGAGATATGTTGGGAATTTTGCAATGCATCGTACAAACTTAACATTTTGAATACATCATAAAGATAAAAAAAATAAATAAATAAATAAATAAATTATTTATATACATATCAGTTACATAGTTTCGTCAGCAGGTCTTGAGCAGGACCTATGAGTAGGTCATTTAAAACATTCACTCAACCAATTTGTTCAAAAACGTGGATCACGACTACTACGTGTTGCTCAGAGACCCACATTGGTTGATATCGTTCGGAACTACTTTCATTGACAGAGCAAAAACAGACAATATAGTACAATACACACTATGCCATGGAATGTTTTTTTTTTTTTTTTTTTTACTGTATAAATACGGTATATCTACATCAGTAAATGACACAAACTTTGACACATTTTAGTATTTTGACTCTAAATTTAATTTCAAAACCTAGCTTACATTTTTTGTATGCTAAGATTTATACCATAGTGCAAAAATTAAGCAGTCATTAATTAATGAAGCATTAATCAATGTTGTTATTGTTAACTAAAACAATAAAAAAAGGTTTTTGAAATAAAGCCTGAAAAAAATGATGCTCTTACGTACGTCTCCGTTCCCTCCTTCAGGGAATGAGGGTTACATGCGTAACCGAGACGTTCCCTTTCAGTCTGTCACGTTTGACGTACGTCAGAATGTGGACCGACGAATTGGGATATCGCATGAGAGCCCAATTCGTTGGTTCACATTGTGACGTACGTCGAACGTGACCAACTGAAAGGGAACTGTTATTTTCAGTTATTTGCCAAGACATTTTTAATATTCATTTAAGCTGAAGTAGGCTTCTAAAATTGCTAAAACGAAAACTGAAATAAAAATAAATTAAGCTAAATTGAAATATTAAACAAAACAATACAAATGAAAATGTTAACTATAAGTAAAACAGAAAAGCTATAATTCAAAATATGAAGTACTATAATACTAAAATTAAAAAAAAAAAAATTATTAATGAAGCAGTCAAATCTCATTTAGAGATTGACTGCAGCAGCCTGTGACCATCATCTGAAGGTCTGTCCTGTACCTGAGGCACAAGAACATTCACATTTTCAAGCTCTGAATTTACGGTATGATCGCCTGCGGGACAGGAGCTGTTTGACTCATTCTCAACATACCAAGCTTATAAGAGCGGGACTGAACACTTCCTGCTTATACACTCACTGGATAACTAGAATGGGAATTACTGAAATACAAATAATAACCTTTTATTCCTTTGAATCATTTTATTCCGACAGATGCTGCATTAGTGCTTTTGAAACGCACATGCCAAAAACTTGACTTTTTTTTTTTCTTTGACTTTGGCACCCAGTTCATGATCATGAAATATATCAATAATGCGTTTAAACATAGCTATGAGCATACATTTTATTTATTTCAGAAAGCATACAATAAGCAACGATTGACAAAAAACTAAAGTAAAACAAAAACAAAAGAAAAGCAAAGCAAAACAAAAAAAAAAAACGAGGAAAAAACCACAGACAAAGATGTATGTGTCATATGAAATGAACAGGTCTAAACAGCCCCCAGCTCTGGTCTCAGACCGTCTGCTTGGACTGTGACGGACTCACTGGCCACTACATATGACGCGGACACTACTGTGGAGCTGGAGTCATGTCTGTAAACACGGGGGTGAGACTTGTACCTGTCTTTGCGGGTAGTGTCATAATCGAACGACCCCTGGCTGCCTGGGCGCCTCCTGTCTATGGTTCCGGCTTCGGAGTCAGGGGTACCCGGGCACCCAGGCATGGCAAACATGCCTGAGACGTTGAAGTCCACATCTGAAGAGCAAAAGGATATGAATAAATAGCCATGACTGAGTAAAAGGAAGCTCAATTCCAAACCCTAGTGAGTTTAGGCAATATTTTTAGACATTTTAAGCACGTTTCCAGCACAAAGGCGGAAATTAGCCTGGGAAAATATGCTACCTTGTTTTGGCCCAATCTGAAGCAATATGAATCTAGACCAGCAGTTCTCAATCTTTCTGACTTCGAGGTAATATTTGAAGGATCCCTAATATAGTTCTTTAGACCCCCTTGGAACCTAGTGGGCCCAGACCCTTTGGTTGAAAACCACTGATCTAGACAGTAAACAGTGAGGAAGCTCACTAGGTTTGGAGCAGAGCTACAGTCAATGGTAGTCTTACCTTCAGGAAAGAACCAGCTTGCATGGTTGATCATCAGTTCTATTATTGACACGACATGGACGGAAGTAGTGGCTGCCATTTCAGCAAGGCTTCTAGGAGAAGAACAAAAATGTAACATATCAAATTGTTCCGCAAGAAGCATCAACAAGGACATTTGACACTTCTATAAACAATGCAATTTTGGAAGCATTATGTATAATGGGTAACGTGAGCGAATCTCACCCCTCTGTTTTGGCCCACAGCAAATTGGGGCCCAGTACGATGGCAATGTTGCTTGCAGTCATCTTGTTGATGTCGCTTTCCAGAGCAAGCTTGGCAAGAAACTTCACCAGGTACCTTCACAGACATTGATTAGCGTGTTACGATCATAATAGTTTTAATAGTTTAATATTTTATTAAAGGTCAGTTTGCTAAAAGTTAGTTTGATGTAGTTTGACAAGCAGACCTAAAATTGTTTTTGTTGGGCTTTGGTAAAATGTCACACACCACCCACAGCGCCTGAAGCCTCTTATCAGAGTCAGAAATACTGCAGACGAGAGAAAAACAAGAGATATACATATGACACAAGAGCCTCATTAACAGCTTTTGCTGTACCTACACAATAAAACACCTGAAACAACCTGAAACACCTTCAATATAATTTCTAATATTCGAAAATTCGAATTGGACACCACATGCATATTAGTGCATTCAAGGATGTAACCATATCAGGGGCATCACTAGGCCCATTTTAGGAGGGCTTCAGTTTCTTAAATTTCTGTAAAATCTTGGCTTTTTATTTATTTTAATGAAATTATTTCATCTAAATGGCATGAGACTTTGTGACTTTTCCTACTCTTGCTATACTTCATACTTCAGTGCAATAAAATGGCTAACATTTGTTATAATATAACTATATATAAAGAACTATAAAAGAAGAGGAAATGGCAAATGAGCTAATGGGTTGTCCCTTGCAGCCATCTACTGGTTATAGTGGTAATTTCATGTAATTTTCATTCTAAAAGTGTTTTTTTTCTCTCCACCTGGTGACAGAAATCCTTGACTAAAGCATGGCACATTATCCATGTTATCTCCATTAATATAAATGAGAAATGTAGATCTTTAAAGTTAATTTTACTGCACAAATGTAATAATAAAACATAATTGTGTTTAAAACATTACATGTGTTGGGGGAAATATTTTACCCACATATCACCAATCTAGACAATTACAGTAATATAAGTTTATTTATATTCTTAATGAATATATATATTAGTGCTGAGGAAAAGTTAATCTTGATTAATCACATCCAAAATAAAAGTTTGTGTTTACATAATACAGGTGCTGGTCATATAATTAGAATATCATCAAAAAGTTGATTTATTTCAGTAATTCCATTCAAAAAGTGAAACTTGTATATTATATTCATTCATTACACACATACTGATATATTCCAAAAGTTTATTTCTTTTAATTTTGATGATTATAACAGACAAATAAGTAAAATATAAAAATTCAGTTTCTCAGGAAATTAGAATATTGTGAAAAGGTTCAATATTGAAGACACCTGGTGCCACACTCTAATCAGCTAATTAACTCAAAACACCTGCAAAGGCCTTTAAATGGTATCTCAGTCTAGTTCTGTAGGCTACACAATCATGGGGAAGACTGCTGACACCTTGCACAAGGAGGGCAAGACACAAAAGGTAATTGCAAAAAAGGCTGGCTGTTCACAGAGCTCTGTGTCTAAGCACATTAATAGAGAGGCGAATGGAAGGAAAAGATGTGGTAGAAAAAAGTGTACAAGCAATAGGGATAACCGCACCCTGGAGAGAATTGTGAAACAAAACTCATTCAAAAATGTGGGGGAGATTCACAAAGAGTGGACTGGAGCTGGAGGCAGTGCTTCAAGAACCACTACGCACAGACACATGCAAAACATGGGTTTCAGCTGTCACATTCCTTGTGTCAAGCCACTCTTGAACAACAGACAGCGTCAGAAGCGTCTCGCCTGTGCTAAAGACAAAAAGGAAAAAAAGTGGTCCAAAGTTATGTTCTCTGATTAAATAAATTTTGCATTTCCTTTGGAAATCAGGGTCCCAGAGTCTGGAGGAAGTGAGGAGAGGCACACAATCCACGTTGCTTGAGGTCCAGTGTAAAGTTTCCACAGTCAGCGATGGTTTAGGGTGCCATGTCATCTGCTGGTGTTGATCCACTGTGTTTTCTGAGGACCAAGGTCAACGCAGCCGTATACCAGGAAGTTTTAGAGCACTTCATGCTTCCTGCTGCTGACCAACTTTATGGAGATGCAGATATCATTTTCCAACAGGACTTGGCACATGTACACAGTGCCAAAGCAACCAGTACCTGGTTTAAGGACCATGGTATCCCTGTTCTTAATCGGCCAGCAAACTCGCTTGACCTTAACTCCATAGAAAATCTATGGGCTATTGTGAAGAGGAAGATGCGATGTGCCAGACCCAACAATGCAGAAGAGCTGAAGGCCACTATCAGAGCAACCTGGGCTCTCATAACACCTGAGCAGTGCCACAGACTGATCGACTCCATGCCACGCCGCATTACTGCAGTAATTTAGGCAAAAGGAGCCCCAACTAAGTATTGAGTGCTGTACATGCTCATACTTTTCATGTTCATACTTTTCAGTTGACCAAGATTTCTAAAAATCCTTTCTTTGTATTGGTCTTAAGTAATATTCTAATTTTATGAGATACTGAATTTGGGATTTTCCTTAGTTGTCAGTTATAATCATCAAAATTCAAATAAATAAACATTTAAAATATATCAGTCTGTGTGTAATGAATTAATATAATATACCAGTTTCACTTTTTGAATGGAATTAGTGAAATAAATCAACTTTTTGATGCTATTCTAATTATATGACCAGCACCTGTATATGTGTGTGTACTATGTATAATTATTATGTGTATATATAAATACACACATGTACGTATGTATATATTTAATAATTATATTTATATATATAAGAATTAAATTATATATACAGTATATACATGCAAATATTTCTTAAATCTATACTATAGTATCTATACATAATTATACACAGTACACACACATATATTATGTAAACAAACTTTTATTTTGGACGATTAAAATATAATATATATATATATATATATATATATATATATATATATATATATATATATATATATATATATATATATATATATATATATATATATATATATATATATATATATATATATATATATATATCTATATATATCAGTGAGGAAAATAAGTATTTGAACACCCTGCTATTTTGCAAGTTCTCCCACTTAGAAATCATGGAGGGGTCTGAAATTGTCATCGTAGGTGCATGTCCACTGTGAGAGACATAATCTAAAAATAAAAATATCCAGAAATCACAATGTATGATTTTTTAACTATTTATTTGTATGATACAGCTGCAAATAAGTATTTGAACACCTGAGAAAATCAATGTTAATATTTGGTACAGTAGCCTTTGTTTGCAATTACAGAGGTCAAACATTTCCTGTAGTTTTTCACCAGGTTTGCACACACTGCAGGAAGGATTTTGGCCCACTCCTCCACACAGATCTTCTCTAGATCAGTCAGGTTTCTGGCCTGTCGCTGAGAAACACAGAGTTTGAGCTCCATCCAAAGATTCTCTATTGGGTTTAGGTCTGGAGACTGGCTAGGCCACGCCAGAACCTTGATATGCTTCTTACAGAGCCACTCCTTGGTTATCCTGGCTGTGTGCTTCGGGTCATTGTCATGTTGGAAGACCCAGCCTCGACCCATCTTCAATGCTCTAACTGAGGGAAGGAGGTTGTTCCCCAAAATCTTGCAATACATGGCCCCGGTCATCCTCTCCTTAATACAGTGCAGTCGCCCTGTCCCATTTGCAGAAAAACACCCCCAAAGCATGATGCTACCACCACCATGCTTCACAGTAGGGATGGTGTTCTTGGGATGGTACTCATCATTCTTCTTTCTCCAAACACGTTTAGTGGAATTATGACCAAAAAGTTCTATTTTGGTCTCATCTGACCACATGACTTTCTCCCATGACTCCTCTGGATCATCCAAATGGTCATTGGCAAACTTAAGACGGGCCTTGACATGTGCTGGTTTAAGCAGGGGAACCTTCCGTGCCATGCATGATTTCAAACCATGATGTCTTAGTGTATTACCAACAGTAACCTTGGAAACGGTGGTCCCAGCTCTTTTCAGGTCATTGATCAGCTCCTCCCATGTAGTTCTGGGCTGATTTCTCACCTTTCTTAGGATCATTGAGACCCCACGAGGTGAGATCTTGCATGGAGCCCCAGTCCGAGGGAGATTGACAGTCATGTTTAGCTTCTTCCATTTTCTAATGATTGCTCCAACAGTGGACCTTTTTTCACCAAGCTGCTTGGCAATTTCCCCGTAGCCCTGTCCAGCCTTGTGGAGGTGTACAATTTTGTCTCTAGTGTCTTTGGACAGCTCTTTGGTCTTGGCCATGTTAGTAGTTGGATTCTTACTGATTGTATGGGGTGGACAGGTGTCTTTATGCAGCTAACGACCTCAAACAGGTGCATCTAATTTAGGATAATAAATGGAGTGGAGGTGGACATTTTAAAGGCAGACTAACAGGTCTTTGAGGGTCAGAATTCTAGCTGATAGACAGGTGTTCAAATACTTATTTGCAGCTGTATCATACAAATAAATAGTGAAAAAAATTTAATTTTTTTTTGTGATTTCTGGATTTTTTTTTTAGATCACGTCTCTCACAGTGGACATGCACCTACGATGACAATTTCAGACCCCTCCATGATTTCCAAGTGGGAGAACTTGCAAAATAGCATGGTGATCAAATACTTATTTTCCTCACTGTATATATATATATATATATTAGGGCTGTCAAACGATTACTTGTGATTAATCACATCTAAAACGTTTTTACATAATATATGTGTTTGTACTGTGTATAATTATTAGGTATATTTGAATACACACAAATGCATTGTATATATTATATATTAAACAAAAAGGGTTATATTTATATATAAAATATTTATGTATGATATAAATATATATACAGTACACACATACAAATATTTCTTAAATATATACATGTATGTGTGTATTCAAATATACCTAATAATTATACACAGTACACACACATATATTATGTAAAAACATTTTAGATGTGATTAATCACGAGTAATCGAGTAAATTTGACAGCCCTAATATGTATATATGTATATGTATGTATGAAGTCTGAAGTCATGGACATTGGTGAATGTGAATATGCTTTACTTTGAGGCTTGAATCCACTCTTCATACAGCTGGTAGGACATCAGAGGTTCAGGCAGCTCCCTCAGGTAAGATTTGAGGGCTCCTAAAGAATCATGAGAAAAGAAACCCAACATCAAATGCATTTGCAAGCCCTTGATTGTGTTTTAACATGACTTGTAAAATGTACAAAGAGTTTAAAAATACTGCTCTAGTTGTGGTACTCTTAACATTGGAGAAGAGATATGAAACGTTCCAGGTTTCAAAATAGCTCAGTGCCAATATCCTGTTTTTGTAATCAACAATGCAATGCATGGTTTCAAATAAAACAAATCAAGTCGCAATTTCATTTTGGGAAGTCCTTCTAAATGCAGAAATGACTTGTTAGCTAACAACTCTTGCCTGTAGCTAGCTGCAAACAAATGGTGTACCTCACCAATTTCTTTTACGAAAAACAGCGCATACCAGCAACAGCGTGAGGGTCAGAGTAAAACTCCTCCAGTTGGGAAGTGGAACAGTCCAGTGCCGCCTTTAACTTCTTCAGTTTAGAGGCTCCAGCTGCGATACGGAACAAACCCTGGCACGAAAGGAAATGTTGTGAACGCACAAGACCTTTGCAACGTTAAGTAAAATATAAACTGATTTGCTTATGTGTGAAAAGAAAATGACTGAAAACAGTTTTCGTAAATGTCAGTGATGGTTTCACAGGGAAACGATTTTGTCTCCTTTCACTGCTATTATTAGTCTGGGTTTAGCCAAAAAGCAGAAGTGAACCAGTAGGCGTCTGTTGCTCTTAGACATTTTTGTGGTCTTCCAGAACTCATCTGTAGCTCAACCATGGGAAAATAATGACCGAACATGCAGCTGGTTTGAGATTGTTCTGAATCTGTATGTAATTGATAAATGTAAATTAAATAGTGAACATTTGCTTTAGCAAAAAACACTAGATATTCTGTCTATCTATCTATCTTTCTATTAGGGGTGTAATGGTTCAAATTACTCGCGGTTCGTTTTGTCTGAGACAAAAGGAATGAAATCCAAATATTGAGAAGTTCTTGCTTGCTAATTCAGCACACATATGAATACAGACCAATTTTAAAGGCTTGATATTTATAAATACATAAATCGTTAACTTGCAACCCTCCTTCATTTGTATTCTGACAACTGTGCAACTTTATTTTTTAAATGCATGTCAGATAAATGTCATTCAACTTTTTAAATGGTTCCGTATAAAGAGCTCTGATATTCGAAAGGCAGAAAGATTGATCACTTCCCTGAAAATGACCACCATCTGCCATTGTGTATGCAGTAACAATGTGCATCAACATCCCTTCAGGATGGCAACCGTCGGTTCTCTTGTGTTGTTTGACAGTGTCAGATACTGTACCTCTTCCTGCATGCCGGTCTCCAGCAGCATCATGACGCAGGCCTCTATGGGCAGAGCGATCTCTCTGCTAGTGCGTTTCAGATGTTCCTCCAGAGCTGTGCCAAACGCTGGCTTCTCTGTCCATTTATCTATGCCAGACGACGAGACAGAGTGAGAATGATTTTAAGTTATGGCAGGATACATTTAAGAATCATCACTAGGTGTGTGTGTGTGTGTGTGTGTGTGTGTGTGTGTGTGTGTGTGTGTGTGTGTGTGTGTGTGTGTGTGTGTGTGTGTGTGTAATACAGATTCTGTTAGTCAGGATGATTTGCAGTGTGAAACAGGATACATTACAGTGCCGGCCAAAAGGAAGCTTTGAAAGAGAAAGAATGATTCATAGCTTGATGACTAGCCAGATCTTGAATGCATCTCATAAACCCAGTCAAGAACATGTCTGGGTCATATTTCACCCCAAAATCAAAAGAAAAAAATGGTATGTATGTATGTATGTATGTATGTATGTATGTATGTACATACAGTCAAACCAAAATGATTCAGACACCAGATATATATTTTTTACTATTGGGTGCAGGACACTATAGTTTGTTTATGTAAGTGAGGATAGAAAAATAAAGTAAACTGTGACATATTATACCCAAAATTCTTCATACAGTGGACTACCAGTAAAATGTATAAAAAATTTGGGACCAAATTTATTCAGACACTTTGACTTGACCATGTTTTGCTTAAGTGTTTTGTCTTTAATTGCTAATGCGACCTTTTACACCAAAGACTGAACAAAATGAAGCATTGCATGGTCAATGGTTGATCTAAAATGGTATTATCTAATTGTGTACTTAAATTTAACAGCTGACAGCTGATTGGTTGATCCATTGCATACCTTTCTATCAAAGTTATCAGACATTATCAAGATGAATTTGTTCTGAGTTCTTGTCATATTTTATTACAATTTTATGGTTATCTATCTATCTATCTATCTATCTATCTATCTATCTATCTATCTATCTATCTATCTATCTATCTATCTATCTATCTATCTATCTATCTATCTATCTATCTATCTATCTATCTATCTATCTATCTATCTATCTATCTATCTATCTATCTATCTATCTATCTATCTATCTATCTATCTATCTATCTATCAAAATGAATATTTTTTTCTCATTACGCTAATGTGAAAGTAAATGATTGATAATTTATTATTCTACTGCCAGATTTTTTTTTATGTTTTTCATTATGAGAATATGCAAGTATACTGTAATGAAAAAAAATAAATCAAAAGTAAAATGTCTAAACAAATGACGAAAAAATGTTTAATTGTCATGAAAAAGTGTGATGTTAATATTGTTGTGACACTTTTTTATTTTACACAATTTTAGGGTGAAATATGCACTAGCGGACATGTTCTTGACAGATTTTGTGAGAGTCATTCTTTTAGTTTGTAAGTTGTGACAATTTGAACATTATAGAGATCAAATAAATGTTGTCTCTGTTTCAGTACACTCTGTGTTTATTTGTGATTAAAGGGTTAGTTCAGGGTTTAAAGGCTTGTGTTCCGAAGATGAACGAATATCTTATGAGTTTGGAATGACATGAGGGTGAATAATTAATGAGAAAATTTTCATTGTTGGGTGAACTAACCCATAAGGCCATGCTTTCATAAGTGTTGTGAGTGATTCATATGAAACATTTATCCAGTAGATGCCTATTAAGTGAAGAGTAAATATCACACCTTGCTGTGACTGTATGTTGGGCAGGACGCTCTCGATGGACGCCAAGGCTCGTCTGTGGTATTCAGCTTGAGCTTCTAACAACTGTCAAGACAAATGCAAGCCTCATTTTTCTATTTTTGTTTGAGAGAAGAAAAGTTTATCACTAAATGATCTTTAATTTACTAACCAGCTGTATACTGTAATTATATTGTGTATAACAGTTAAATTAACTCCACTGGTTAGACATGCTGGCTACTGGCATATAGTAAGAAGACTTATGAACACAACCAAATTCCCTTTAAGGCGAGTCATTTCACTCTGCGGCCATCTTTGAAAAGCCTCTCGTGCAGCTATTTCAGTCATTTCACTCTGCGGCCATCTATGAAAAGCCTCTCGTGCAGCTTTTTCAGTCATGCAAGTTCCGCTCCTCTCTCTTTGAATGGGGAAATATCAAATTCTCCAAAACTGTTCGCCAAACTTACGATTAAATTTCCTATTTGAAATCACCAATGAAATTTGACAACAGCTGTCTCATACATTTTGTTCCTAAATGGTCATGAAAAAAATTGCCTTTTTCAGACTGGACCGGCAAACTAACCACAGTTTCTAAAGGCAGCTGCAGTGACGCAATGACTACCAATTGATTGGCTGTTTTATTTAAAAGGCGGGACTTATTCCACCATATTGCACTTTCTCCCATTCATAGTAATATTAGAGCACTTTCTTACTGACGTATTTGCAAGCTAAATTCATTATTCCAGTATAAATCGACCTTTATCAAACATTATTTGTCTTGTGTGGTTCAAGCTCCCATAAAGCTCATAGAAATGACTTACCAACACATAATAGCATGCATATTCTCCTTCCCTGGAGGAAAAGTTGTACATTTCTGCTGCTAGTTGATCCTAAAGACAAAACCAGATCAGACTAGGTTCAGTGTGCTACCTAAGGTCACCTAGAAACCTCATAAAATCTGACTCATATCCATACCTTGCATATTTCCATTTTGTTCTGAGCTTCATCCATCTCTTCTTTAAGAGTGTCAACTTTGGCAGCCATTGCTTGAGCATTTGCAGCTGACGGAAACGCCTTTGTGGCCTGGTGATACCTGTAATAGAGGAGTTTGAAGTGTTTTCATTATTATTCCAAACAATTTGCATCGGAAATGGCATCAAATGTCTCAAAGCACCGGAAGATGGTCAGCAGACGCTGGTGTAGGTATAGTGTCATGCATTTACACTACCATTCAAAAGTTTGGGGTCTGACTTTTTATGTTATTCAAAGGCTCACCAAGGCTGCATTTATTTAACTAGAGTAAAAAAAAGTAATATTGTGAAATATTATTACAATTTAAAATAACTTTTTTATTTGAGTATATTTAAAATGTAATTTATTACTGTGATGCAAAGCTGATTTTTCAGCATCACTACTCCAGTCTTCAGTGGCACATACTAATATGATAGTCATTATTTTTTTCACTATAGTGGAGTTGGTTTTGGAAGTATTTTTTTCCGTTAATTTTTCCCATAGGGATTTTAAAATAGTCTTTGTTAAAGCGTTATAAGCCATGAACCAAGCCAATAATCTACAAGGTGAATCACAACTACAATATTTGATTTGAAGCAAAAAAAGTATTTGAAAATCGCACAAAAAGACAAAGGTACAAGGCTACTTAGTGGCTTTAGTGAGAGAGAACTACAAATCCCATGAAGCATTATATATTAGGGCTGTCAAAAGATTAATCACGATTAATCACATCCAAAATAAAAGTTTGTGTTTACATAATATATGTGTGTGAACTGTGTATAATTATTATTTATATATAAAAACACACACAAGCATGTATATATTTAAGAAAAATTTATTATATTTATATATAAAATATTTATATATATATATAATATAAATTATATAAATGTATACAGTATACACATGCAAATATTTCTTAAATATATACATGAATATTTATATAAACATAATAATTATACAGTGTACACACAAATATATTATGTAAACACAAACTTTTATTTTGGATGTGATTAATCGTGATTAATCTTTTGACAGCCCTAATATATATATATATCATAATCTGTGATGCTTCATGGGAGAGGGCGGAGCTAACAAGATCTTTTGGTGCATTTTGCTTGTTTCGACTTTGCTTGTTTTAATTTCTAATTGGTTTAATTTTCTGAACAGCATCATGGGTAATGTAGTTTTAACCAGGAATTCCACTGTTAAACATGATTATTTTAAAACTAAGCTGAAATAATGCGGGCTGACGCTTCAACAGATGCAAATACCATTGATTAACAACCTCGTAGCTCACAGTAAGTCCGTCTATAAAGGTTTTGTTAAAAATATATTTCCTTATGGAGAAAATGAATGACTGTTGCATTCTATAATCAACATCAATCTGTAATATAATCTTATTATCAATGTCAATGCCTAATAATCTTTATATAATCGTATTATATCATCAATAATCAATGCTTAATATTATTTTTTCTTTGATGAATCACTGTCATTTTTAAAGAATGTTATGCATCCGTGCTGAATAAAAGTATTAATTTCTTCCACCTCCCCCAAATAAATGACTGAACCCAAACTTTTGAACAGTAGTATATACACTCACCTGGCTTTCGCAGAATCAAAATCCAACACAAGCTTAGCTAAATGTTTCCTCTGCTTCATGATGTTAGGAATATCCACCTTCAAGCACAAAAATAGAGATATAACCTACATTGGATGTTTTAAAGCAGGTTATTTGCAGGTCTTTGGTGTTACGTACCTCTGCTAGCTGGCTGAGAGGGTCTAGAATATCTCTCTCCAGCTGAACTTCATGTTGGCTCTGCTCAATGGCCAGTTTGTTTTCAGCTTCTCCACAGACTTCCATCATCCTCCTGTAGATACAAACATGTGTATCATCATGCTGCCTGGTTACTTCCATTATTCTTGGATAAACAGATGCTAAACAAAGGTCCAGCCGAGTCTGGATCCAGCCTCTTATGAAGACTTCAGATGACCATCCCCTGTGAAGAGACAACTCGAACTCCTGCGAGGACACCCATGCTCACGCACCCATGCTCAATTTTCTATTTATACCCTAATCATTGTTAACAACAAGTATTCTTATTTCACATAGCCCATTGGCTTAATTTATTTTGTACATTTATTAATACATTGTTAGTTAACTGTGTGCTTTGTATATGTACATTTCTGAAATACATAACTTGAACGTAGTCCCCTCCCCTCTAATAACAAATCACTTTAAAATTGTAATGTAGATGCATGTATTTTCTGTGAAGCTGCTTTGAAACTAAATGTATTGTGAAAAGCGCTATACGAATAAATGTGAATTGAATTGAAACCACCTGCCTGAGAAAACAGATGACTCTGGGATGTTTGGTCACATTAAAAGTTCTCTCATTATGAGTATGAATCACAGGTCAAGCGGACCAGGTTATGGGATGGTTTCGTCTGTCAAAGAGCCAAAGAGTTCATAAACTCACCCGATGAGAGACTCGTCTCCGAGCTGATTTCCGCCATCCAGCATGGATTGTGAAAGGGCAGTGAGAGGAAGCTTTTTCTAAGAGGAATTTTTTCAAATAATAATTAATATAATAAATGTGCACTGTGGAGGTATTCGAAAACGTAAAAGCAGCTGTTACTTACATGCCTCTTGTCTACATCTGTGCCCACGTTACCCTGCAGACACATGGACATCTTCTTGTGCGTATTATGAGAGACCAATCGCATGTTTTCCAGGCGCCGCTCAATCTGTATTAACGCACACATTTGATTCAAATTTAAAACTCATTGGGACTTCAGTGATTCCCAGTGCCATCATCAAAAGTTCCATTCAACAATGTTTACAATGGTTACATGCACACCTGTTCTGCATTTCCTGTATTTTCCTGCTTAGTCACTTTTGAGATTTTGCAAAGTCTTTGTCTTGTACACAAACACCCTTCAGTTTCCTGTTCTTATAAATGTGCAAAAAGCCTGTTCAATGATTTCATCTGGACCGTTATTAAAACAAAGCTGTATTTCCAGCATCATTACTCCAGTCTTCAGTGTCACATGATCCTTCAGAAATCATTCTGATATGACGATTTGCTGCTCACAAAACATTTCTGATTATTATCAATGTTGAAAACAGTTGTGCTGCTTAATAATGTTTTTTTTTTTTAGGATTCAATGAATAGAAAGTTTAAAAGAACAGAATATTTTTTTCTAATATTATAAATGTTTTAGTGTTACTTTTGATTGATTTCATGCATCCTTGTTGAATAAAAGTATTTTTATATATTTCTTATTGTATGGTAGTGTATGGTAGTGTATGGTAGTATGGTACGGTAGCTGTTTGTGAACGTAAAAGGTCTGCAAAGTTTTAAAGATTAAACTGCACAATAAATTGAGTTATTGTCTTTCAAACGAAAGAACCGATTCGGAACTGCCTGAAACGAATAGTCAGCTGTCAAATGAGTCTCTGCTTGCACCCATGTCACAACAGACTGGGCCAGCTGACCAATCAGAGCAGAGTAGACCAATCACAACAGACTGGCTTTCAGGTTCTTTCTTCATTGAGTTGGACATCAATTTATATTTTTGACCTGCAGTTAAAAAACACAGAGGCTGCAGAGGGGCCTGGAATTCAAGGGGCCTGAATTCAAGCAACAGTGAACATGAGGAAATTAGGCTAGAAAAATGTCTGCACCGTGCCTGCAAATTGTGCACTTTAGCACATACAAACGGCCTGATTTTAGAGACCAGCTGGCCTTTTACCTACATCTTTCAATATGAGGAAAAACTCTGTCAAATGTATTTTCAGTTCACACCTCCCACCCACTTTATCTGATCTGGTTCTTTTCTTCCTCAAACCCTGGGTTCTGCGTGTAGAGGTGATGTGTATTTTTATGTATGACTACAAGTCAGCCACTTGTAGGTTGATTTCCCTGAAAAATGTAAAAATGGTGCTGCTATTAAAATATCTGAGCATCCTGATCAGCCTGATACAGCAATGTCAGCTCAACCAATGTTTGTCCAACCATTGAAGTATTCGGGGAACCTGTTTGACAAAAAAACAAAACAAAAAAAAATACACCTACCATTTTAACCAACACCTTTAAATTCACCATTATCAATTTTTTATCTCTTCTCTGATGATGTGTTTACTGGAGTGAGGGTGGGGCAACCTGTCACTCACACAAGATCCACCAATAGCAAACCACAACCATCCAATTAATTCCCCATGGACAAAAATCAAGTCTATGGGATTGAATTCTCGTCAAATGTATTGCAGTCACTTTTTTTTTTTTTTAAAGTGAGTATGTAAATCAGTAGGTGTTTTTACAGTTTTGATTCATGCTTATTATATTTTGATCCGTGACCAAGTTGTTTGCTATTCTGATCATTTTGCATTATTGTTTTCAGTTTGTGCAATATATTTTTACATGCGTTTTAAAAATGTTGATTCACGCATGTAAAAATATATTGCACAAACTGATGTTTTCCTTGGTTTTATTACTACTGTATTTTGTGCTCTCTTCCATTTTCTGCTCATATTTAATTTTTTTTGCATGCTTGTACTGTTTTTCTCTTCGCTCTTCTTTCCACAATCTGCGCTTGCTTTTCCAAATGTTGCAGTTCGAGTTTCATGTAAATTAGGGCGGGCTTAAGTGTCACCATTGGTCCACTAGTTCTAGATTGACAGCTCCTCCAATGCGACTCAAGGCTACTGATGCTCACTCGTACAGAGGAAGACAACAGTTTAATTTAAAACTTTACAAGGACTTTCAAGCTGTTAAGCTATCTGAACAATGGACATATTCAAATCATTAAATTCCTTCTTTTTTTTTTAGATACATAAGATGCTTCTCTTTTTAATGTGCACACTTGTTATGATTGTTAATATTTATGTTCATAATATATGGTATTTGGTGTTAAAAAATATTGCTTGGCTCATAATGCTAATATGCTAAGGCTTCCTGACATCCTGCAGTTTTCAAACATTACATTTAAAAAAAAAAAAAAAGTTACAAACTGCCAATGTACCCGTCAGAAGACTTTAAGACCCGTCACTGCTATGCATACCTGGCGACCCATTACGTTTAAATGCATTTTTCCAGATTTTCTTAACTGTCATTGTTAAACGATCATAGGTAACCTGGTAAATTAATTCTAAGACTGAATGTACCATGATTGCAATTGGCCGCAATACATTTGATGGGAATTTGATCCAATACAAGTCCCATCCTACATTTTTTCTTGTTTGAGAAGCTGTTTCACAATAGGGAAGAAAAGACTATCACATCTCCTGTTTCATGCCGACTTAAAGAATAAAAATAGTTTATACTTGTCAGAGTGGGATGTACACATTTTTTCAAGTTATTTGGCTGGTTTAGATCTTGAAAGGAAAAAAGGTTTGTTTACAGTTTGAGCACAAACCACTTCAGCAGAACTGATGCGGTCTCACAGCTGGAACTGAAAGCTGCCAAACTGGCTGAGTGTTTCTTGCAGACACTTTCTCGTTTCTCTTGTTCTCACATGTATAAGAGCCGAAAACTCAAAGTGTGCCTGACAGTCCCTTAAATAACTTCAGACAGTCGCAGTGGAACTGAAACTCTCTGTGTGAGATGACTGCTCCTTTCAGCATCTCAGAGTCACGCTGCTTCTGTTCGCCACTAACTAATTTTAATAAAAGCTCACCACAAAAGACGCTAAATTCTGAAGTCTCTCTGCATAGAAAAAAAACGATATATGTAACCTACACTTAGACCTAGAACCGTTTCATTTGCACACACTGTCTGTGTTGTTATAGCGCCTGATTCACTAAAGGAAATCATATTATGCTGCAAACATGGGCACTGAAATTTGTACAGGGCAGTTTGCAACAGTGCAGAAAAGTGTGTGTACTGCAGACAGAGAAACCAACGTTCAGTCAGGACCACTTCGTCAAGTATATTGTTTATTATCGTTGTTGACAATAAAAGCATTGTTAGTGTTGGCGGTATGGTTCTGTTCTGGGCAAGAACTCCCCACGTCTGTCCATGCACCCATGCCTGGACAGAGCGGGGAGAGCAACAAGTCAACATGGGGTACAGAATGGAACCAGTATGCATACGTAATTACAAATTCACAATATACAAGTGTAGACAATACATGACAAAAAAAAGGTGGAGTTGGGGTTGGAGGAGGGAGTTTTGATTGCGAGCAGCGATGCGATTAGAAGAAATGCTGAAGAATGGGAATTTAAATGGCCGCAGTGATAAGTGCCGAAACTGGATTGGTACACATCAGGAACAGTTGGCTATCAGCTGATGCGAGCTTGACTGACGTGGTCTGCCTGAACTGATGCGATGCTCGATATTTGGTAAGACTTTATAATAAAGTTCCACAAGTTAAAATGAGTTAATCTCTACCTTATTATTAACTAACTATTATAAGCAAATATAAACTAACTTTTAATTTAACTGAGTATTTAACTGAATGCATTCTGAACATACGTTAAAAACAATAAACAATAGAATTTTTATGAGAACAACCTAGAGAAATAAATGCTGTAAAAAAAAAAATATGATACCTATTGCATTATATTGAATGGGGGAAAAAAGTCAGTAAGATTTTTTTTTAATACTTAATTTTAAAAATAAATGTTTCAACAAATATTAAAATATTAAGCAGCACACACGTTTTTAAAATTGGTAACAATAAGAAAAGTTATAATGATTTCTGAAGGATCATGTGACACTGAAGACTGGAGTAATGATGCTGAAACTTCAGCTTTTACATCACAGGAATAAATTATATTTATAATTAAAAAAATACATTAAAATAGCAGTTATTTTAAACTGTAATAACATTCCACAATATATTACAGTTTTTTCTTTATTTTTGATCAAATAAATGTAGACTTGGCCTATACTGTATATATATACACACACATACAGGTCTGTTAATGGAATGAGGAAAAAAGACAAATGAAGAGGAAAAGAGCTGCAGTACAGATGTACAGTTCCAAGCAAAGCAAACGAGACAAACAGGAAATGATGACGGGCCACACAGGCCTGTGGCAGCACTCACCCAGCAGGGGTCGAAGCTCCCATGAAGCACACTTACACACTACTGAGAGTGACTCAAGACCTAAATGACTTTGAAATAGTAGTTTGTCAAGCTGCTCATATTTTAAACTACAGTCAAGCTATTCTGCTAAATGAGTAGTCAGCTACACTGCAACTTACTAACAGCCACATTGAAGCTATTTAAGGGAACTAATGCAACTTTGCAATATGACACATTAAACTTAACATTTAACCAACAACCAATACATCTAGAAAACACAGTATTTTAAAGAGAACCCATTATTCTTTTGTTACATTTTCAACTTTCTTTAGTGTTATGTTGCTGTTTGAAATGCCACTGTGAAATGTCCTGCACAAGATGTGCTTCCGAAGGTGGTTCTTCTTGACTGTCAGTATTGGACTCATTGACCCTGTCCCAAATAGCACCCTAAACACTCGCGGCCTTCTTCGTGGCGCAGCGCTGCTGTGGAGCTTGCTTCAGTGCGGTTTCAGCAAAAGTGTGCATCGAGGGCGCATATCGACCAAAGGGGGCATCTGTGGTATTGATGCTGAAAATGTGAAAATGTCGTAGTGATGTTCTGAAAATGACAAATGGGACACCCTATGGTAACGGACACGCGCACATGGCAGCCATTGATAGTCCACAAGAACAAAGGTGCATATGAAGTGTGCCATTTGGGACAGTACCATTATACGGAAAAACTGACGCCATAGTTAGCGAAATTATAGTGTTTACAGTGACTCAGAAAGCTTCCGAATATGATTTTGCCGGTTATTTTAAGGGGCGTGACATTTCCGACACATTAAGCAGACGACCAATCACAACAGACTGGGGCTAGCTGTGATCAATCAGAGCAGACTACACTTTTCAGAAGTCAGGTTTTAAAGAAGCTGAAACTAAAACAGAGCATTCAGACAGAGGGTGAAAACAGGTGCTGCAACAATGTAAATTATAAGAAAAAGAATGTTTTTAAACATTAAATGATGCAAACGTATTCTAATAGACCCAATAAAAACAATTATGAACCTGTAAATGAACATAATAGGTGCCTTTTTTAAACATTTCGCTACGAAACAAGACATACAATGCAAAGCAGAGATGTAATGAAATTATTCTATGAATCTTTTTTGACCAGTTCATTTACATGAATCATCTAAAGTCAAATGAAAGGTATAGTATACAAGAGAGAAAATATATTTTAAAGGGGGGGTGAAATGTTGTTTCATGCATACAGAGATTTTTACACTGTTAAAGACTTGGATTCCCATGCTAAACATGGACAAAGTTTCAACAAAAAAAGTTGGAGTATTTCTGTGCCAAATATACTCCTTCCGATTTCTCATAAGTTTAAAGCAAATGAACACGCTGTGCTCGGCTTTAGGAAAGTCAACGGCTGCGTGCTGAAGTCACAGGGCTTCACGAAATCAACAATGCACCAAAGATGTGTGTTTTTGGTTGTCAGGGCAAGACAACCCTGCACAGCTTCCCAAAGAACCCAGCGTTAATGGGACAGTGGATGGAGTTTGTTTTTACGGAGCAGCAACGGAGTTGTGCAAGTGTTTTTGTTTGTTCCCTGAATTTCGGCGACAATGGTTTATGAACAAGCCCCAGTTCAACGCCGGATTTGTAGCTCGTCTAATGCTGAAAGATGGAGCAGTTCCAGTGATTAAGGTTCACGGTCGTGCGTTGGAAGCAGGCGGTGAGTAAAACTGCTTCAAATGTCTTTGTGTTGTTAGCTATTGACTCGTTCATTCAAATGTGCAACTATTTCATTGTTTTTCTATGTAAACACGCACTAGTCTGATTTGCAAAACCATTCCGCTTGCTACTGCTAATATTAAAGGGGTGGTAAAGCACACTCTTTCGAAGGCTTGATTGTGTTTGTGGGGTGCACTGTAACGTGTTCATGCTTCGTTTTTAAAAAAAATGCAGTATTTTTCATATATTTGACCTTTATTCTACACTGCTCTGTCCCTCCTTGTAAAAACGGTCTGATGGTTTCCGGATTCTGTGAAGCCAGTCCCTCAAAAATACGCAATGGGCTCTGATTGGTTAGCTGGCCCAGTGTGTTGTGATTCGCTAACCGCCTAGTAAAACATTTCTCGAAAGCGTCACGCCCCTTACCTCTACAGGTAGCCTCAGGCTAGTAGCCTGGGCTTTGTGTACAATAGACCCAGAATCAGACCCAGACAATTTTAGTGAAGATGATCGAGCAGAACCTGTTCAGTCCTCAAGAGTAAAGACTGCGGATCTATAGTGATCGCTCCTGAATGGCACTGTTACTTTTGTATTTTTAGAACGATTATAGCCAAATATCTGTCGCAAGAACGGACACTAAACATAGTAGCCAAATCAAACACAGAACCATGTTTAGCATGCCTGTAGATAAACAATACATAAAAGCTCTAATCAAAGAATCATTTACACTAATGCCAAGTTCGCTGTTGAGATTTTAAACAGTTTGTAACGTTAGGGGTTTGTCGGATAACGTTAAGTATGAATGAGCATTTAACAGACTGGTTTGCAGAGCCAAACAGCGCTGTCATGTCTACTTCCTTGCTACAACGTAGGCTACAATTAACAACACGAACTATTACAGGAAAACACATCGACGAAAAATAAATCACACTTACAGGTTGTAGCCCGTACTCGCGAAGATTGTGGAAGCTTTCCTCCGCGAATGTGCCGCGGTAGCCGCGCGTGCCCGCCTCTCTCGTGCAGCTGAAGGCTCATGTATTGCAAATACAGATGAATATTGTCCATTATGTCACATTTTCCGATCTTCTCCTCCGACCCCTGTCTGTCTCGTGCTTTGATTTATGATGGGCAGCATATATCCGATGCAAATGCGATCGTGTTCCCCTCATGTCTCTTACACACATGAATATGACGTTGTATGTTAAACGCACTGCAACGCACCCCCATCCCTAGGAAGGCTGAAGAAAGTGGACCTGCAATCCGGATGAAAATAACAGCGTTTCGTCGGCATTGTCAACAGCACTCCAGCCTACTAACTATACCACAACTATTCCCCGCGGCGATACAAAATGGCCCCCCCTTATTTCATATTCTCGGAGGAGGTGTTTATGTAAATATTGGGCCTGGTGATGTCAGCACACCCTGGGTGAATGTGTAGTAGTCCCTACCGGCCGTTTGCTGTAGTCCTTAGAAATCGATTTCTTTATAAGCAAATATCTCCCTTTGCTTTAAACTTTGAACGTTGTAACTTTGAAGATGTTGTTTATGCTCAAACAGCAACATTACACACTAGCTAAAGTTAGAAAAGTGAAATCGTGGTTTACCACCCCTTTAAATCGCATACTGTCCATAAACCAAATTATGTCCTCATAAACCACGAGTAAACACACACAAATGTTGCAAAACTCGTGCATGACAAGCCGCTAAGTTACAGTTACAGTACATACCATTGAGACGTCCTGCTGTAGTCATCGTTGCTGCTTCTCCTGTTCAATTTCAGCCTCTAGATCTGATTCTGGATCATAAATGTATGGATAAATCTGATTGATCTCCATGGTTTATTTAGGATAACGTTTTTTTTCCACATTTAAGGATGTCACAGCTTTCAGACGCTCTCAATGCAATTAACCCTTTTTCGCTCAGAAAGACTCGGTACAGCCTATCATTCTTTTATAAATATAATAAAATTAAAGACTTTTCGGAAATATGAAGGATGCGATACTACTCTATAGGCACTCAAGATTGACATGAGATTGACTGAAACCCCCCCTTTAAGGGAGTGTAAGCTTCAGTTCTCTCAGTTGAAGAGCTGTATTTGCAATACAATGTGTCATAAAAAGTAGCGTTTAGCTTAGTTTATGTTATTTAAATGAACAGTCAAAGACAGCCCCATAATTAGCTACAGAGCTAAATTTCATTTGCAGTCCCTGGCAGGAGAGACTAAAACACATAACATAACTAACTAAAACATTCATCAGCAATAAGATGTATAAAAAGCTACACTAATAATCTTGGTCGGAAAAAGCAGCTCATTATTGGAAAAAAAACTATTCTGTTTTTTAACCAGCTACTGAAAAATATAGTACAGTTCGCAGTGTTACTGGATCGCTGGATCTCAAGAACTCTAACCACGACCTGAGCATGCAGCTCTAACAAGGGCCGTCTGCCAACATCTGGCAGACCTTCAAAACCCACAAAACATTCAAACCACTCCGTCTGAGTCATTTCAAAAGGGAGTTTATGGCCCATTATCGTGTTCCTTTTCCCTCCTGCAAACCTGAGGCGGCGTAAGACGCAGAGCAATCAGGAAGTTAAACTTTGACCCTTGAACAAGGAATGCATGAATGAAGGTGAAGGAGCAGCATATAAAGCTCTGGTGAGAGTCCGTCGAGTCTCAGAGATTTCCCTTTCAGCCCTGTATGCACCGTTGTGCACAGACATGTTTGTTAAAACTCAAGATGCTTTTTAAACAATGAGGTAGTGACAGATTAGACTTATTTGTTTTTGTTTTTAGAGTGTTTGATTATTTTGAGTGAGCGTTTTAGAGTGTCCGATTATTTGGAAGATTATGGCTATTCAAATCATAATTACCCGCATCTACATACGCTATTGTAAAGCTGCTAGGGCTTGGTGTTTTTCCAAGCTATTTTAGGCTATTCTTTGTTCATAACAGTCGTGCATACTCATGCAAACATAGCCCTTATTAGGTTAGAAATGCCTAAATAGGATCAATTAGTCTCAGACAGTCAGTTGCTTTTCTGCTATCCGCAAGATGCCAGGAAAAAAAAGGAGTGGGGAGGGGTGTGAAAGACGAGAGATTGTGGGAAAGAAGATGATGAATGTAAAGGACCAAAGTTCAACTCAGATACTCTTACTATAACTGAAAGCAAAAGACAGACGCTGGGAAGCCCAACATTAACACTGGATAAGAGCTAATGTCATACTAGAGCACGGCAATGTCTTAATAATCATTCATATATGTTCAATATTGAAATAATATGAATACATATACAATATACAGTGAGGAAAATAAGTATTTGAACACCCTGCTATTTTGCAAGTTCTCCCACTTAGAAATCATGGAGGGGTCTGAAATTGTCATCGTAGGTGCATGTCCACTGTGAGAGACATAATCTAAAAAAAAAATCCAGAAATCACAATGTATGATTTTTTAACTATTTAATTGTATGATACAGCTGCAAATAAGTATTTGAACACCTGAGAAAATCAATGTTAATATTTGGTACAGTAGCCTTTGTTTGCAATTACAGAGGTCAAACGTTTCCTGTAGTTTTTCACCAGGTTTGCACACACTGCAGGAGGGATTTTGGCCCACTCCTCCACCAGATCTTCTCTAGATCAGTCAGGTTTCTGGCCTGTCGCTGAGAAACACAGAGTTTGAGCTCCATCCAAAGATCCTCTATTGGGTTTAGGTCTGGAGACTGGCTAGGCCACGCCAGAACCTTGATATGCTTCTTACAGAGCCACTCCTTGGTTATCCTGGCTGTGTGCTTCGGGTCATTGTCATGTTGGAAGACCCAGCCTCGACCCATCTTCAATGCTCTAACTGAGGGAAGGAGGTTGTTCCCAAAATCTCGCAATACATGGCCCCGGTCATCCTCTCCTTAATACAGTGCAGTCGCCCTGTCCCATGTGCAGAAAAACACCCCCAAAGCATGATGCTACCACCCCAATGCTTCACAGTAGGGATGGTGTTCTTGGGATGGTACTCATCATTCTTCTTCCTCCAAACACGTTTAGTGGAATTATGACCAAAAAGTTCTATTTTGGTCTCATCTGACCACATGACTTTCTCCCATGACTCCTCTGGAACATCCAAATGGTCATTGGCAAACTTAAGACGGGCCTTGACATGTGCTGGTTTAAGCAGGGGAACCTTCCGTGCCATGCATGATTTCAAACCATGACGTCTTAGTGTATTACCAACAGTAACCTTGGAAACGGTGGTCCCAGCTCTTTTCAGGTCATTGACCAGCTCCTCCCGTGTAGTTCTGGGCTGATTTCTCACCTTTCTTAGGATCATTGAGACCCCACGAGGTGGGATCTTGCATGGAGCCCCAGTCCGAGGGAGATTGACAGTCATGTTTAGCTTCTTCCATTTTCTAATGATTGCTCCAACAGTGGACCTTTTTTCACCAAGCTGCTTGGCAATTTCCCCGTAGCCCTTTCCAGCCTTGTGGAGGTGTACAATTTTGTCTCTAGTGTCTTTGGACAGCTCTTTGGTCTTGGCCATGTTAGTAGTTGGATTCTTACTGATTGTATGGGGTGGACAGGTGTCTTTATGCAGCTAACGACCTCAAACAGGTGCATCTAGTTTAGGATAATAAATGGAGTGGAGGTGGACATTTTAAAGGCAGACTAACAGGTCTTTGAGGGTCAGAATTCTAGCTGATAGACAGGTGTTCAAATACTTATTTGCAGCTGTATTATACAAATAAATAGTTAAAAAATCATATATTGTAATTTCTGGATTTTTTTTTTAGATTATGTCTCTCACAGTGGACATGCACCGACGATGACAATTTCAGACCCCTCCATGATTTCCAAGTGGGAGAATTTACAAAATAGCAGGGTGTTCAAATACTTATTTTCCTCACTGTATGTAAGGAATAATGTACAGTCAGTTGGTCTATATAGCAAAATATGTTTTTTTTCACTCCAAAAGCCTTTGTTATGCCATAAAAGAGTGGCTGTACATTATCCTGCTTATTGTACAACTACTCACCAAATAAATAAATAAATATTAAAATATCAATACATAAATATTGATTTGAGATTATATGTGAGAAAAAGTCTGTGGAGTGATATGAGACATCAAATGTCGTGTGCTTGAGACAATGGTTAATTATATCCCGAATGTGGCAATTGACCAATCAGAATTAAAGTATTCAAGAGAGATGTGAAATAAAACATGATACTCAAATTATTAATTTCTAAAGTAATGCTTGGTGCCTAAACTTAGCAAAAAGTAATAATTTAGTCACTTCCAGGATTATTATCGTTACCTATTAAAAACATTTTTTTGTTAATTGAAATAAAGCTGAAATAAAATAAAATATAAATGTTAGATGAAAACATTTAAAATGAATTGAAAAAATCTTAATAACTTGGAAATAACTTAAGCTAAAGTAAAACTAAAAAATGTATTACACCTAAAAAGTGATATTTTAAAAATAAAAGAAAAATGGCAAAAGAAAAAATAAATGTAATTGGAATTAAAATGAAAACTGAAAATGTAAAAATAAAAGCTAAATTCAAAATATTAATAAAATCACACTGGAATGCTGGATGATTTGTGCAGTCATGGTTGTGATAAAGTCATGAGGGAGAAAATAGTCACCATAAGAAGGTCTTCACTCAGTACTTCTGTCTTCTCTGCTCTGTGGACAGAAAAAGGAAAAAGTGTTTGGTTATATGGACAGACTACATAATGAGCAATGCTTCATGTGCTTTCTGACGTTCTTCAGCTTGACTGTGAAAGCAGGTTAGGCCAGTATCTCTATAAAAAGAAAAGACATTCATGCAAGAACAAGGCTTGATGCAGGATTTGCAAAAAATTATTAAATCATTATAAACATCAGCCACTCAAAGCATCCATTGCAGTTCAATATTCTAAATTAAAAACCATTAATTTGTGTCAACAAACTTTTTTGCCACACTTCACAAGAAAAAAATCTACTTCCAGCCTTCTGCATTCCACATCGTTTGTTATGGCAACATCAGTAAAGGGGGCGGGGCTGCTGATGCTTTACACACTCTAGTCAGCAAAAGAGGGTGGAGCTTCATAAATAATGAGTAGAGAATCCCTTTGACCAGAGACCATAAAACTAATCACAAATTATGCCACGTGGACATTATACAATCTGAACGTTCACATGGCATGATCTGTGATACTTTCAGCATTTACATTTATTAATATAAAGTTACGTGTAACAATTATGTGTGTTATTTTGACTACACAGCTAAAAAAAGAAAATGTGTTTTACAGTGAAAAAAGTCTGTTCACACCAAGGACAATAACTATAACAATAACAGTAAAGATATAGTTCTAAAAGTCATTCTAAATATAAAAGAATAGCAGAGATTGTAACCGTAACGATAACAAATCACTTCCAGAATGATTTTTTCCAGCTGATGAACAATAAAAAACATTGAGAGCCAATCAGAATTCATCCTGCTTTTAGGAGCTCGATCATTTAAAGTGGCAGACGACAAAACTGCAGCATGTGCTTATAATAAACATAACAATATTGTCCGCTGGTACGCTAATATGGATATCGTTTTAGTTATTATAGTTATTGCCCTTGATGTAAACAAAGCCCAACCCCTGAAAAACAACCCCACACCATAATCCCCCAATGCTCCTGGCAACTGCCAGACTCCAAACTCAATTGGAGAATTGGTCACTCCAGAGAACACGTTTCCACTGCTCTAGAGTCCAGTGGCTCCGCTTTACACCACTGCATACGACGCTTTGCATTGCACTTGGTGATGTAAGGCTTGGATGCAGCTGCTCGGCCATGGAAACCCATTCCATCAAGGGGGGGGGGGGGGGGGTTATTACAGCTCAGACAACATATACTTAAATGTTTATCACTTTTAGCATAGTTTTATGTACCTTCAAATGGTTTCCTGTAAAATGACACCAAAATTGTATTTAGACCACTGTACACTCACCTAAAGGATTATTAGGAACACCATACTAATACTGTGTTTGACCCCCTTTCGCCTTCAGAACTGCCTTAATTCTACGTGGCATTGATTCAACAAGGTGCTGGAAGCATTCTTTACAAATGTTGGCCCATATTGATAGGATAGCATCTTGCAGTTGATGGAGATTTGTGGTAGGGCTGGGCGATATATATCGTGAGATTGTTATGCGCATCTCATCAGTAAAGCCGGTTAATTGATTAGTAGTAAATCGCCTTCACCTGCTTTCAGATGGAGCGGCATTTACTACAAAGAGCCGTAGTTAACTGACAAGCTGAGCCATATCGCATTAATTATCGCTGGCGATACGTCCCCGATATTAATGCGATATGGCTCAGCTTGTCAGTTAACTACGGCTCTTTGTAGTAAATGCCGCTCCATCTGAAAGCAGGTGAAGGCGATTTACTACTAATCAAGGAACCGGCTTTACTGATGAGATGCGCATAACAATCTCACGATATATATCGCCCAGCCCTAATTTGTGGGATGCACATCCAGGGCACGAAGCTCCCGTTCCACCACATCCCAAAGATGCTCTATTGGGTTGAGATCTGGTGACTGTGGGGGCCATTTTAGTACAGTGAACTCATTGTCATGTTCAAGAAACCAATTTGAAATGATTCGAGCTTTGTGACATGGTGCATTATCCTGCTGGAAGTAGCCATCAGAGGATGGGTACATGGTGGTCATAAAGGGAAACAATGCTCAGGTAGGCCGTGGCATTTAAACCATGCCCAATTGGCACTAAGGGGCCTAAAGTGTGTCAAGAAAACATCCCCCACACCATTACACCACCACCACCAGCCTGCACAGTGGTATCAAGGCATGATGGATCCATGTTCTCATTCTGTTTACGCCAAATTCTGACTCTACCATCTGAATGTCTCAACAGAAATTGAGACTCATCAGACCAGGCAACATTTTTCCAGTCTTCAACTGTCCAATTTTGGTGAGCTCGTGCAAACTGTAGCCTCTTTTTCCTATTTGTAGTGGAGATGAGTGGTACCCAGTGGGGTCTTCTGCTGTTGTAGCCCATCCGCCTCAAGGTTGTGCGTGTTGTGGCTTCACAAATGCTTTGCTGCATACCTCGGTTGTAACGAGTGGTTATTTCAGTCAAAGTTTCTCTTCTATCAGCTTGAATCAGTCGGCCCGTTCTCCTCTGACCTCTAGCATCAACAAGGCATTTTCGCCCACAGGACTGCCACATACTGGATGTTTTTCCCTTTTCACACCATTCTTTGTAAACCCTAGAAATGGTTGTGCGTGAAAATACCAGTAACTGAGCAGATTGTGAAATACTCAGACCGGCCCATCTGGCACCAACAACCATGCCACGCTCAAGATTGCTTAAATCACCTTTCTTTCCCATTCTGACATTCAGTTTGGAGTTCAGGAGATTGTCTTGACCAGGACCACACCCCTAAATGCATTGAAGCAACTGCCATGTGATTGGTTGATTAGATAATTGCATTCATGAGAAATTGAACAGGTGTTCCTAATAATCCTTTAGGTGAGTGTGTGTGGGTATGGGAAGCTTTTCAATTTGGGTAGGCCAAATCCAGGCAGAAATGGTCCCAGAGTAATTTAGTGTAAATAAGTTACTTTGTGTAAAACAAATGCCAAAGTGATGCATATCTCCAGAAAGCAGACATTCTAAGCTTTCAAATGGTACCACATATGAGCTCCTCCACAGACATTTAAAATGTAAAGTATATACTTGATTATTTTATTCCGGACCGCAGAGTTTAAGAGGTTAAAGTTAGTAATTTTGTTGTGTTTGTCATTTTTTTAACATATGCCTTTAAAAATATGTCTATATAGTTTTTTTATTAATTTTTATTTCAGTTTAAGTTTTTTTTTTAGCACCAAGTTAAACTGAATGAAAATGGGAAATGTTGCCTTGTCAACTAGCTGAAATAAAAAAATATATTCATTTAATTTATTTGAGTCCAAGTAACAAAAGTTTTTATGTTTTAGTTTCAGTTATAATAATAACAACAACAACCATTTCTTAAATAATAATAATAATACTAATAATTAAGCCTTCAAAAACTAGGAGCAGATAGTATTGCTGGAGAAACTGGCTGTAGGGCTGAGTGTGTTAAAACTGCTGAGCCAGCAGTGAAGATCAGTCTGAACCAGAGGTATTTTAATTTAAAAAAAAATTAATTAATTAAAAATACAAAAACATTAATCTTTTTTATAGCATAGAATCTTTAACACCTCACAACCAGCACAACTGCTATTTATGTCTACAACTTTCATGTGATGGCACCAACTGACACAGACAATCCATCAGGGTAAAATGACCTTTCTCAAGGGCACTGTGGTGATTATTTTGGTTCAGTAGCTCAATATTAAATGTCACAGACATTATTTTATTTCTAAAAGAGAGAAACAGTCCACATTCAGTACAGAAAACTTAGATAAAAGCCACAAAACTGTTCATGTAACAAGAGAAAATATCCCTAAGATCCCGTTACACAGGCTGAGAATGACCTCACATTGTGCAGGAGGGAATTTTTAGATTTCCATCAATACTGAATTAGCATTGATCTTGTGTTCAGCCGATGCATATCGGGTTGAGAAATACCACGGCTAACATTTCACATACATTCAAAGTTGAAAATACAGCATACCATCACCCAACTAACATGTTTAGACTTTAGACACTATTATAAAGATCAATGAAGATCTAAGCTTTAGCCCATCAAAATGTCCTTCAGGGACCAGGATTGATCTTGGAAGTCTGAAATATCTCTAAGTAATCTGATTCAGAGTACAAGACAAAGTGTATCATGTAATGAGCAATGTATTCTGTGATCACGTTGAAGCAGAATATGTTTGGTGGTAGCCTTAAATTTAAATATAACATCTAATCAAGACCTTCGCAGCTTTTGAGCCCACAAAATAAGAGATGCCTCTGTTAGGTGGTATTTTGTTACCCAACAAAACTACAAACCGCTTGTCCTAGAATCCAGCTCCAGCTCTCAGTGGAGACACTCCCAGCTAACAAAAAATATTTTTGTTTTCAACTAAAAACTGCAAACTTGTTATGCATTTTTATGCGTTTTGGTCGTTCATTTACACGATGATGCCATTTGGGGGTCTGACAAACGCAAACTTTTGAAAACGGGGAAAATAGCACAAACTTTGATAAAGTTATTGACAAACATATTATTTTAGCTATATTTCTTATCAATAGTTTGTGTTAGTTACCAATAACTAGTTTGTGTTAGGTATCAATAGTTACCCTCGCCACCTTTTTAAACAAAATAAACCACGTTTATTTTTTTTTATTTTATTATTTATTGCTCCATCAAATGTTCAATACAAACATATCCATTTTTTCTGCAATCATACACTATGGGAGTAGTGAAAAGCACATTTTTTCTTAAGGTGAGCGTTTAGCCCTGTTGTACCCTACATTGCTGTTGTGTAAATGTACCCTAAGAATGTTTTGTGTTCCCGTTAAATTATGAAAACATTATTTCTGAATAGGAATGCTACTTTTGAAACGTCTCTGAACATTCTGAAACAAGTAAAAACATTTAAAAAACGTTGAATGAATGAGCGTTTAACTAAAATGCTATGTATAAATAACGTTTTTGTGCTAATGTTTTGAGAACATTATTAAAGACCAGAAAACTTTGAATGAATGTTTATTGCGTTACTGAAAGAACGTTGAGAGAACTTTGAGAAAACCTTGCCAGAAAGTGTGCCAACTTTCTATGAACTTTCTGTTAGCTGGGCTGTTGTTAGATCAACTGCTAAGATCAATATATAATAAAACTTTAGACAGAGTGACTCTTGCCATGATTTGCATTTGACCAGCTCATTGAACATCTGTTTTTTTGGTTTCAGGAAAAGAAGGAAATTCAATGTTCATCAGCATGGTTAAAAAAAGCATAAGTATCCTGTATCTAAAAGGACAGTTTTGATGGGTAGAGCCCTGCAGTCTGGACATTTTGTGTGGTTCTATGCATTTAAACAATGACATTCAGAAACACAAAATTAGCAAGAAATTACCCGATTATAGAAATTAGCCACGGATGGTCAACAGAGTACAATGTTTTGGATGCAATTGTGTATTTTATTCCATTTCTGATTTGCATCCGATACATGAAATGCTAGATTTTTACATTTTCTAAGTTACGCACAAAAGTTTAAAACTTTTTTTAACACAAGTATCACTAAAGACGCAGGCTATCTCCTACAATATCAATGACTAAAAGCTATCACAGTAAAATAAATATGAGCAACTTTATTACTTTTCTATAAGCAACTATAGCAATTATAGCATATAGCAACTTTATTTATCAGGGAAGACAGAGCAATTCCATTGCATTTCAATCATTGTAAAATCTCTGACAGTGTATCCTTAGAAGCAGAGGCAAAACCATCTGTATCAAAACGTGGCGTCTCTCTGGCCTGGAAAGCCGCCATGAAAGCTGGCCCGACTATTATACCTCCGACTCTGGATTACCCCGGATCTGCATTCTGCATCAGACGCACTGATAGATTGTGACAAGCGAGTGATGAATCTACCAGCTGCCTGGGATGTTCAACTCTGAGATGAAGAGTGAATCTAAATAAAGACATTGTAAAAACAACGCCTTGGCACAAAAGCAATATGAAAATGTTTACGCAAAAAGAAAAGGCTCAATATGAACATAATGGAAAGCATCTAAGATATTTTGACCTAACTTAACCTTTTCACCCATGTACGAGTAAATATGCAAGAGAAGGCAACTTATGACTGTCATCCTCTGACAGGCCCTTGAAAAATCTCTGCAGGGAAACCAGTCGAGCGAACTCAAAGTTCCACTTGCTGTTTCTGAGTGAGTTTGTTCCTTGAGAAATGCAGCAATCAACAGAATGCTTCTGTATTCAGCAAAAAGGCTAGCAACAATAAGCAACTTCAATATTTATCGATACTGAAATATCTGAAACGGCTCCTTTTCTGCAGTATCGATACACCGATCCCAGTTGCACATTCTCACTCTCGCTTCTCTCCGACAGCGAATTGACACATACCCGCCTGCTCTCGTCTCATTAGCTCCAGGTGAATAGTGCTTAGTTGTATTGCGCAACATTTTACTCATTCACGCAGGTTTCGCACTCACACCAAAAGCGTGCATACCAATGATCTATAATCATAAAGCCGCCTCTCAAACAGCTTGCATTGTGAGTACCAAATTGACTTCTTTATCGGGGTTATTGCGCTTAAATGGTCAAATACAGACAAAATTATGTCAAAATGCCCATCTTGGCGAGTATTCAGGTAAACACAGTCAGTTTGGGAACGTAAAGAGTTAAAGCATGTTGTCTAACCATATATTGGATCGGTGCAGCTCTTAAAGTGACAGCAGCCTAATAATCCTGCTGCTGTCTGTCATGTTAATCAAAGAACAAAACATTTTTGTAATTGTTTTGTAAATTTAGTTCAGTTTCAAATTAAGCCGTCCTGTGCTGTGTGTAAGCTATTGCAGCAAAATTACCCAAATTATAAAAAAATGGTTATCAGCTGATATTTACTATTTAATTAAGGGCACTTGTTTCCAACTACTTTTTGATTTTAGATTAAATTTACATGAACATTTCATTTTTTGTTGGAAGTTCCCTATTATGACATATATTGGAGTCAAACCGCTTCTCAAACAAGAACAAATTTAGGGCGGGGAATTGTTTGGATGGTCGTGGTTTGCTATCGGTGGATCTCATGTGAGTGACAGCTTGATCCTGCCCTCACACCAGTAAACATGTCATCAGAGAAGAGATGGAGGGATGGAGGGGACGTTTTCCTTAAATAAGGACATGCACGGATTAATCATTTATAATAAATACTGCTATATTCCATAAAAAACAACGGTCAATTTAGATTCCATCATGATTTTAAAAGCGAATTCCTATAATAATGGTCCTAGCCTATACCACAGGAACCTTCTCATCTTAACTTTCTCATTATTCACTCATTTTAAATCCATATTTTATAATACTGTACATTTTGTTGTGATGCCTTAATTCACTTAAGCTTAACATTATTTTGAAATTGACAAAAAATGAAGTGACAAATAATAGTTTTATATTGTCCACAGAAGTTTTTCAATATATTGGTGAATTCCTAATTGTTAAATGAGCAAAATCACAGTGCTACTCATTTATAGGAGCTAGCTTAGCCTAGTAAAATGTCCCTTACTAACTGCTACAGAGGTATACAGAATTATCCAACAGAAGATAATTCTATTTCACCAAAATGTCTATTCACACTGTCAAACTGTCAAATCGATGGAAAATTAAATACATGATCAAACAGAATGTGTAGTTTATTACTTTAACCACATCAGACCTTAATTTTGCTCTGTACACTTCGGTTTATCGCAGTTCAGTCCTGCGCGCGCGTGCACACAGTGGCACTCCCAACTTTAGTGTGCATTTTTACACGAATCATATAGAAATATTCAAGACAATCAGTATATAACATACTAACCTTCCAACAGTCTGGTTGGCGAGCTGTTTCATGCGGTTGAACTGCTTCTTCATCTTGATTCTTCTTCATCCACAACATATAAAACTTTGAGAAGTCGCCGTTTTATCAAACTGACACCCGCACGCGCGACGCTCCCATTGTGCGCGCTCAACTGGATCCGTACCTGAGAATCTGTGTCATTTACTGCTCATAATCACTTATAAACCGTGCGTCAAGCTTGTTCCTTTCTGTTCTCATCCTCTCGATTTCAGTTTGAGTCTGTGAGCAGCAGTAACACTGAGGAAATAGGAAGTGCAGTTCACTTCCCTATTGTGGAGCACAGTGGGTTGACACATGACACCTTGACCCAAGTAGTCAGATTAAACTGGATGCTTACCACTCTGGTTCATACAATCAAAGGATAATCATATTATAGGCCAAGATTAATGATAACTTGAGGTTGTTTATTGCGTGGAATTGTAACGTGCAAATAATAGGCTAATTCACGACCTTTGTGATCATTGTGTGTAGCCTAATAAAGAAACATTATTTATTTTTCACTGTAATAGCGCCATCTTCAGTCCAAAGCGGAATAGCTGATAAAGCTCATAAATCTGCACATGGTCACTAAAACCCTAGTATTGAATATTTAAAAGTTGAGCCAATACAAAAAAAAAAAAAAATATATATATATATATATATATATATATATATATATATATATATATATATATATATATATATATATATATATATATATATTATAGGCTATTAACACCAGTGGTGCAGATTGGGCATAAACCTAGGAGTGGTTTAGAAGAAAAGTGAAAATAAATGAGAAAATAACAAAGAAAGTGGAAATAAATGGTGATCTCAATCCAATAGTCAAATGCATGCTTAATTGTATGTTGTTTGGGTCATTGGTTCACATTCACTTTCAACTATAATGAATATATAAAGTATATCAAGTCTGCATCTAAATGATGGGTTGTAAAGTACTGGCAGTCTGAATGATTGATAAATGGCTGTGTAATGCACAGATTAAGCTCTATAGCTATAAGAAGATAAACTGTAAACTTGAATGTCCGAATATTACAAAAAACAAAAAAGCTATTTGACATAGCAATTCAAAAAAGAAAAAAAATGAATATTAAAATTAATTCATTAATGTTATACTAACATACAAGAACACTAAATATACAATAAAATATATGACATGGGTTTACTTTTCGGTCTGTTGGAGGCCCTGTCCCAAATGGCATCGTAAACACTCACGGTCTTCCTACAAGTCTGCACTTTTGTGACCTAACGCCACTTTCACTGTCAGGTTCAGTTGCGTCGCTTCACTGCCATTCACAAATCCTCTCCCGTGGCCTCATGGGATAGTAAAGTGTTCATCGTATGCGCACTTCAGAATCTCGCCGGAAGTAGTAGGAGTAGGTCATCCTGGTATTTTTTGCCCTACTCTTTTATGAGTAGCCTACCGTGAATTCAAACTACTTCTGTCACATACTGTTTTTTGCCTACTTTACAGGTCCTTCTCAAAAAAATTTGCATATTGTGATAAAGTTCATTATTTTCCATAATGTAATGATAAAAATTAAACTTTCATATATTTTAGATTCATTGCACACCAACTGAAATATTTCAGGTCTTTTATTGTTTTAATACTGATGATTTTGGCATACAGCTCATGAAAACCCCAAATTCCTATCTCAATAAATTAGCATATTTCATCCGACCAATAAAAGAAAAGTTTTTTTAATACAAAAAAAGTCAACCTTCAAATAATTATGTTCAGTTATGCACTCAATACTTGGTCGGGAATCCTTTTGCAGAAATGACTGCTTCAATGCGGCGTGGCATGGAGGCAATCAGCCTGTGGCACTGCTGAGGTGTTATGGAGGCCCAGGATGCTTCCATAGCGTCCTTAAGCTCATCCAGAGTGTTGGGTCTTGCGTCTCTCAACTTTCTCTTCACAATATCCCACAGATTCTCTATGGGGTTCAGGTCAGGAGAGTTGGCAGGCCAATTGAGCACAGTAATACCATGGTCAGTAAACCATTTACCAGTGGTTTTGGCACTGTGAGCACGTGCCAGGTCGTGCTGAAAAATGAAATCATCTCCATAAAGCTTTTCAGCAGATGGAAGCATGAAGTGCTCCAAAATCTCCTGATAGCTAGCTGCATTGACCCTGCCCTTGATAAAACACAGTGGACCAACACCAGCAGCTGACATGGCACCCCAGACCATCACTGACTGTGGGTACTTGACACTGGACTTCAGGCATTTTGGCATTTCCTTCTCCCCAGTCTTCCTCCAGACTCTGACACCTTGATTTCCGAATGACATGCAAAATTTGCTTTCATCCGAAAAAAGTACTTTGGACCACTGAGCAACAGTCCACTGCTGCTTCTCTGTTGTCCAGGTCAGGCGCTTCTGCTGCTGTTTCTGGGTCAAAAGTGGCTTGACCTGGGGAATGCTGCACCTGTAGCCCATTTCCTTCACACGCCTGTGCACGGTGGCTCTGGATGTTTCTACTCCAGACTCAGTCCACTGCTCCAGGAATCGGTCCTTCTCCACAATCTTCCTCAGGGTCCGGTCACCTCTTCTCGTTGTGCAGCGTTTTTTGCCACACTTTTTCCTTCCCACAGACTTCCCACTGAGGTGCCTTGATACAGCACTCTGGGAACAGCCTATTCGTTCAGAAATTTCTTTCTGTGTCTTACCCTCTTGCTTGAGGGTGTCAATGATGGCCTTCTGGACAGCAGTCAGGTCGGCAGTCTTACCCATGATTGCGGTTTTGAGTAATGAACCAGGCTGGGAGTTTTTAAAAGCCTCAGGAATCTTTTGCAGGTGTAATTAGTTGATTCAGATGATTAGGTTAATAGCTCGTTTAGAGAAACTTTTCATGATATGCTAATTTATTGAGAAGCTGTATGCCAAAATCATCAGTATTAAAACAATAAAAGACCTGAAATATTTCAGTTGGTGTGCAAAGAATCTAAAATATATGAAAGTTACATTTTTATCATTACATTATGGAAAATAATGAACTTTATCACAATATATATATATATATATATATATATATATATATATATATATATATATATATATATATATATATATATATATATATATATATATATATATATATAGTCATGTTCAAATTATTAAATTATTAAAATAGTAATAGTTTCAAATGTGCTACTTTTTGTCTCCACTATTTGGTTAATCTTTAACTTTTCATTTTTGGTGGGAAAACAAATTTCCATTATTAAGTTACTGTTTCAGGTAGTTTTCTAAACTTGAGCTAGTTTTCCTTGTAATGTAACCAGGACACGCTGCAGCACAGGTTAAACTTTCTAATGTTTAAATAGTTTCAGGTATGTCTAAATTAGCTGAGTGCAGAAGCATGTTACATTTTTATCTCCGTCAGTATATTTTCTTTACCACTGGTCAACATTTTACATTTATCATTAGTCTTTTCAATCATCAATTGCCCTCAAAGGTCATTGAGCAATTTAATGCTTGCTTTCTGTCACTCAAATGATGAGTAGACAGCCTCCAAGATATTAGGACACAAGTATCAGAGAGACACACACACCTTGGAAAGAATGGATGAAGACAAAGTGGAACTTCACAACATGGAGAAAGCTTTGATGGACATGATGGGACAACATACTGTAAGACAACCAAACTTATTTGAGCAGGTCTTTCAGCCGTGTGTAGCTGAGCTGGTGGGGACCACCTTCTTTGTGTTCATCGGATGTGTGTCTGTCATTGAAAATGTGGAGGATGCCGGCAGACTCCAGCCTGCACTGGCTCATGGTCTCGCAGTGGCGGTACTGATCGCATGTATGGCAGAGATCAGGTGAGGAAAATATGTATTTTTGTCAATATACATACATACACACACATATTACATAAACACAAACTTACATGTTATATGCAGTGATTAATAATATATATATATATATATATATATATATATATATATATATATATATATATATATATATATATATATATATATATATATATATATATATATATATATATATATATATATATATATATATATATATATATATATATATATATATATATGTCTTATAAATATTAATCCACCGACCCACTGCACCACCAGAGATCACTGACTCTTTGAAAACCTTTGAAAACCCTGCAACTTTGGGGTGATGTGGCTTGGTTGATCTAGACCGGAGTCTGTTTGCTCCTGGGGGTTTGTCCCAGTCCTGGGAGTTGCTTTGGATAAAAAGCATCTGCTTATTGATGAATAATACAATGATCTTTCCCCTGAGACAGTGGTTCTCATTTCAATCCATCATTCACCATAGCCATCTACCTCTGTGGTGGAATGGAGCTGAAAATGGTGGCGCCGTACCTGATCTCTCAGCTTACTGGAGGTTTACTTGGTGCAGTCATGGCCAAGGTGAGATACATGTGACATTGAGACATGTTTTGCATGCAACATTAAATTCACCAGCCACACTTCAATGGATTTTACATTTTTCTTGCTTCCTTTTTAGGGAATGACCTCAAATGAGAAATATGCAAAAGCTCAAGGTGCGGCATTCACAGTTCTCCAGGCTGATGACCATATTTTGAAGGCATTATTTGGAGAAATTGCCATGACGTGTCTAGTTGCCATGGTGGTCTTACTGGGTGCAGTTAATGCCAAGAGCAAAAGTCCTTTGGTTCCATTTTTGGTGGGCTGCACAGTCATAATTAATGTGCTAGCAGGGTGAGTTCATTGATTATGTTATTCATCATTTCCTGTGTGGTCTGGAGATTAACATCTTTGGGTTTCAGGGGTGATGTGTCGGGTACGTGTCTGAATCCTGCAAGAGTGTTTGGTCCTGCAGTGCTCACCAACTATTGGACTCACCACTGGATCTATTGGGTGGGGCCCATTACTGGCGGCCTTATTGCTGCTGCATTAGTCAGGTGAGGCTCCACAGAAACAATTTAAATCCTCATTAACATCAGTTATTTTGGCAGAATTAAGAGATTGTCATTATGCCTTTTTTTTTCTCTCAGGTTGTTGCTCGGAGACAAGAATACCCGCCTACTGATGAAGTAACATTCAGTATACATCTTTCAAACAGACTTTCAATTTTTATTTTGCTAATTCTCCTTCACTTCTAGGTGCACAAGAATTTAAGTAATTATATAATGCTAATACACAGTTCTTTGCCAGCTATTAATCCAAGCTCAAAATATTCATTTGTAAATCCTGCTCACTGTGAAAATATGTGGAAAGGAAGTATTCATATTTAGAATTTTACATTTTAAATTGGGAAATTATGAAAATTGTTGATGTTGTAAAATTGAAAATATATGTTTTAGCAGTGTTAATTCTAATCTAATAAAATGAATGATATTACTTCATGTTCATACATGCACATTATTTTATGCTTTATGCTATCCATGTGTTGAAATGAATCAGTATAGATAATTAAATAAACCTCTTCAACACAGATGTCTCTTTTACATATTTCACATATTTGGAGAGCTCAGACAGTCCTTACTAAATATATAAAAACAAGTCCCATACATTTATATATAATAAAACCTATATACCAAAAGTGGTGGTATGTGTTTAGACCTGTTAACATCAATGAATTTAACACATGGGTTATACATGAACACATTTTGGGAACCTTTCAAAGCATCATGTCAAAGGTGATGACCCTGCCATTTCTGTCAGGTTAGTCATCAGCTGAGTAATAAATGAGGTGGACATGTGGAGTATTAACACTTTAAGCTCCCAACAAAATAAAATAATGCACAAGTAATGGCTTGTGCACATTAAAAATGACCCGTTTTTAAAATATGTGGGCCTATATATACGAAATTATATATAGGCCTATTTTCAAATAAAAATATAGATTTATAATCTATAAGGTAAACGTTCATGAACAATATTTTAATAATAGCTATATATATTGAATTTTATATTAAAAGCTATTTTTTAAGTGTTGAAAGAAAACGATCAGACGAGTACGTGAACATTATTGAGCGCTCTGGTCGCGTTCGCATTTAGACCAACAGCTTATAAAAGTGGTCGCAAAGAACAAAATTAAATCTTTTTTTTCTTTCTCAGTAAAACCGACATATAGCCCTAATCTTAATTTTACCCTTCTGGCATTCTCATTTGATTGAATATACAGGTGATTTGTATTAGTGAAATATTGATAGTAGCGTCGAAATAATTGGACGGAGCTGCGCTCAAACTGACTGTCACTGCAATGATAAAACATAAAATAAAAAGTTTGGGGTCGTAAAGAGCAAAAATATTAATTGCAGTGAGAAAAAAATATCGCAGGTTTTGTTCTTAAAAAACATAAGTACACATGTTCATTTAAAAACTAATATATTTTAGTGTTATTGAGTGTTGAATCCGTAATGCCTCAAAAGCGTTTATTTTTTTTGCAACTATAAAACACAAAACACTGACAGTCCAAAATTAAACCAATGAAAATATACAGTAACCTACAAACACGGCGACATTTGACACATTGAACATCTGTGACTGTTATATATCAGTATTGTTGAATATTTAATTCTGACGCAAAATCACACACTGTAAAAACAAATATTTACATGATTTATCACAACTTTTCATCTTTTGTCAAATCAACTAGACAACTAATGTGGTGCAGACAACATAATATTTTAAGTTTATATTTATTAAAACAATCTCCATTATATTAAATCGCATTTTAAATTTCAATTAACTCAAACTTTAAGGCATTCATCAGGTAACTTTTTTAAAGATAAACCAACAATATTTTTCTACAGTATATAGTGATACACATAATTATAGGTGTTATAAGAGGAATATAAGATCTGCTGTATCAAGTTCATGGCGACATCTTGTGGCTTTTGGTGGACTGAATTTCCTCAACAAGCACTTATTTTCGTCTTTACAATTTCAATTATAAATCTTCCCGCTAATGAAATCCGTTTTAGCGGAAATATATAGGCTATAGTCCGACATTAAACACAGCATTATATTTTACAAAGAATTACTTTACCTATAGGAGATCGTTAAAAATAAATCCAGAAAGTACAAATTGCGGTTAATGCCATAGAAATGTTGTTTTTGTTATGTTTGCCGCGACAATCGCGTGGCGGTGCGGTGGCATATTATTCTTAATAACAATAGCCTATAATTAAAATAAATCATAAGCATTGTACATTCTAAAAAAAGGTTCTATATGGCACCAAAAATGGTTCTTGGCTCGTAATCATAGGGGAACCTTTTTAGTGCTATATAGCACCAATTTTGGTGCTTCAGTGGTTCTTCAGAGGCGCTATATAGCACCTTAGTCAAAGAACCAGTGAAGAACCTCTGAGGAACCGCTGAAGCACCAAAATTGGTGCTATATAGCACTAAAAAAAGGTTCCCCTATGATTACGAGCCAAAAACAATCTTTTGGTGCCATATAGAACCTTTTTTTTAGAGTGTAGAACAATAATAACATTATAATATAAATAAGCCTGAAACGGTGTGAATGCGAGCTTACGACGAATGAACATGAGTGGTTTTGACCAGTCGCTAGTTTTTTCACTCTCTTGACAATTTAAACAATGTTTAATATTTATGAATGTCATTAAAATGATGTCAAGAGGCTCTCGGTAAATGTGACCTAATCTTGTCAAAATAGGCCGACATGCTGCTTAAGCTATATATCATAGCCTATATCAGTTTTATAACTATTTTTAAGATCTTTGGTCTTTGTTTACACTCAAGTCTGTAATGAAAACGCCGACGTAAAGAGCTTTTTATTGTTATAAAATAAAAAAGTTATAATAACAAGTGTTAGTTAATTAAATGAATGCAAGGCAAAAACTATCTACAAGTATTAATGTGCGCGAACAATGTTTAAAATCAATAATGGAAAAGGCTCCTAGACACAGCTAAATTACATTTTTATTTTCGATTCATTTTAATCTCCGATACACATTGTTCTCTCTGCAATACTGAACCGTTAAACAAGTTAACATCATATAACTATAATGAAATGGGTTTTTTTTTTTTATTTCACCACTTAAACCAGGCTTCTTAAGCAATTTAGAAATTATTCGTACCAATCAAACACTCTTTCGTTTCTGACGGGGGGCCTAAAAACAGCATTATAATGAAATATTAAGACACAGAACAGCCACGCCAATTATATATTCAACAGAAAAACGAAAAATTACGAAATACGATTCTACAGCCAAAATTAATGTGCATTAAATATTTAGGCTTAAAACATGTTTCATTATATTTGTTGCTCATTTCCCTTCTTTTTAAAGGGTGTGCTTTACGGTTGGGACCTTCAAATATATACAACATTTAACCAGAAAAATACCACAAGTTCATAAAAGAGGGACTAAACAATGAGCCCCTTAAAAAGGTGCATTAAGCTGAAACGTTAATATGCGTTAACAGCATCTATGCCTACATTCATGATAAAGCTGAAGAAGGCAACCAAAAGAAGGAATCAACTGGTGTACGTTACATAAAATCTGGGAAATAGAAAAATAAACTTCATTTTCATAGAAAATGTGAAATGTAGACTAAAGATAGACTATATATTTTTTTTTTGTTGCATTATGTACACGATTGCAAGACTTATAGACTACAAATGATATAGAAATGCAGGTTGTTTCTAGTTTGATTATAATATTACATACATACATACATACATAAACTAAAATTCCATCATCTGTTTTCTTTGAAGAAACCTTTGTCCGTTGAACTCTCTTTTATGGTTACAGTCAAAGAGTTAGTTGTCACGTCAGTAACAACAATTTTCTCCATATTCTTCAAACAAGGCAACCAGGACTGGTCTGTTTCATCTACAAAACTCAGAGACAGTTGCTCTCTGGTTTGATCAGTGGATCGAAATAAATTGTTTTTGGGAGGATGCTTCATCTTGGGTTGTTGGCTTATGGCACCACTGGAGCCGTCCTTCCGTCGATGCCCCAAAACACCAAGCCCAGCTTTTAAGATGGTGCCACCATGGGTATATCTGGCATCACTTGACCTGCTTCCCATCTGCTTCTGAACGAGGCTGGATTCTGTTTGGAACTTCTGGGACAAACAGATGACATCACAGTTAGAGGTTTCTCCTGATCTCTCGCTTTTGGAAGGCCGATAAGATAGCTGTTCATCTGCCTTTCTTTTAATGCCTTCACTGGAAGAACCTCCAGCCGGACGCAACTTTGGCTTTGGTCCTCGCTTTTTTGGTGAGCTGGAAAAATCAAGTGGGCGGTGAACTGGCGTCCCAAGCATTAGTGGGTCTCTCTCGTTGTCTGGTGGATGCACACGAACACTTTCGCCTCTGTTGACGGTGCTCGGTGGAAAAATCGTTGGCACGACTGTCCGCAGTCCCTCACGTGCTCTGGGAGTCACAACTGGTTCTGCTACCGGGAATGACACCCGTATTCCTCGGGACATTTCCCGTCTGAACTCATAGTTTTTGCCTTTTTCTTTAGCTTTTGCCTAATTTCAAAAACATTAAAAAAGTCATAAACTGCATTAGCCAGAAAGGCAAGAACAAAAGAAAGCCAAGGAAAATTAAACATCAGTACAAAATAGTTTATTGTTTTAGGTAAGGTGATTTTTTCTCACCTTCATTAAAAATGTTTCTGGTTTAGGTCCCCTCTTTTTTGGACCATACATCTCTCTTTCACGCTCTCTGCAGTAAGATGAAAAAAATTAATCAGAGAAATGCTATTTTAAAACATCCAAAACATTTAATTTGTCTACTGGAATGACAGAAATAACGAAAAAACATGTACCTTTCTTCAAAAGCAGCGAAAAGACGCTCATCCAGAATATTCTCCTCTGGTTCCCAGGTGCTGTATCTGCACCAACAATTATATGTTTAATTATTCGCAAATCTCAACGCCCAAAAACCAATACAAAGTGCATTTAAATAAAATAAAAAAATATTACTAATAAGTGCCTTTATTTTATCACTTCAGGAGATTGTTTTAAATGTGCATGCATACTATTTGTTGATTCATATATAAATGGATATATATACACATTCTTTGTATTCGTGATTTCCCCCCAAATTGAACCGTTTTAATCAGCCAATAAAGCTGTATCTTGACTGTCTCCCATCACTGGCCTTGTCAGGAGCCCCGTTACACAGTCCGTGCTGCAGCCGTGCTAACGCTCAGCGAGCTCGGGGAGCCTGAAACCGCTCCTTCCATTACAACAACTGCCGCTAACGTGTCATTACCACTCACTTTTGAGACCAGCCTTTCCATTTGACCAGATACTCCATCCGGCCCTGCGGATAAAAGCACAGGGAGATTCAAATTAGCAAGCTAACATTGCTAAGCTAACATATCGTGAATAAAATGTCACTTCGGCGGACATAAACAAATAACCAGGCGCCTCTATAACAGAGCCGAAGCTGCGAAGAGCAGGCTGGTATGAGCACTTACTCTCCTTATGCGCCGTTTAATGATGGATTCGGCGGCGAAAACCCGCTCCCCGACGGCTGAGAGCTCCATGTTTACTTCAACCTCGCAGCTATTTTTTTCCCTCAGCCTGAATAATCTCGATAGCCCATAATACTCTATCCGAAGAGACGTCATCACGTTCTAAACTGTTACCATGGCACTGCTGGACTGCTGTACTGTGAGTGGAGCTGCCGCTCGGGGAGGAGGAGTCAAGAGATCGTGGAGTTACGCTGGAGGACGAGGCGAGCACGTATAAAATGGCATTTATGAAACAAATATGTCGTGTTTATTTCGTATACTAGTCTGGACTAACTGCACTCAGGACGTTTTGATAAGTCCCTTATTAGTCGCATATTTACCCAGAAAGGGTACTGTCCCGTGCGTCGAGATACACGGCAGGTTTTTTGTGTGCGATGTCGGTACAGCAGGTGTTGCGAGTCTATATTGTGGAGTTGTATTTATCTTTTTTTATTTAGTAGGACTAGATCGGCACATTCGCGCGCTTATTCTTAATTTAAACGCATGGGCGAAACGCAAAATGGCATCTCTAATCTGTGCTTCCATTCCCCTCCATGTCATGCCATCCAAATAATAGTAGAAACACGTTTAAAAACAATAGCCTACAAATACGGAATATATATATATATATATATATATATATATATATATATATATATATATATATATATATATATATATATATATATATATATATATATATATATATATATATAATAAAACACTAAATATATATAATAAATAAAACACTAAATATATGCATATAACAGTTGTAGTTATAAACCCATAGCGTGCAGCGGCGTATCGATATTCGCTCCGAATCTATAACACGGAAAGAAAATAGTTCGGTCCTTTTGTCCATATATAGGCCTATATTCGGGTTGCTGGGCAGCCAGCCCTACAAGCCATAAACCACAGGGTTTACTAATAATAGGCTACCTGGTAAAAAAAAAAAAAAAAAAAGCTTGGCTTCAGTCGAATTTGGAAATTACAAACGTGTAACCTAAAAAATGCTGTGTTGTTTCAACGGTCAAATATGCACAAACCCGACCGTTGGTTTACATTTTAAAATTTAAAATTTTAAACCCAACTGTTGGGTTTGTCCATATTTGACCGTTGAAACAACACAGCATTTATTTTGTTTTTTAGCATGTGTAGTTTTCTTTGTTTGTTTGTTTCTAATACAAATAATTAGGTCGTTTGTCAAGCCATTAAAAAAAAAAAAACATTCAATATGATTTTCTTCAGAAAATTTGAAATTACTTCACACACATGTGACGTTTTAAGTCTAGGCCTAATTGTGTTCAATATTGACATGGAAATGATCTGCGATCTGATCAACGGTAGGCTATAATCTTTTTTTGATTTGAAAGATTCATTCGATTTTTATCTGATTCTTTCGATGCAACGGATAATAAACGTAGAAAATTAGCTAGTTTTGTTGTTGTTGTTTTTGTTTTTTATTAGGCTATATTTGTTTCGATTCAAATTAATCGAAAAAAACATTGGTTACATAATAATAATAATAGCCTTATAATAACCATAATTATTATTATGTATTACGCATAAAGCAATTCGATTTTTTTATTGGAAAAACTACTTGTTCTTTTTAAAAAATCTTTTTATCGAGAGAAAAAAAGGCCTATTATCCGTTATATTGACAAGAATGACAATAAATGTCTTAAATTCAGGCTAAAAGAGAGACAATGTGTCCGATGAAATTTAATGGTAAATTATCTTCTTTTTACCGTCTTTAAACTGTGACACAAACATTCAATAATTCACAAATTAATCAATAAAACGGCAAATAGGCTAACTGGATTTCATCTAAAATATAACACGACAAATAAACAACGAAATTGAATAATTCGGCGTTAATTGCTTAATCTTCATTAGTCCAGAATAATTTTTTTCTTCTTATCATTAGCATAGCCTACATTTCTAAACTTTTTTTGTTGTTGTTGTTGATCTTATGGCCTAATAAATGAAATCTTAAGCAAAACAATTTTTATTTGTTTGTTAATTTAATATTTTGTAGCTTTTATAGCAGATTTTATTTTGCTACATTCGATGTTTGTACGAAACAGTTTAGCCTACGCAAGAGGACATTGCCACCATGGACCCACGGTTTCACCTTTCCTGTTAACATCACATTTAAAGGGATAGTTCACCCAAAAAAAACAAAAAATTTAAATTCTGTCATTATATATATATAATTACTCACCTTCATGTTTCAAACCCATAAGACTTTCGTTCATCTTCGGAACATAAATGAAGATATTTTAATGAAAGAGTGATGTCTGTCCCTCCATTGACAGCTACGCAACTACCAAAACTACTTTGACACTTCAAAAAGTTCATAAAGAAATTGTAAAACTAATCAATACTAAGTGGTTTAGTCCAGATTTTCTGAAGAGACACGGTCGCTTTATATGAATAACAGATTTAATTTAGGCTTTTAGAGATCAAACCTCAAAGGTGGTAACACACGAGAATTAACCTCATTGGCTCTTTGAGTGTTCATTTTTGGGTGAACTATCCCTTTAAAGATAATCTTGATATTAAAAAAATGCAGTAGGCATGAGTTTACTCACCCAGAAAGATGGCATGCATGTAGGCTATTTTAGATTGCTAATTTTCTTTGTATAGCCTAGTAATCGATTTACTTTTCATTCATTAGGCTATTTAGGCCTATGCGAGCCTATAGGGCTGCAGAATGATGTGTGGTTGTTTTCTGGTCAAATACTATATGGAAGTTGCTTTATGAACATGGTACTGCGTCTAGGAGGCAGCAATGCGAAATTTCATTAATTACAGCTCTGGAAATCTTAGACCCAGTATTTCAACCAAATAAAAAGTGTAGGCCTACAACTTTTGCTGCGTCCGAGATCGCCAAATTGCATAGGCTACTGAGTAGGTAGCCTACTTAAATTTGAACTTACTTCACGGCCGTTAAAAAAAGTATGTTCTATATAACACAGGTGTGTGTGGTATGAATGTCATACGGATTTACAACATCCGCCGTGTTGTTACTGTCACGTGACCTACCAGTGTCAGTTGTGTCGCTTCACAAATCCTCTCCTGAGGCTTCATGGGATAGTAACGTGTCCATCATATGCACACTTCAGAAAAATTAGCAGAAGTAGTAGTAGGCCTACGTACATACTACTCTGTTGGCGTAGTTCTTCACATAATAGTAGGGAAGTATTCGATTTCGAATGGATCGCATAACATATTAGCAACATTTTTCATTTGCCGAATATTTTCTCCTCAAGTGTCTGTAGTCAATTAGACAAAATGACCAAATAAAAATTATTATAAAAATGAATTGAACACAGAATGACACATTACAAAACAAATCATTCGTTTTTATTATTGAACAGAGCTTAATATTGATTTGAGATGCATTTTCAAACTGACACTTCAATGTGTGCATAAAACATGCCGTTATGCATGGCCTTAACCTTGATGGCATTATTGTGCAATTTGTACATTACATAACTGTACATCTCATTGCATTGACTGTAAATTGATTCCAATAGATACAAAATCTATAGCATTACACTGTCCAATGTCAGCATTAATGACTACATTTACTTTCTGGTCATGTGTAACAGTTTCTGACCATAGTTATACTGCTGTTACAGAATTATTCTGCGTCAAGGATAAACAGCCTTTATTGAGTTGTATTATTAATATTGAGTTCACAAGCAAAAGAGATTCTTACGGATAAGGAACATCAAACAATCCAGTTGTTTTTCTAGCATTGCACAGGAAGACCTCACAGGCCAACAGCATCTGGAAATCCAGTCAAGTCAAATATTTCAGCAAAACAAAATCTTTTACGCTAATATCCGAAAATACTTTTTTTTTTAGAGGTACATTCATGTACAGTATGATGACACCTTTCCAAGCAACTCAAAACGTATACATCTCAATTATATACATCTTAAAAAATCTTAAATCACCAACATTGGAAGAAAAAAAGAATGTGGTCTGTGATGGACATGAATATTGAAAGATGTAAGTAAGTGCATTTAACATCGATCTTCAATGAATTATTCCAAATCCATTAGTGTGCTTTCTCCAATTGGCAGATATTTTCTCGGGTAGCAAAATTCATAACAATCAAACGTTTTATAAACACACATATATATATATGGTGCTTTAAAGTTTGTGGACCCCTTGCAGAATCGGTGAAAATGTGAATAATTTTAACAAAATAAGAGGGGTCATACAAAATGCATGTTATTCTTTATTTAGCACTGTCCTGAATAAGATATTTTACATAAAAGATTTGAATATTTTACAATTAATTATGAACCCTTGATTCTTAATACTGTGTGTCGTTCCCTGGATGATCCACTGCTGTTTTTATTTTGTGATGGTTGTTCTTGAGTCCATTGTTTGTCCTGAGCAGTTAAACTGCCCAGTGTTCTTCACAAAAATCCTTCAGGTCTTCAGTTTCCCAGCAAATTCTTCAGTTTCCCAGCATCTTTTACATATTTGAACCCTTTCCAGCAGTGACTGTATGATTTTGAGATCCATCTTTTCACACCGAGGACGATTGAGGGACTCAAACATTCACTGATGCTCCAGAAGGAAACACAACACATTAAGAGCCGGGGGGTGGGGACTTTTTGAATTTGAGGAACAAGGTAAATCGTACTACATTTTTCTTCCGGGAAACATCTGTTGCTTCCAAAGCGCAGCACTAAATGAATAATCACTGAATGTTTCCCTCAATCGTCCTCAGTGTGAAAAGATGGATCTCAAAATCATACAGTCACTGCTGGAAAGGGTTCAAATATGTAAAAGACGCTGGAAAACTGAAGAATTTGCGAGACCTGAAGGATTTTTCTGGATAACGTTGGGCAGTTTAACTGCTCAGGACAAACAAGGGACTCGAGAAACATCACAAAAAAAAACCAAACAGCCATGGATCATCCAGGGAACGACACAGTATTAAGAATCAAGGGTATGTAAACATAATTTTTATCAATTCTGCTATTTTTTTGTCTTGTGGACTATATGTAAACATCTTTTATGTTAATGATCTTATTCAGGACAGTACTAAATAAAGAATAACATGCATTTTGTATGAGCCTTCTTATTTTGTTCAAGTTATTCACAGATTCTGCAAGGGGTTCACAAACTTTCAAGCACCACTGTATACATATCTTCAGGAATGGCTATGATCAGTGCATCTGAAATGAATCCTCTTTGAGCTGGTTCAAATGAATAAATGACAGTCCAACGTATTGTGGTCATTCTCCTTGAACGTATTCCTTAAAGGTCACAGTTAAGCAGTTCGTAGTGATATCTGTGATTATAACGTTACCCACAAACGGTTTCAAATGGATGTCCGTTTTCTCCACTTGCACTGAGCTTCCTGAAACCTTCTCCTCCGTAGGAAACTGTTTTAGAGTTTTGGTTGGACCACAGCTCAAATCAATAGGCTCTTCGGGAATGGTGTCGCTAAAGTCATAACTATACGCTCTGGCGGTGCCTCTGAAATGCAGGTTTATAGGTTCTCTCTGAGGGGAAGAGAGCACGGTGTTTGGTGCACTGATGCTCCTGTAGCTGAAGAACTGCTTACAGTTTCTCACGTCCTCACTGGGTTCTGACAGGTTCCTCTTAAGGGGATTTGTTCTGGTGTCAGTGTGGGATGGGGCAGCTTTCTCTGCTGCCACGGGTGAGGAGTTTGGTTGGTCGCATATATCCGTCACTTTTTGTTCAGTCTCTGTAGGCGTATCTCTTGGAAGTTCAATATTTTGGAGGGACTTTTCATGAGCACATTCACTAGTAGAAGAAAGATTCCTATTGTTCTCACTGCCTTCTCCTTGATCTGCCGTTTCACCAGCAGACAGATTGTCCGTATTAATCAGTGTAGATTCCTCATTGTGTCGCATTTCCACTTCAGAAACAGCCCTGTTTTTAGCTTTGGAAGAATGCACACCTTTGTCCATGTATTTGCTCATTACAATGACAATTCGGCCGTTTTTGTTTTTGTTCTTGATTATTTTCATCTTACTGCTGATGCTATTAGGAAGTGCAAACTCTTTGGCACTCGTTTTCAGTGCCTGCTCCGCTTTGTTAGCATTATCCGGCAGACCCTTGAGCTCGAGAGACAGATCTTTCACTTTACTCAGGCAGCCAGTGTCTTTGTTCCGAATCCACTTCTGTTGCAAGGCTGGAGGGAGGTTCCAACCTTTGTTGGAAGGGTCTTGACCCTTGATCTCTTTGGGTCCCGTGAGTGGCGTGTCATACATCTTGGGGTCCGGCTGGTAGTGATGATGTTTCTTGCTGTTCAGCTGGTAGAAGTGTTTCTTTTTCCCGCTCATATGCTGTTCAACGGATATCTCCTTGAAGCTGGGCTGGTACTGATGGTGTTTTTTACTGTTCAGCTGGTAGTGCTGCGGCCGCGAGCGGTGGATCTGGAGGGAATCCACTTTGGGCTGGTTCTCCTCATCCAGCGATGTGTCCTGAAGACCCCCCAGAATGCTTGATCTACGAGCAAACGCCGGAAGCTGGCACAAAGAGAGAATATTTATTGACATCTCAAATGAACTGGAAGTTCATCATTTGTTATTTATTTTACAACACATTTAGCTTTACTCTAGCGGATTTCATAAAGGTTCTTTATTGGCATCGATGGTTCCATTATCAACCTTTGGAACCTTTCCATTGCACAAAAGGTTCTATATAGAGGGAAAAAAGTTCTTTAGATTGTTAAAATGTTCTTCACACTAAGAAAAAAGGCTCTTTTAAGAACTCGTCACCTTAGTGAAAATGAGTTATTCACATATTCTTATTCTGTGACAACTTATTTACAGGTTCTATCTACAAAGTCAAACTCTCTCAAACTTTCTGGCTAGGCTTTCTCAAACCAACATCAAATTTTGTCTACAAACTTTTCAATCCATACTGATTTCTAGAGAGAAAGCCATTTTACCTGTCCCTCTTTCAGTGGAATAAAGTCCACAGAAAGTGTATTACAGTAGCTGCTTTCTGTCTAAACCAACAACAAAAAAAACTTTAACTAACGGTTCCTGCAATGATGTTTAATTACCCATCATATTCCTACCTAGAATTAACATCATGCACTGGACAAAATATTTAGCACTGCCTTTTATGCTTAACTTAAATAATGAATTTGCCCTAACATATGAAATAAATGTCATAGAAAGCATTACATTTAACATCCTCATACATGTCGACACATTGTTACAACATTTTATATTTTAAAACAAAATATAAGTAAACTAACAAAATGATTGCTTCATTTAATGTTTCGCAAGATTTTATTATAGAATATTATAAACCCATTTAGAAATTTGATATTGCACATTTAGAATACATTTAGGGTCATGTATGAAAAGAGACTTGTTCCCCATATCCTTTTTGCTATATGGAATGCAAAAACTTTGAAGCTCAATATCTCCAAACTGCTCTGAATGCAGATAGAACCTTATATTCCAAGGCGGCGAACTGTTCACTGAAAGGTTCTTCTTTTCGAGAACCAAAAGTAGTTCCTCTATGACATTGCAGAAAAAAAAAATCCCTTTTGGAACCTTTATTTTAATAGTGTAGGCAGTCTTATTATATGAATTTATGTTTTGAGCTTACAAACACCATTATTATGAATATTTTATAGGTTAAAATCAACTACAGACGCTCATGAAGTCTTATAGGACCTCAGTACATTAAGATGCATGCAGACAGAAAGGAGCCTTTGGTGCACAATTATTGATTCATAATGAAATGGAATTGTTATTCAGAACATGCACAGGAATAACCTTTTGCAAAAACATTGCCAACTTATGCACTGACTGGAAGATAAAAACTGCATTTGGAATAAAAGCTGATGTACCTGGACCAGGGGGTGTTTGGGTTTAGGCCCTCTTTTTCGATAGCCCACCATTTGCTCCTGCCTTTCCCTGAAAACAGTGCATAAAATATATATAAATCCACAGTTTTCAACACAACATATTTGACATTCTCAAAACTTTTGGGTAATAAGAACAACTAACGCTACAATGTTAAAATGCTTAAAGGAACATTCATTAATCCATTCATGTGTAACAGAACCATATAAAGGTTCTTGATTGGCATTGATGGCTCCACAAAGAACCTTTAACATCAATTGAAGCTTTCCATTGCACAAAATGGTCTTTATAGAGGTAAAAGGTTCTTTAGATTATTAAAATGTTTTTCACACTAAGAAAAGAGGGGTTATTTTAATAGTTATTTTTAATTGAAGGTTCTTTAGGGAAACAAAAATGGCTCTATTGTGAAAAGCCTCTTTATGTTTAAGAGTGTCCTTATCAACAGTAGCACAACATTCAGATCACAGGCCACAGACAATCTCTCTGATCACCAGGTTACAACACGAAACAAGCGCACCACGGGTAACATGACACTCTCACACTTCTAGCGCAGCTAAACCAGAGTGAAATATCTTGCGAAAACCTCTATTAAAACTTAACAATTCTTTCCCTTTAGACTCTGGAGTGCTTTGAAACCCATTCTACCTTTATCTCAAGAACAGAACAGGGGCTCAGAAGGGTGTGCGAACATCACAAGACCACAGACACAGCAGATTAGATCACAGACACGAGTGTCCACTTGTGAGAACACTAGTGATGTATTTTTCATATATGAATGTATGAAATTATTTGATCGAAGCTCATCCAAAACAAAAGTTGTTTCAATGCGTGCGCTTAAAGTAGCCTTGTTCCAAACTTTTTGACTGTAGACAATATTAAAAGTCCTCTGTTCTCAGAAATTAGGAATGTCTACATATTAAAATGATCACAAAAGTTACAATAACTATGTTCTTGAATAAAAACAACCGTAAGGGAACAAGAATTAGCATTCATATGTATACAGTTATTTAAATGATCAATTAAAAATAAATGTAATTTAAGTTTAATAAGGCTCCCAGAGGGTTGTGTCCCCGTAGTGGAGAACCAATGCCCTAGAACTGACAGGAAGAACATTTCAATCTTAATTGGTCAATATACAATGGCACATTCATTTTGTACGACTTGCACTGGTAACAACAATGGGGTGTTTCCAAAACTGGATAAAAGGCAAGCTTCAAGAGAGTCTTTGTAGCAGGCAGACCTTACCCACGGGGCTACCATTAATCTTCAGCTACACTGTGCAGGGAGTTGGCCCCGCCTCCAGTGACCATATATGGGCATAACCACAAGTTCAGTTATTCGTCCTCCATCTCACCTGTTTTGGAAAGCGACAAGAAGGCGCGGATCGAGAATGTTTTCCTCGGGTTCCCATGTGTTATATCTGAAACATTGACGGGAGAAATATGATAACGTATTAAATCACATGTTACACTCAATGCATGTTGCAATATCGTAAACGCGTTAAACATATCAAAATGCATTTGTAGCCTACAAAAAAATGTAAACATACGAGCAATAAATATACGATTTTACCACATAAACAAAGTAAAACGTCAGTACGCTGGCAGAGCGATATTCGCTCGCGTAGATTTTGTGATGGAATCCATAGAAAACACCCCAGCGCGCGACCAATGTAGGGTTGAACAAGACCAGCATCGCGCGGCATCCTACTGTTAATGTGTCTAAAAAATAACGCATAGAATCATATTAACACTTACTTGGGTGACCATCCTCGCCACTTCACCAGATACTCGATTCTGCCCTGAAAAACGATGCAAATGTGTTGGGTACAGTACAGGAACAACAAACATCCTCCGCACCATTTACGGTAGTTCTAGTTCGCGGCAGTTTTACCTTCCGTAGGCGCTTCTTCTCGATGCCCTCCACCGCGAAGACATGCTCCCCGACGGCAGGTAGATCCATTCCGTCTCTGCCGCCCGTATCAAGCGAACGAGTCAAATAAAATCTTCGCTGCAATGCTTTACAGTGGCTCGCGCTCTGCCACCGCTGTGGCCCAAGATTAATTTGCTCTCACCCCTCCTCTTTCCCTCTCTCTCTCTCTCGTATTCGTCTCCACGTTAATCGGCGGGCACTGGAAAAGCTCGGTAGTGCTGCTACTACAGAAAATAGTTCATGCAATAATAAGCCACGACGGGCGCGTGACGTCAGCGCGCGAGGAGGGGGAGGTTGAGAACTGCGCTGAATGCAGAATATAACGCTGTGTGTGTGTGTTTAAACGCTGTGTGCGCGCTGTAACTAGGAACTTGGAAATATGCATTAATACTGACTAGCTTGCGTTGGTTTAAAATATCACCTGCCACTTTTAATATCTATCTATCTATCTATCTATCTATCTATCTATCTATCTATCTATCTATCTATCTATCTATCTGTCTGTCTGTCTGTCTGTCTGTCTGTCTGTCTGTCTGTCTGTCTGTCTGTCTGTCTGTCTGTCTGTCTGCCTGCCTGCCTATCTATCTATCTATCTATCTATCTATCTATCTATCTATCTATCTATCTATCTATCTATCTATCTATCTATCTATCTATCTATCTATCTATCTATCTATCTATCTATCTATCTGTCTGTCTGTCTGTCTGTCTGTCTGTCTGTCTGTCTGTCTGTCTGTCTGTCTATCTATCTATCTATCTATCTATCTACCTGTCTATCTATCTATCTATCTATCTATCTATCTATCTATCTATCTATCTATCTATCTATCTATCTATCTATCTATCTATCTATCTATCTATCTATCTATCTATCTGTCTGTCTGTCTGTCTGTCTGTCTGTCTGTCTGTCTGTCTGTCTGTCTGTCTGCCTATCTATCTATCTATCTATCTATCTATCTATCTATCTATCTATCTATCTATCTATCTATCTATCTATCTATCTATCTATCTATCTATCTATCTATCTATCTATCTATCTATCTATCTATCTGGCACGGTATCCTATTAAGTCTCAAAATCACATTTATAAACTATGGTTGTCATGCATTTCATAACCAAAAAGATTATTTTCGATCTATAATTATGTTAGAAATGTTGTAGCCTACTGAACATGATCTCCAATGCAATCTAACTTGAAGCAATGGGGTGTTGTATCCATTTTTGGGAGAGAGAGAAAAAACCCTCAAGGGAAGCCAAATACACTTTACTTTACGCTTCTTTATTAACCATGCAAAACGCTCACAGGAGCCACAGAGCGTATAGCGACAAAACACACACACACACACACACACACACACACACACACACACACACACACACACACACCTCTTAATCTGTCCTGTAAACGAACTATTATAGGCACACCTCAGTTTAACGCCAGTAAATGAACCACTCGTTTACGACCAACATAGCCATTAGATGAGCATTAACACCTGATGTGTGCCATTTTCGCCTAAAATTGTGGCTACAGCGGAAATATGAGGTAAAATGTAGCAACTGTTGATTTTAAACCACATTCATTGAAACGTAACATGTAGGCTATAGCCTACACCAATTATCACACCTTAATCGGTTTATAATTTTTTACCAGCGAATAAAATTCAGCAACTAAAGGGTTAAAACGAGGACGAAGCGTCAACAGCCGATTTAATCTCCATATATGGCCATGAAAAAGAAAGGGCAAATATATCGTGTTCTTGCGGGTTTATTACATTTTTTTGTACATACCAATTGAAATATTCACACAACACCACACTATGCGGCACAATATTTGGACAAAAAGTGTGTTTTGATGAAAAGAAATTGATCGTCGCGCTGCGCACTTCTCTTCAGAGAAACACACCCTGCTGCCGTAGAAACAGAGAGTGGAAAATGATTGAATGTAGGCTATTAATGACAGAGACTGGTTGCTCTACACCTGCTATGCGAACATCGATGACAGAATAATGAAGTTTAATTTCTAATAATATGAGATTAAAATTTAACCCTATAAAAATCATAGCAACCCTGCCACAATTTGTCCAACACAAAATGCATTAGAAAATAAACCAATAGGCTGCTACGGTCACATTCAATATTCAACTAATTTAGTAAACAGCATGCAGAAATTATCTGTCATTTTTATTTCTACAGCCTACTGTAGAAGAATCTAAAACACATATCCGGTGCTTTTATCCAACAAATTCAGCTTGTTCAATGCTTATTTGTTCAATAGCCTACATTTTTGGTCAGACTCAATTCAAACCATGGTTTCAAATTGAGCCTGACCAAAAATTAATTCATCATACATGAATTTGAACCAAATCTGAGACAAATTCATGTATGGACCATCATTATTTGTGTTATCAGACAGTTAAAGCTATATCCCCACATCTGAATATGCATACTTAGGTAGTATTCAAAGGCAGTAAAATCTTATTTTATTTTAGACTCTTTTGGGTCATTTTATCATTGTTTGAGTAGTTTTTGTGTTACCCAGATCCTGGGTCAGACGTAACAACCCAGTGTTTGGGTAGTTTTTGTGTTACCCAGCTCCTGGGTCAGACTTAACAACAACCCAGTGTTTGAGTAGTTTTTGTGTTACCCAGATCCTGGGTCAGACGTAACAACCCAGTGTTTGGGTAGTTTTTGTGTTACCCAGCTCCTGGGTCAGACTTAACAACAACCCAGTGTTCGGTAGTTTTTGTGTTACCCAGATCCTGGGTCAGACGTAACAACCCAGTGTTTGGGTAGTTTTTGTGTTACCCAGCTCCTGGGTCAGACTTAACAACAACCCAGTGTTCGGTAGTTTTTGTGTTACCCAGATTCTGGGTCAGACGTAACAACCCAGTGTTTGGGTAGTTATTGTGTTACCCAGCTCCTGGGTCAGACTTAACAACCCAGTGTTCGGTAGTTTTTTGTGTTACCCAGCTCCTGGGTCAACCCAGTGTTTGGGTAGTTATTGTGTTACCCAGCTCCTGGGTCAGACTTAACAACCCAGTGTTCGGTAGTTTTTGTGTTACCCAGCTCCTGGGTCAGACGTAACAACCCAGTGTTTGGGTAGTTTTTGTGTTACCCAGCTCCTGGGTCAGACTTAACAACAACCCAGTGTTTGAGTAGTTTTTGTGTTACCCAGATCCTGGGTCAGACGTAACAACCCAGTGTTTGGGTAGTTTTTGTGTTACCCAGCTCCTGGGTCAGACTTAACAACAACCCAGTGTTCGGTAGTTTTTGTGTTACCCAGATCCTGGGTCAGACGTAACAACCCAGTGTTTGGGTAGTTTTTGTGTTACCCAGCTCCTGGGTCAGACTTAACAACAACCCAGTGTTCGGTAGTTTTTGTGTTACCCAGATTCTGGGTCAGACGTAACAACCCAGTGTTTGGGTAGTTATTGTGTTACCCAGCTCCTGGGTCAGACTTAACAACAACCCAGTGTTCGGTAGTTTTTGTGTTACCCAGATCCTGGGTCAGACGTAACAACCCAGTGTTTGGGTAGTTTTTGTGTTACCCAGCTCCTGGGTCAGACTTAACAACAACCCAGTGTTCGGTAGTTTTTGTGTTACCCAGATTCTGGGTCAGACGTAACAACCCAGTGTTTGGGTAGTTATTGTGTTACCCAGCTCCTGGGTCAGACTTAACAACCCAGTGTTCGGTAGTTTTTTGTGTTACCCAGCTCCTGGGTCAACCCAGTGTTTGGGTAGTTATTGTGTTACCCAGCTCCTGGGTCAGACTTAACAACCCAGTGTTCGGTAGTTTTTGTGTTACCCAGCTCCTGGGTCAGACGTAACAACCCAGTGTTTGGGTAGTTTTTGTGTTACCCAGCTCCTGGGTCAGACTTAACAACCCAGTGTTCGGTAGTTATTGTGTTACCCAGCTCCTGGGTCAGACTTAACAACCCAGTGTTTGGGTAGTTTTTGTGTTACCCAGCTCCTGGGTCAGACGTAACAACCCAGTGTTCGGTAGTTATTGTGTTACCCAGCTCCTGGGTCAGACTTAACAACCCAGTGTTCGGTAGTTTTTTGTGTTACCCAGCTCCTGGGTCAACCCAGTGTTTGGGTAGTTATTGTGTTACCCAGCTCCTGGGTCAGACTTAACAACCCAGTGTTCGGTAGTTTTTGTGTTACCCAGCTCCTGGGTCAGACGTAACAACCCAGTGTTTGGGTAGTTTTTGTGTTACCCAGCTCCTGGGTCAGACTTAACAACCCAGTGTTCGGTAGTTATTGTGTTACCCAGCTCCTGGGTCAGACTTAACAACCCAGTGTTCGGTAGTTTTTGTGTTACCTAGATCCTGGGTCAGACGTAACAACCCAGTGTTCGGTAGTTTTTGTGTTACCCAGATCCTGGGTCAGACTTAACAACCCAGTGTTTGGGTAGTTATTGTGTTACCCAGCTCCTGGGTTAGACGTAACAACCCAGTTTTTGGTTAGTTATTGTGTTACCCACATCCTGAGTCAGACGTAACAACCCAGGTGTTGAGTTATTTATTGCAGGCTTTTTGCGATCTCTTCAGGAGAGAGCAGTGCAGCTCCGTCAAATTGGTGCATGTCTTCGGTAAAATACAGGTTTGTGTACATTTTATTTTATTCGTTAATTTGTTATTGTGCTGCATATATTTATGCAAAGCAACACACAGGGGCGCGATGTGAGTCTTTTCCTTGCATAAAATGTTATTATTTTATTCAAAAACATACAGAATATAAATACTTAGAAATGTTAAAATAGCTTCTGTGTGTTTATGGACAGGTTTTGGAGCAAGTCGCATCATAATTCAGCTACGAGTGAAATGCAGGGTGCCGGTCTGAAGTAAGAAGTTCCCCCGCTGAACACGATACAAACTCCGGCACGAGATTCAGCACCGTTACGGTGGAAACGGGACAACAGAGACTGAATTACATTTTTACTACTGATATTTGTTAAACGAGCTTAAATGTGTATGAAAACGATATAAAATATGCTATACTGTAAAATATGATACAAATTAAATAAAGGAATTATGCAAACCAGTGGTTGGGTATTTAAGTGAATCTGTAAACGTTAAATCATATATGAAGTAAAAAAAAACAACAACAACCCAATTTGGTCAAATTAATCCAACATGTGTTACTGTATTTACACAGCCCTTGGGTTTATCAACCCAAATGGGTTGTTTTTAACCCATTGTTTTCACAAAGCAATATGTCAAATTAAATCTGCTGTAGCCTAAAACAGTACTCTAATAATACCAAGATTGACATACTTCTTAAACTGAGATTTTATCAATTTATATTTTCAACTCAAATGGACATTTTGTCCCATAAGGCCACATGGCGCTAATGAGCTGTTGAAAATATGAAAAATAAAAATGGCAGAGATGGTGGCTCTTTCTGGCTTAAAGTCCCAGGAAAGTTTTTCCTCAAGGTTAAATTGTATTTGTTTAACAAAGCCTGGGTAAATTATTTTCATAGGCCAAAGTAGGCTAAAAAACAATACCAACACGGTGGATGCAATTCAGGAATATATTTATACCACACACCTGCATATACTGTTCATCAGTCGAGAAGTCAGTTTTATCAAATTCAGTGCATGCACAGGAATTCAGACAGCTCATGATAATGACAATGACCGTAACCATTTCAAGAGCTCTCTGGTTGGCAGCAAAAGACAGTTGACTGGATGGAAACCTTTCAAAGAGATCTTAAACTGTGATTGTTGCAGAGCTTTTCCATGTATGGAAACTCATTCACAGAACACCCAAAATAGGGGTTCCACTTATTGAGTGCCAGGCACCAAAGCGCTAAAGAAAGAAAGGGATTGAAAGAGAGAGCAGTGTGTGCCAGACTATAAGTGTAGTCTCCATTGCCCAACCAAGCGTCGCATTTATCCGGCTATAAAGGGTCATGGAAGAGGATTGGTCGAGGGCTGGAAGGGTATTACAAAATGTTAAGAGGGGCCTACAGGCATTCTATCTCTCAGCTCAGTGGGAGCTCATTAAGTTCTGGTATCCTAATGAGCTGATATCAAAAACTGCATGCAATATGACAGAAAATACATTTTTCCAAGAAGTTATAATTCCTTTCTTTACAAGAGAGCTCTAAAATGTTGCTTTATTTAATGATAATCAAGGTTTTCCACATTACAAGCCTTAAGAAAGAAATGCGATTACATCAGAAAGTAATTTCCAATTTACTCTTTATAGCTGCAAACCTTTCGCATGCAGTCAGAATGCATCCATGTCATTTTCTCCCAGTGCTGTGAGCTTCAACTTCCATTATTTTTCAATTATTACGTGATTGGTCTGATAAAATATAGTGTCTCGGTTCATTTTCTGGTTGCACTTTAATCTAGTCTTCTATCAATTATCAAGACGCTCTCTCTATGTCATTGTCATGCACATCACTGGTAGGAGTGCGGGCTCATCAGAAAGTACCATGGCGCGCCGCTCTTCTACCCCCAGAGCACACGAAGGGGGTTGGGATTGTCGGCGGAGGGGGAGGGGGCCCAAAACAGACAGCAGAGTTCCCGAGGGTGCAGAGGGATCCGGCAGGACTGCGGTGGCTGACCTGTCAATACTACATCATGCACTGAAGCATGCTCTCTTCACCATCCATCTACACTGACTGACTGGTCTAAAATACTGTATATGTCAATGAAGATATGTAAAGAGAGATAGGCCAGCTGAATATACGGCATCAATTTGGATTCTGCATGGAATATAATGCTGGCAATTTTTCACATAGGAAGCAAACATCACATACAAGATGTTGTGATCTCCTTGTTTCACCTACACAGTGTAAAGAGTCTAAAGATTCCTAAAGGGTTTTTTTTTGTTGTTGCAGCGATGCTTATATTTTATGAAAAATATTTTTTATAGTGTCAAGAATGTTTTTTATCATCTAAAGCACCTTTATCCACTTTAGCGAACATTTAGTGCAAGGGTGTCCAAAGTCGATCCTGGAGAGCCACTGTCCTGCAGAGTTTAGCTCTAACTTGCCTCAACACACCTTTCTGGAAGTTTCTAGTATCCCTAATAAGACCTTGTTTAGCTGGTTCAGGTGTGTTTAATTGGGGTTGGAGCTAAACTCTGCAGGACAGTGGCCCTCCAGGAGCAGGATTGGACACCCCTGGCTTAAAGGGATCGTTTATCCCAAAATAAATGTTCTGTCATCATTTACTCACCCATGTCGTTCTAAACCAAATGAAGGTATTGTGTAAAATGTCTCAGTGTTTTTTGTCCATACAATGAAAGTCAAGGGGGTTAAATGGGGGTTACCATCATGGTGACAAGTGGAGCATGAACTTAGTTTGACAACAGATATCTTAAATTGCTCTTAACTTGAAAAATCTGCAAGTTCTGCTTGCTTAAATTTCTTTAAAAAAAAAAAGAGTTTTGCCAACTTATTCAGATTTACAGTGTGGAGGTTTTTTAGCAATGCAATACAACAACCATTTTGATTCCCAAAAAACCTTTCAGTGAACAGTTTTTAAAATAACAATTTTTCTTAGTGTAAAGAACATATTAATAATCTAAAGAACTTTTTTCCACTATAAATAACCTTTTGTGCAATGGAAAGGTTTTTAAATGTTCTTTATGGAACCATAGAGCCTTCAAGTCACCTCAGATGTTAAATACATGATATGGTAACATCTAAATGAACTGGTCTGACTGAAGTCAAAAAATATTATTTGACATTACTTAATCAACGTGAATACTATACGTTACAGTAACAAAACAAATTTAAGAGTTAGATCAATTAGAAATGTTGCAGAGATGGAAGTTAGCATCACTATGTGCCCTCAAAAACCCAATAGGATTTATCCGTTGGCTTTTGGATTATTGCAGAACGTAAGGCCTGTGACTTACAAAAGCTTATAATTCTTACATGTTTTGTTCACCATGATAATCTTCACAAATGAAGACAACATTAATGAAATTTAGAAGCGAATACAATCGGCAGAAGTCAAAAGCTAAATGTAGCCTATAAACGAACTACACCACAGTTACACAACTTCAACGCCAACACCAAGCTTCCCACAACTCTTTCAGTCATTGTTTAAAAACATTTACCTTGACAGTTCAAGTTATAATAGTTTGCAAGAGCACGATTATAAACACAACAAGGCTGTGAGATGGGTACTTGTTCCGCTGATGACGTTTAATGTCCACGGCGGCCTCTTGTCATATTAGCCAATTAGCCACTTTTCAGCGACAAGACAAGTAAAAGCTTTTTTTAAAAAGCACAAGGGTATTACTGATGTATTTTATATAAAACATGAAAATATATTGAGCTTGTGTTCACCCCAGACCTTATTTCAAGCGTTAAACCAAAAACCCATTAAAAAAGTCAGGACGATGGAACCAGGAGTGCTAGAACTCATTTCTTGTTTTGGCCTATAAAATACATCATCCCTGCACCACTCTAGCTAACATTTTTAGGTTGCCACTATTTCAAGTAATTGAACCTGTATCTGAAGAGCAACATCTCAAACTTTGCCCATATCCCAAAATCTGCAACGGAAAGTCAATGTTCTCAATATGATCTCAAACATTTCTTATCAAATTCTGACTATAACAATCCAAATTAATTGTATAGGTCTATACATTTACAGCATGTCAATGATCGTCTCAATTGCACAATTTCTGGAGAAACCTCGCGAGCAAACATGACACAAAAATAAAACATAACTGAGATCTCTATTAGGTCTCCTGCAACCTCTGAGCAATAAAACGTTCCCCTGGGCAGTGTCATGCAAATCTAGACCAGCATACGTGCACAATATAAAGTTGACTTTGCCCTTCTCTTCCGTGACTCTCGGGAAAGACTATCTAACTGTTTCCCTTGCATTTTAATTCTCATTTCCCTGGCAGCGGAGCTTCAGGGATTCTCTGTCCACCTCAGCCTTGACAGCGGACTATCCGGTCTCAGGGTCAATGCAGCTATTTCACACCACAACCTTGAGTTCTCTGTGCCCTATAACCATTTAGCCGATGTTACAGCATAGCCCATTCACTTGGGCAGACGAAACCAATCACACACATAATAAAAAGACGATCGTGGATGTGCCAGGGAAGGGGAAGATGAAGAATATTAAAAACAGAATATCTGGAACAACCGGTGAAAGGATAAATGGACAATACAATGCAGTTTAATGTGATGCTCCATCTATATGGAAATGCAGGCGTGTGGGAATCTGCCAAGGAATGTCGAGTAGCCGGTGCTGGTGATTGGATGGGGGTGTTTTGTTTCAAACTGTGATTGAAAAGATACAATCACATGGAATTACAATGAAGCCTGTGTAATTTGGAATTGTCAAGCAGGAATAGAATGTCTTCCTTTTTTAAAAAACAAAACACAAACGATTTGCATTAAGGATCACTAGATCGAGCCCTAGAGACACAGATCCTCAGTGATGACCATGAGAACCAGACAAGTCCTCTGCACAGACCCCATCACTAGTTTCAGCTCCCCTCCCATCACATGCTGGCAAATAATACACTGTATCCCAAGACAGAAGGAGCTGGATAAAATATTCTAAATGATATCCATTCACAATCTGACTTGTGGAAGTAAACAACACCATGTTCGTTCATCTGATCAGAGAATTTTTCTCCACTTCTGTTAACGATGTATTTTGGGTCCCTTGTCACTGTCGCCTTTTGACTCGCTTACTTGGGGACACAGGCAATATTATTGACTTGACTGCACTGACATTAATGAATGAGAACTGAACTGAGCTGGACGATGATGACATCACTTTTTCTCCAGAGCTGCTTTATAGATGAATGGAACTCTTGCACCACACTGAATCAGTGAAATGAATGCATGCTGGGTCATTTTCTTACAAATTACTGTTAATCAACAGCAAAATGATGCTGACATCACAGTAATGCACTGCTCTGGTTTCACTATGAATTCACATGATAAAGTTGTCTTTAAGAAATCGTATTGTTTCCTACTGTAATTGTATTGAAGTCACCATAATGGTGATCAGTGTTCCACTTGATTGGGGTCTTGTATATTCATATTCAAATTTCTGATCTAGCCAAGTCAGAAGTGTGACAAATAAAAACATTTGTTAAAACAATTTTAAGTTAGTCAAACTATACTAGTACTAGCACTGTTTCAGCATAAATATTTACCAATAGCTTATTTAAAATTCATAATCGTTTGTTGATGGATATTTCACAATAGTAAAACAGCTGCTGAGACTTATCTTTGATTGACATCATCTTGCAACACTTTTTTTTTCTTCCATCACCTAATGATGCACAGACATCAATGCTCGACATACAAAACACAACAATGGTGACAGTCAACAAATAATAAATCATATAAGATGAATTCTGAACATTACAAAATAAACAAACAAACAACACAAACTGCTAAAAGTGAACTGAACCAAAAATAAGTTCAACAGCACAGATAAAAACAACAAGAATCAAGAAACTCCACAGCATAATCTATTAATGCTGCACTGCATGCTGGGTACCTTCATACATGCACTGTAGAAGTACAGTATGATATTCCAAGAGTGCCGTTAGATACAAGACAAGTCCTACTGTGGAATTACTGTGAAAGTCATGCAATTATTAACTTGGAATATACTGTAATTTCACATTAAAAAAATTTAACAGTGTAGCTGGCATGGAAACCCCTGCATGCATAAAATCGCAGATTCAATAAAAATATTTAGATTTATGAGTTTGAATTGCATTTAAAATTACACTGTTTTAACAAACTAATAATATTGCATATTTGCAGATATACAAAAATGAACTGAATAAACTGACTGCGTTTTACACACAACAAGGTTTATATATTTATCATCAATAATTCAAATGTATTTATCATATTTGAACTAATTGAATATTGCTTGTTTCACACCTAGCATAATACTTTTTAACAGAACAAATGTAATTGTTTTCACAATGAACAGATTCATGCTCATGCAACTTGATAGGATTATTAAAATTAAATCAAATAGATACAAATAGTAAATAATAATACACTTTTTATTGTATAAATCATTTATATGACCGACAGATGTGCATCCCATACTAAAATTAGTTTGTTTACTAAACAGAAGATAAGCAAACAGTCACAGAGGTCAAATCTTGTTTTTGTTTCAAACAAACCACATTTGATAAGAGTATCACATGTTATATTGACTGCAATTCCCCCTACACATCTTACACATTTGCTTGAGCACATCTGATGGTTATTTAAAGAGAAAGCCATGGATTTTTCATTCCCATTGAAGATAATGGTAAATCAATAAGCTTGTATTTAATTCATCCAGCTGAGAACATCTGAGAGGTGAAAAAGCAAAAGAGGATAGATATTTGGTTTAAAAAAATGCTTTGTGATGTTTAATTTAATTATTTTCCAGCACAAATTTCTGTATGCAAGTCTCTTGCCAAATTGCAAGGGGGGTCACAGTAGCTGTCAGCCATAAATCAATACGTGACTGAAGAAGTTTACAGCTCAATTACGGTTGCCTACAGTACCTCTGGAAAACATGGATGGAGCTGTTTTGGTTTGTTGTATTTGTTCCCAATATGAATTCTTGCTGTCAAGCCTTTGACATCAGATTCCGCAGGCGAGACTTCTGTTCGACTCTCTGTGCATCAAACAAAACATATATGGATTTTGGCAGATTTCATATTTTCAGGATGGTGCGTTTGTTGAAGGTGTGTTTGTTTTGATACAATGGTGGCTATCGGTTGACGTCGACAGCCTCATGGACAAAGCTCTGGGCATCTGCACTTTCGGCGTCCTGAGTTTATGTCGCGGCTTGTGGTCCTTTCCTGATTCTGCCCGCCCTCTCTCTCCCACTTCGCTTCCTATGGGCCTAAATTTAATCAAATTATTGTCCCTGCAATAAGATAGCCAAAAACCATACACAGCACTTTATTTATATATTTATAGTCCTTCTTTCCCTTTGGCACTGTTTCATGTTCCAATGACACATCTTTCAATGTCAACACTGAAATGCATGGTATGCTACTCGCTGCCTCCAAGCCACGTGAATTCCCTGCTATTGTATAAGATGCACATAGAGAAGCACAATAAGCCAATGTTTACAAAACCCTCACTGGTGAGCTTTTCTTACTCTTCCTGGAGCCGGGAGGAGGGCACGTACTCACAAACAGCACTGACGCAGGTACGACGCAGAGCGCTGAAACAAAGGCTTTGTTCTGACCTCTATCCCCTATAGCCTGTCATCACAGCATCCAGCCACACGAGTCCTTCAGATTGGTCTCCTGTTCTCCTGTTCCTCTACGCTCCTGGGGTTTCATAAATATCTGCCACACAAAAACAATCAAGTCTCTGCTGCTCTGAGGCTCCCCTACCCTGAGATAATGGAAAACTATGCTATAATAAACACATTGAAAAATAATGACATCGCTCCTCAATAAATGAGTTGAAAAACAATTGCATACTATTGCATTTGCTTCTATCTATCTATCTATCTATCTATCTATCTATCTATCTATCTATCTATCTATCTATCTATCTATCTATAGATATATCAGATAGATAGATAGATAGATAGATAGATAGATAGATAGATAGATAGATAGATAGATAGATAGATAGATAGATAGATAGATAGATAGATAGATAGATAGATAGATAGATAGATAGATAGATAGATAGATAGATAGATAGATAGATAGATAGATAGATAGATAGATAGATAGATAGATAGATAGACAGACAGACAGACAGAATCTATCTACAGTGAGGAAAATAAGTATTTGAACACACTGCTATTTTGCAAGTTCTCCCACTTGGAAATCATGGAGGGGTCTGAAATTGTCATCGTAGGTGCATGTCCACTGTGAGAGACATAATCTAAAAAAAAAAAATCCAGAAACCCCAATATATGATTTTTTAACTATGTATTTGTATGATACAGCTGCAAATAAGTATTTGAACACCTGTCTATCAGCTAGAATTCTGACCCTCAAAGACCTGTTAGTCTGCCTTTAAAATGTCCACCTCCACTCCATTTATTATCCTAAATTAGATGCACCTGTTTGAGGTCGTTAGCTGCATAAAGACAGCTGTCCACCCCATACAATCAGTAAGAATCCAACTACTAACATGGCCAAGACCAAAGAGCTGTCCAAAGACACTAGAGACAAAATTGTACACCTCCACAAGGCTGGAAAGGGCTACGGGGAAATTGCCAAGCAGCTTGGTGAAAAAAGGTCCACTGTTGGAGCAATCATTAGAAAATGGAAGAAGCTAAACATGACTGTCAGTCTCCCTCGGACTGGGGCTCCATGCAAGATTTCACCTCGTGGGGCCTCAATGATCCTAAGAAAGGTGAGAAATCAGCCCAGAACTACACGGGAGGAGCTGGTCAATGACCTGAAAAGAGCTGGGACCACCGTTTCCAAGGTTAGGGTTAGGGTTAGGGTTACTGTTGGTAATACACTAAGACGTCATGGTTTGAAATCATGCATGGCACGGAAGGTTCCCCTGCTTAAACCAGCACATGTCAAGGCCCGTCTTAAGTTTGCCAATGACCATTTGGATGATCCAGATGATCTATCTATCTATCTATCTATCTATCTATCTATCTATCTATCTATCTATCTATCTATCTATCTATCTATCTATCTATCTATCTATCTATCTATCTATCTATCTATCTATCTATCTATCTATCTATCTATCTATCTATCTATCTATCTATCTATCTATCTATCTATCTGTCTGTCTGTCTGTCTGTCTGTCTGTCTATCTATCTATCTGTCTGCATGGCTGCCTGCCTATCTATCTATCTATCTATCTATCTATCTATCTATCTATCTATCTATCTATCTATCTATCTATCTATCTATCTATCTATCTATCTATCTATCTATCTATCTATCTATCTATCTATCTATCTATCTATCTATCTATCTATATATCTATCTATCTATCTATCTATCTATCTATCTGTCTGCCTGCCTGTCTATCTATCTGCATGAATATCTATCTATCTATCTATCTATCTATCTATCTATCTATCTATCTATCTATCTATCTATCTATCTATCTATCTATCTATCTATCTATCTATCTATCTATCTATCTATCTATCTATCTATCTATCTATCTATCTGTCTGTCTGTCTGTCTGTCTGTCTGTCTGTCTGTCTGTCTGTCTGTCTGTCTGTCTGTCTGTCTGTCTGTCTGTCTGTCTATCTATCTATCTATCTATCTGTCTGTCTATCTATCTATCTGTCTGCATGGCTGCCTGCCTATCTATCTATCTATCTATCTATCTATCTATCTATCTATCTATCTATCTATCTATCTATCTATCTATCTATCTATCTATCTATCTATCTATCTATCTATCTATCTATCTATCTATCTATCTATCTATCTATCTATCTATCTATCTATCTATCTATCTATCTGCATGGCTGCCTGCCTATCTATCTATCTATCTATCTATCTATCTATCTATCTATCTATCTATCTATCTATCTATCTATCTATCTATCTATCTATCTATCTATCTATCTATCTATCTATCTATCTATCTATCTATCTATCTATCTATCTATCTATCTATCTATCTATCTATCTATCTATCTATCTATCTATCTATCTATCTATCTGAGTCTGTCTATCTTTCTGAGTCTGTCTGTCTGTCTGTCTGTCTGTCTGTCTGTCTGTCTGTCTGTCTGTCTGTCTGTCTGTCTGTCTTCAGAAAGACATTTTTAAGCCATGATTAACTATTCTACATTAAGGCCTACTCCGTCTTAATTTAAACCCTGTCCAGGACCGCCGCATAGAGTATTGTGGATTAAAGTACATCAAATTTTCAATTGCATGCAGAAATGTGTACATGCTGTCATTTATACTGTACCTGTGTTTATATTATCAGACAGAAGGGGAAAAGTGATTAGTATGCAGTAAAGAAGCAAGCATTTAATGCCTTCTATATTAGACAGAGGAATATTTGACACAGCAACAATGTAGTCAGTATGAAATTATTGTGTAATCTGAAAGTAAATGCATTTCAAAATGTGCTTTTTTAGACACATATGTATCGTCATAACTGCATTCGGAAAGAAACACCCTGATACTTCTGTGAATTTAAAAGTCACAGAGGTGCCTGAAAACACACCCAATGGAAAGAAAAACACACATGAAGATGGAATCACTGGCATTCGCAGCTTCTTTTGGCAGACACATACTCCAGCTTTATAAAAATGCATAAGAGCAAATGAGATTTGGGAAGCTGCTGAAAGATGCTGCGTATAATCCACTTTTCTCCAGTTCATACCGGAAAGGGATTTGACGTAGCACTGATGTGCTCAGCCACCACCTCTGAGTCATTAATATTCATTGATGATGTTTCTCCCGCTGCGAGTGGCGGATATTGTGATTATGAAGATCTGGATCTCTGAGGTGAAGGCCCACACAGAGAGCATCCGTAAGATGCGGCGAGGGTGGGCTGCGGAGTTTGAGGGGTGGGGGTGTTATGGTTAAAGGCGTGGAGAGGTGTTCATTATCCTTTGGGAAATGACTCACAATCACTCCTGTATGTCATGACTCACTGAAAGCCCTGGGCTGCTCTAATCCTACTTATACCTATCAGCAGGACAATTCACATGAACTTCAAACAAAAGGTTGAGAGATATTTGAAAGAGGTACTCGAGGTGTTCCTACAGAATTGTGTAGTTCTTCTACATGTTGATGATGAAAGCTCATTTACATTAATTCATTTTCCAGCTGCTTTTATCTAAAGCGACTTACAAATGAAGACATGCATGTTATCATAAAGGAAACAACAATATTAGCAGTGCCATAAAAGTAAAGCCATAAAAGTTCCATACTAAACTTCTGTCATAAACCAGAATAATTCAGTGCATAATTTTATTCTTAATATATGTCAATTGTTTTTTTTAATAATATTTTTGCTCATTATTGTTAATAAATAAATACACAAATAAATGAAATTTAAAATGTGCATTTATTTGAATAATTAATATGCTATATATAAATTAATATATTTATTTATATAAATAAATAAAATTAATATATTTATTTATTTGGTGAAAAAAAATTCAGTTTAATACGTTTAAAATATTTAACGTGATTAACGCAGCATCCTTTTTTTCTGTCATCCTTTGGTTAGTATAACATTATATAATCATGCCTAATAAACCTGCTGCTGTCTGTCATTAAAGATAATCAAAGAACAAAAGAAAAAGAGAAAAAAGCACTAACTGCTCTTGACTAAACAACTTTTGTAGTTTTAATAAGGATTAATCTATAGGCCAATTTATGCAGTGAAGATTTATGCAGTGAAGACTGTGCAGTGTTTGATCTATTACATTTCTGTATATTTACCTTAGACCTACCTGAAAATCATAATGCACTGTTTACAATAGTAAAAAACTATAACTTTTTTGTGTATTTTGGCAGGTCAAGTAAAATTCTGAACCGGACTGCTGTAGTAAACATGTCCCTGTCCCCAAAATCCCTTCCCTCGACGTTGTCTGCTGTATAACAGTTTATTTGAAGATTGTTGAAATAATTTTGAAATTGATAGCTTTAAATTATACTGTGATATTGAATGGCTGTAATCAATTGCTAAAACTGAGGGAAAATCCATTTAAAGGTGCAGTGTGTGAATTTTAGCGACATCTAGTGTTAAGGTTGTGAATTGCACCCCCCAATACTTACCCCTCCCTTTCGGAGCACATAGAGAAGCTACGGTGCCGACACGGGACAAATGTTGTCGTCGGAGAGAACAGAGAGTGACTAGCACTCTGTAGAGCAGTTTGTCCGTTTAGGGATACTGTAGAAACATGACGGCACAAAATGGTGACTTCACTGTAAGGACCCGCAGTGTATGTAGATAGAAATGACTATGTGATTCTACGGTAATAAAAGCATAACGGTTCATTATGTAAGGTCTTTATACTCCACTGAAAACATAGTTATGTATATTCTATTGCATTTCTGTCAATAGATCCTCATAAATATTACACACTGCACCTTTAATAGAGACATCAGTATCAGTGATATGGCCTTTCATAAAAAAAACAAGTTTTATTGTAATCATTTCATATTCTCTCTCTCTCTCTCTCTCTCTCTCTCTCTCTCTCTCTCTCTCTCTCTCTCTCTCTCTCTCTCTCTCTCTCTCTCTCTCTCTCTCTATATATATATATATATATATATTATATATATATATAGCTAAATTAAATGGAAATTAGATATGTTGCCTTAGCAATTAGATTAAATAAAATAAGTTTAAGTTTTTGTATATTTTCTTTTATTTCAGTTAATGTTTAAGTTATTGAAGTGTAGTGTGACCTCCCCTTAAGTTGGAGACAGTTTGAGACTCAGTCACACCTGTTATTAAATACAGTTGTCAGTCCCAAACCTGGACTGTGTGAATATTGTCTGTAGTGTCAGACCATAAGTGCTAGCACTAGGCCACAACTCAAATCTTTTTAGCTAAAGAAATGACTGTTTGTGGTATTATTCCTGGTGTATATTATTATGTCCAACGCGCACATACTCACTTACACAAACATATATTAATATGAAACAAATGCGAGAGGGAAGCAGCTGGAAACAGCTGCGAGTAGAGGCCAGCTGTCCACCGCAGAACTGTGATTCTCAGTCCGCACAGAGGCCGCCAAAACACAGGTGCAATACTTTCTAATGGATAAAACGGAAGGTAAAACCATGTACAGTGACTGCCAAAAGTATTTGGACACTTAAAGGGATAATTCTGTCATAATTTACTCACCCTCAAGTTGTTCCAAACCTGTATGAGATCAATGGGATCCCTGTTTGAGATCCCATAAACTGTTTGGTTACCGACAAAATTATATACACCGATCAGACATAACATTATGACAGGTGAAGTGAATAACACTGATTATTTCTTCATCACGGCACATGTTAGTAGCTGGGATATATTAGGCAGCAAGTGAACATTTTGTTGATGATCAAGTTGATGTGTTAGAAGCAAGAAAAATGGGCAAGCGTAAGGATTTGAGTGAGTTTGACAAGGGCCAAATTGTGATGGCTAGAGGACTGGGTCAGAGCATCTCCAAAACTGCAGCTCTTGTGGGGTGTTCCCGTTCTGCAGTGGTCAGTATCTGTGAAAAGTGGTCCAAGGAAGGAACAGTGGTGACCCAGAAACAGGGTCATGGGCGGCCAAGGCTCATTGATGCACGTGGGATCAAACAGACGCACTACTGTAGCTCAAATTGCTCTAGAAGTTAATGCTGGTTCTGATAGAAAGGTGTCAGAATACACAGTGCATCCCAGTTTGTTGTGTATGGGGCTCTGCATAGCCACAGACCAGTCAGGGTGTCCATGATGACCCCTGTCCACTGCCGAAAGCACCAACAGTGGGCACGTGAGCATCAGAACTGGACCACGGAGCAATGGAAGAAGGTGGCCTGGTCTGATGAACCACGCTTTCTTTTACATCACGTGGATGGCCGGGTGCGTGTGCGTCGCTTACCTGGGGAACACATGGCACCAGGATGCACTATGGGAAGATATGTATCATTTTTATATCAAAATATCAAAATATCCTTTTTATATCCACTGTAATTTAACTTAATGTACTAATATAATGTACTACTAATGTATTAAAAAATAATATGTGAATAAATAAAGTGAAATACATTTAATAAAAATACTTTAAAAAAGAAAAGAAGTGACTAAACTGACTCACTAACTGACTGACTAAGCATCTACTAAAAATGAGCAGAACAATTAAACTGATTAAAAGACACTGAGCAACAATGATGAAGAGACCCCAAATCCTGAGGAAAGATTCTGCACCATGCCACTTGTTTTTAATGTTTTCTTTACATCTGATGCAAGGACACTCAGACATTTCTAAGTCTTCAAATACTCTTTGGAGTCACTGTACATTCATCATGATTATAGAGTCAGTGCTATCAAAAGTCGGCGTCAATGTAATTTGTTTTCTGCTAACACAACACCGAGACTGTAAGGCAAGCTACTCTTGCCCCAGTTCTACCGTTAAAAAATACCCACCCCCTAATCACACACACACACACACACACACACACACACACACACACACACACACACACACACACACACACACACACACACACACACACACACACACACACACACACACACACACACACACACACACACACACACACACACACACACACACACACACACACACACACACACACACACAAACACACAAACACACATGCAAATGATGGTTTAATCTGAGCTCTCTAATAGACCACCATGGCAACCACTAATGAGGAAGAGGTACAGGTTAATGGCAGTGCGGCACATGAGCGACTTTCTCCCTCCCTCACACACACTTTCCAGCAAAATCTTTGCAAATATCAAACCTCCTCAAACACACACACACTATGCATTAAAAGCAAATGCTGTTTAGTGACACGTGAAGTGTTAATAGGCCTGTCGGTCTCACAGTGTCACCATGTGTTTGACACTACAGCAGGCCTGACACTCATTTGAAAAACTAAAACCATTAGGCTAATACATGATTTAGCAAGACTTTCATTTTCGACAGTGAGTAAATGCTCATTTGCAGGGTGGAGACACACACACACACACACACACACACACACACACACACACACACACTTATATGGTGACTTTCTATAGACATAATGTTTTTTATACTGTACAAACTGTATATTCTCTCCCGTTACACTAACACTACCCATTACAGAAAACTTTCTGCATTTTTAGATTTTCAAAAAACATAATTTAGTCTGATTTATAAGCCGTTTTCCTCATGTAGACAACAAAAAAAAAGTCCCCACAAGGACAAGGATTTTAGATATTGCCTAGCCTGGATGCCAGCCAAACTTTTGCCAACCCACAACATTTGAGGTCGGGAGGTTCTGACATATTCTGACTAGAATTGAGTATGACAACTTCAGGCTAGATATTGCCATCTATGGGGGGACATTTTGTCCTCCTAACGTAGCGTTTACTTAAACCACACACACGTGTGCAAACTTGGCTGTGGGCCATTATCAGCATGTCCTTGAGAGGAGAATGTGAAGTGAGGTGTGTTTTCCCGCTTTCTGTCCTGCCCAGCACCTGCTCTTTACAAACAACAAATAGATATTCCGCATGAGAACAGTTTAACTTTGGGATAAACTGAATGACAGTTGCACATTACAGCTTTACTGGTGAGTCACATGAGGTGGACTGCCAAATAAAAAGTATGTGTCAGCTGTAACAGTGAGATTTTGAGCATGGCGAGTTGGTTTTGAAACTGTATCTATACTTTATTGTCCCCATAGGGAGATTTGATACCATATACCCTGCGGAAAAATCCAGCATTGTTAGTCACCAGCACTTTGTCAGCACTATAGCAGCTCTAACCAGCTGGGACCAACTAGGTATTCATGCTGGGTTTATCAGCAGGGCAGTTTTGCACACATACACAGTACTCACCCACAAATAAACGTATAAGGTGTGTGAATGGGTGAATGTGAGGCAATGTGTAAAGCGCTTTGGATGGCCATTGGTCTGTTAAAAGAGCTATATAAATGCAGTCCATTTACCATTTATAAACATGTCTATCCAATTATTTATTTGTTTTTTATTCATCCTTATTATTTAGCATTTTGATATATCTATAATATTTTCATAAAAATAATTATACCTTTTTAACATGAATGACTCGTGGGTCATTGACAAGTAAAGCTTCAAAAAGGTGTTTTTTTTTTTTAAAAAAAAACCTTTTTTAAAACTGATGCAATGCATTTTTTTTTTTTTTTTACTGGTACAACCATATAGTTGTATGTATGCATACTGTAGTTGTACCACCTGACATGGAAAGTGTACCAACTAAAAAATTTTTCAGACAGTTGCACAACCTGACATTTTGCAGGTTTAAGATAACAAAAAATATAATAACATGATTTATTTAAATGTACTAAAAATTAATTCAAACTAAATAGAATAAAGTGATATGTCATGAATTTATAAAATTATTTAAAAAGGAAATAATGCACTTGAACACAAAAATATGCACATCATGCCACTGATCCAAATATAAATAAGGTTTATTTTAATGTATGTAGGCTATTCAATTTACACTGCCAGTCGAAAGTTTGGCATAATTACGATTAATAATTAAGAAGTCTCTATGCTCACTATTTACTGTATTTGATCAAAAAAACATGGTAATATTGTGAAATATTATTTCAATATATATGAGACCCAGCAATTGAGTTTCCTCTGTAGAGGACATTATATTTTAGCAAATTTCTTCGACACCATACATTTAATTCTGGATGTCCAGTAAAGAGCACATTCAGGGCTTTGCAGAGATTGCAAATGTTTGGAGGTTTCACCATGACAACTCCTTCCCCTTGGTCTTTAGATATGACTGATATTGACTGAATGACTAAACTCTTAAGGGAATATGATAATATTTTGTCATCATTTAAAGACTTACAGTATTATCAGGCATTTTAAATTATATATTAATATAATTTGAAATATAAACATGTTGGCAAGTTATTACTTTCATTGTTATAGTTACTTCTTTTCTCATTATGCAAATTAGAGATGGGGAAAACCCATTTTTGCAAGCTTATTGTTTAAATTAAAATAGAATATCAAATCATTCTCTAATAGCATACCATAGTTGAGGATCTTTGTACAAATCTTCAAAGTCCCGAAAACCCTGATTTACACTAACGTTGTTTCCAACATTATTCCATTATTCCAACATAATAATGTTTCCAACATTATTCTCATATCTGTTTTACAGAAGCCAAGTTACAGAAGAAAGAAAAATAGCCTGGAACCTAACAATTGACTCGGTTACTGAATATAAAAATGTAATATAAAAAACAGTGTTTTGGTTATAGAGTCTTGTTTTAATTTTCTTATTAACTGAGTGCTGGGGTCCTCTACATATCACAGAATATTAAATAAAACATTTAAAAAAAGATTTCACCATTTGTTTCTTATACTCTGTAATGAGTAAAAACCCCACCCCGCCCTCTTTATTCTATGGGTCTCAGGAGGATATTACAAAATAATGGTTTTCTATTTTAATATATTTTAAGATGTAATTTATTCTTGTGATGGTAAAGCTGAATTAGAATGATTTCTGAAGGGTCATGTGACATTGAAGACTGGAGTAATGATGCTGAAAATACAGCTTTGATATCACAGGAATAAATCATATTTTAAAATATATTAACAGAAAACAATTCAAATTGTGAACACGAGACAAAAAAATAGAGTCTGATTTCCAACCATTCAGACGTGTTAATGTTTGGAGAAAACCCAAAAGATTCCTTCATGTAATGATCTGAGCAGCCCCCTCATGGGGTAATTGCTTTTCAAGGTTGTATAATATGGCCAAAGAAACATTTCACGAGACCAGGTGCACCCGATGTTGCTCAAGCAGTTCCTGAAAAACATCCTAAACACTCCAGACAGCATTCCAAAAGACTGAAAACAGACTCTGACCACCTTATTTTGCAACATGGATTTAAGCTATTTTCTGTGAATGTGTGAGACTTGCGTTATGCGTATGAGAATGTTACATTTCGAACAGTGGAAGTCGGGCAGTTCTGCAATAATAGTGTGGCTGCAGTTATGGCTCACCATGCTGGGACACCAGCATCCCTTTGCATCCTCCTTTGATGATCAGAAATGAGTTCCAGGTGTTGTGTTCCCACTTGCCGCATCTGTTTAGTTGTGGTTACCAATGGCAACGCTGGCACGTGCTCAGAAGGCTAGACATCGGGATGAAAGAGGAAGGAGAATGAGGCAGGGAAACCATGAATGAATGGATGAACAGATGCATGCCTGAAATACGAGGAGAAATCTGAATTATTGGCTCCTAAGATGAGACCCAAACTTCATACTAAAAATAGCTAAATGATGAAGAAACATGAATTTTGAAAATGACACCAGAACTGTAATCAGAGAGAGGTTCTTTCATACACTCATGTAACAAATGTTGGGTTATTTTTTGAGCCTTTTGATTTTTTTTTTTTTCAGTATTTGGGTAGTTTTTGTGGTATACCAGCTCCTGGGTCAGATGTAAAAACCCAGTGTTTGGGTAGTTATTGTGTTATCCAGCTCCTGGGTCAGATGTAAAAACCCAGTGTTTGGGTAATTATTGTGTTATCCAGCTCCTGGGTCAGATGTAAAAACCCAGTGTTTGGGTAATTATTGTGTTATCCAGCTCCTGGGTCAGACTTAACAACCCAGTGTTTGGGTAGTTGTTGTGTTATCCAGCTCCTGGGTCAGATGTAAAAACCCAGTGTTTGGGTAATTATTGTGTTATCCAGCTCCTGGGTCAGATGTAAAAACCCAGTGTTTGGGTAGTTATTGTGTTATCCAGCTCCTGGGTCAGATTTAAAAACCCAGTGTTTGGGTAATTATTGTGTTATCCAGCTCCTGGGTCAGATGTAAAAACCCAGTGTTTGGGTAATTATTGTGTTATCCAGCTCCTGGGTCAGATGTAAAAACCCAGTGTTTGGGTAGTTATTGTGTTATCCAGCTCCTGGGTCAGATGTAAAAACCCAGTGTTTGGGTAATTATTGTGTTATCCAGCTCCTGGGTCAGATGTAAAAACCCAGTGTTTGGGTAATTATTGTGTTATCCAGCTCCTGGGTCAGACTTAACAACCCAGTGTTTGGGTAATTATTGTGTTATCCAGCTCCTGGGTCAGATGTAAAAACCCAGTGTTTGGGTAGTTATTGTGTTATCCAGCTCCTGGGTCAGATGTAAAAACCCAGTGTTTGGGTAATTATTGTGTTATCCAGCTCCTGGGTCAGATGTAAAAACCCAGTGTTTGGGTAATTATTGTGTTATCCAGCTCCTGGGTCAGATGTAAAAACCCAGTGTTTGGGTAATTATTGTGTTATCCAGCTCCTGGGTCAGATGTAAAAACCCAGTGTTTGGGTAATTATTGTGTTATCCAGCTCCTGGGTCAGACTTAACAACCCAGTGTTTGGGTAATTATTGTGTTATCCAGCTCCTGGGTCAGATGTAAAAACCCAGTGTTTGGGTAGTTATTGTGTTATCCAGCTCCTGGGTCAGATGTAAAAACCCAGTGTTTGGGTAATTATTGTGTTATCCAGCTCCTGGGTCAGATGTAAAAACCCAGTGTTTGGGTAATTATTGTGTTATCCAGCTCCTGGGTCAGATGTAAAAACCCAGTGTTTGGGTAATTATTGTGTTATCCAGCTCCTGGGTCAGACTTAACAACCCAGTGTTTGGGTAATTATTGTGTTATCCAGCTCCTGGGTCAGATGTAAAAACCCAGTGTTTGGGTAGTTGTTGTGTTATCCAGCTCCTGGGTCAGATGTAAAAACCCAGTGTTTGGGTAATTATTGTGTTATCCAGCTCCTGGGTCAGATGTAAAAACCCAGTGTTTGGGTAATTATTGTGTTATCCAGCTCCTGGGTCAGATGTAAAAACCCAGTGTTTGGGTAATTATTGTGTTATCCAGCTCCTGGGTCAGATGTAAAAACCCAGTGTTTGGGTAATTATTGTGTTATCCAGCTCCTGGGTCAGATGTAAAAACCCAGTGTTTGGGTAATTATTGTGTTATCCAGCTCCTGGGTCAGACTTAACAACCCAGTGTTTGGGTAGTTGTTGTGTTATCCAGCTCCTGGGTCAGATGTAAAAACCCAGTGTTTGGGTAATTATTGTGTTATCCAGCTCCTGGGTCAGATGTAAAAACCCAGTGTTTGGGTAGTTATTGTGTTATCCAGCTCCTGGGTCAGATTTAAAAACCCAGTGTTTGGGTAATTATTGTGTTATCCAGCTCCTGGGTCAGATGTAAAAACCCAGTGTTTGGGTAATTATTGTGTTATCCAGCTCCTGGGTCAGACTTAACAACCCAGTGTTTGGGTAATTATTGTGTTATCCAGCTCCTGGGTCAGATGTAAAAACCCAGTGTTTGGGTAATTATTGTGTTATCCAGCTCCTGGGTCAGACTTAACAACCCAGTGTTTGGGTAATTATTGTGTTATCCAGCTCCTGGGTCAGATGTAAAAACCCAGTGTTTGGGTAGTTATTGTGTTATCCAGCTCCTGGGTCAGATGTAAAAACCCAGTGTTTGGGTAATTATTGTGTTATCCAGCTCCTGGGTCAGATGTAAAAACCCAGTGTTTGGGTAATTATTGTGTTATCCAGCTCCTGGGTCAGATGTAAAAACCCAGTGTTTGGGTAATTATTGTGTTATCCAGCTCCTGGGTCAGACTTAACAACCCAGTGTTTGGGTAATTATTGTGTTATCCAGCTCCTGGGTCAGATGTAAAAACCCAGTGTTTGGGTAGTTGTTGTGTTATCCAGCTCCTGGGTCAGATGTAAAAACCCAGTGTTTGGGTAATTATTGTGTTATCCAGCTCCTGGGTCAGATGTAAAAACCCAGTGTTTGGGTAATTATTGTGTTATCCAGCTCCTGGGTCAGATGTAAAAACCCAGTGTTTGGGTAATTATTGTGTTATCCAGCTCCTGGGTCAGATGTAAAAACCCAGTGTTTGGGTAATTATTGTGTTATCCAGCTCCTGGGTCAGATGTAAAAACCCAGTGTTTGGGTAATTATTGTGTTATCCAGCTCCTGGGTCAGATGTAAAAACCCAGTGTTTGGGTAATTATTGTGTTATCCAGCTCCTGGGTCAGATGTAAAAACCCAGTGTTTGGGTAATTATTGTGTTATCCAGCTCCTGGGTCAGATGTAAAAACCCAGTGTTTGGGTAATTATTGTGTTATCCAGCTCCTGGGTCAGACTTAACAACCCAGTGTTTGGGTAATTATTGTGTTATCCAGCTCCTGGGTCAGATGTAAAAACCCAGTGTTTGGGTAGTTATTGTGTTATCCAGCTCCTGGGTCAGATGTAAAAACCCAGTGTTTGGGTAATTATTGTGTTATCCAGCTCCTGGGTCAGATGTAAAAACCCAGTGTTTGGGTAATTATTGTGTTATCCAGCTCCTGGGTCAGATGTAAAAACCCAGTGTTTGGGTAATTATTGTGTTATCCAGCTCCTGGGTCAGACTTAACAACCCAGTGTTTGGGTAATTATTGTGTTATCCAGCTCCTGGGTCAGATGTAAAAACCCAGTGTTTGGGTAGTTGTTGTGTTATCCAGCTCCTGGGTCAGATGTAAAAACCCAGTGTTTGGGTAATTATTGTGTTATCCAGCTCCTGGGTCAGATGTAAAAACCCAGTGTTTGGGTAATTATTGTGTTATCCAGCTCCTGGGTCAGATGTAAAAACCCAGTGTTTGGGTAATTATTGTGTTATCCAGCTCCTGGGTCAGACTTAACAACCCAGTGTTTGGGTAGTTGTTGTGTTATCCAGCTCCTGGGTCAGATGTAAAAACCCAGTGTTTGGGTAATTATTGTGTTATCCAGCTCCTGGGTCAGATGTAAAAACCCAGTGTTTGGG